>CM077147.1:69576785-70056930 GCA_039583875.1 Platanthera guangdongensis
CAAAAAATGATGATTTAGAATTGTGGCATAGGCACTGGACATACTAGTGCAAAGTTAATTAAAAACTTTCAATAATCATAAATTAATCAAAGGTTACCATTGCTAGAAGGAAATTTGTCTTCATTAATGTAGCCTTTGTCAAAAAGGATAAATTTACAAAATCATCTTTTAAAAGTAAAAATATTATTTTGTAAATTTCCTTTTTGACAAGGGCTCACATAATGAAGACAAATTTCCATCTAGCAATGTTAAACCTTTGATTAATTTATCTTTTTGAAAGTTTTTAATTAACTTTGCACTAGTATGTCCAAGTCGCCTATGCCACAATTCTAACTCATCATTTTTGATAAAAAACATTTTAAAGTAGAATTTGAAAATCATAAAATTTAATCATATATACGTTATGACATCTAGGGGTGCGTAAAAACAATTTCATTTGTTTTTGAATCAATAATTTTGCATAAATTTGTAGAAGATTCAAACAAAACATTTAAACCCTTATCATATAGTTGGCTAATAGAAATCAAATTATGTTTTAAACCTTCTACTAACAAACATTTGAAATTGAAAAACTTTCGTTACCCACAACCTGATGCCGATGAATTTTCCTTTTCCATTATCTCCAAATGTAACGACTCCTCCTTTCTTCATCTCCAGGCTAAGAAACTTCTCTTTATTGCCCGTCATGTGCTTTGAACAACCTGAGTCCAAGTACCACACGTCTTCTTTGTCCTTAGCCTGCCAACACACCTAGAAAGAGGATGTGAGTAAGATCTGGCTACCCAAGTGGTTCCACCCATAGTATAGTGTAGAGCCTAGGCATCAGATTTGCTTAATTTTACTTTTTCCTTTCTTCCAGCACGAGTCCGTAGGTGTGACCAATCTATTGCATTTGGCACATGTAATGTAACAAGAAGAATATAACTTCTCTGGACTTTTACTGTGAGAAAAGGTAGTACAGTTAATTTATTATTATCATAATTTTTAAATTTGATTTTCTGAATTTTCTCGCTATCGCCGGCGGTAGTACCTATCGCCGGGCGATAGTTACCAGTCGTGTTATCCGAGTCCAAATCTTCCAGATTCGTGACATTGGTAACCTAAGATCATATCCAGTGATCTTTGGCCCAATCCAAACTTCTTCATGCTAGTGTTATGTCATGAATCTGCTTTCTCATTTCATTATTCTCGGATACTAGATTTACACATCTACGTTCAAAAGCTTTCTTTTCTTCATGGACTTTGGAAATAGAAGATTTCAGATCTCTCTCTAAAACTCTCATTCTTTTTTGAGAATTTTTATTTTCTGAATGAGATTTGGAAAGAGATTCTTCAAGCTCTTTTATTTTCCCCATAAAGTGATCACACTCTTGGCAAGAGACATTTTCTTTTCCAATAGTCTTATTTTCATTTAACAATTTTTTTGTTTTCTTTAATTAAAACTTATTTTTAGTTTTAAGAATATCATTATCTTTTAAGCTTTTTCAAGATATTTGCAAGTATTTAAAAATTCAAAAAATAATTCATCATAAGTTGGAGGAGTTACCTCAGTGTCGCTTTGGACACTGCACTCATCATCAGATGTGATGCTTTTTTCCAATTAGGCACATATTGGCCTCCTCCTCCTCGCTTGAGCTTGAACTGCTTGCACCCTCAGAAGTAGTATCATCCCATGTTTCAGCCTTCAGGACCTTCTTCTTCCCTTTGTACTTCTTTTCTTTAAGTTCTTTCAAGTACTTTGGACACTTGCTTCGAATGTGTCCTAACTTCCTGCAATGATAGCACTCCGGTGGGGTCTCTCTTCCTCCTCATCGTCGTCATCCTTTTGTTTTTTTCTTTCTAAACGTCTCCTTCTTAAAGTACTTTTTAAAAGCATTTCTCCTCTCCGGATTTCTCATAAATTTTTTAAACTTTCTTACAAAAAGACTCTCCTCATCATCTTCTTTCATCCTCAGAATTACTGCATTCTTCTTTCTTAGATCTTAGAGCCAACCCCTTCTTCTTAGGCTCCATGTACTCTTGTTGTTGAATTTTCAATTCAACTTCATGAGTTTTCAAGTTCCCAATCAGGCTTTCAATATTCAGAGATTTAAGATCATGAGATTCAGAAATAGCCGTCACTTTGGGATTAAACTTAGGGGGGAGAGATCTAAGAAGTTTTCTCACCAAATCACCATTTGAAAAAAATTTTCCAAGCACTTTTGAGTCATTCACTATCTTGGTGAATCTGGTGTACATTGAGTCTACGTCCTCATCCACTTCCATCCTAAACTTTTCAAATTCCGATTCAAGTTGAAACAGCTTCGAGTCCTTCACCTGCGAGGTACCTTCATGAGTTACTTTAAGTAAATTCCAAATCTCATAAGCATTATTACAAGCACAAGTTCTATTAAATTCAGTCCTATCTAATGCACAAAATAATGCATTCATGACTTTTACATTACTTTCGCATCTTAGTTTATCCTGATCATCCCATTTATCTTTTGGTTTTTCCATTTCTACATTGCCTACTGTATAAGTGGGATGAGCATAATTAGTCTCTACCATATTCCAACTTCAATATCAGAGAAATAAGAAAACACTTCATCCTAGTTTTCCAGTAATTATAGTCAGATCCAGTGAATAATGGAGTCTGCTAATTCCTTGCCCCTCAGAGAAAGCATGGTCATGCTGCGCCATAATTCCTGGTGGTGAAGCCGTATTAGGAATAACCAACCTCTGATACCACTTGTAGGATCTTGTGGCGCCCTTAGAGGGGGGGTGAATAAGGTCTCTTTAAACTTTTTTTAACTTTTTATAAAATATAAGACTAGCTACTATGATTGAGACAGATTAATGAAATGAAAAACATGATTATACTTCTCCAAAATGTATATGTAAAATGATTCCAATAACGCTTGAAATCAAGGCTTACAATGATAATAGTTTTTAGCTTTTTTCACCGATCCTTCTCCCAAGAACCGGTAGGCTATAGTCAATATCTCCTTAGATATGCCTACTAGCCTCCCCCTAAATCAAACCTATGATCTAGACGCTGCACAACACGCTGCGATTTACTCTTAAGCCTCACACGGACCTAGACAACACACACAAGGTGGTGATTTGCCCCTAAGCCACACACGGACTTAGACACCACGCACAAGGTGGTGATTTTCCCTACCCAATTACAAAGATAAAGAATGAAAATGAAAGTACAATAGTAAAACTTAAAAACTCCCTCAAAATCACGAGCTCTGAAGATGATGATGGACGAACGAGAAGATCTCCAATCTTGAACGCACGTTCGTATCTCCTTCGCTCTTGAGATTTCAACGGACCAAGGGAGTTCGTCTGGAAACGGAGATGAAAGCTTTGAAAATTCTCTGGGAAAACAAATCTCTGCTTTGTCCAACTCTTCCCTGAAATTTTTGGCCGTATATATCATTTCATGCTATTGCCGGTGGTAGCGTTAACGCCCCGCGATAGTGATAACTCTCCGTTAGCTCGACACGTGGCACCCGTCGCGCTGATTTTCAGATCTGAGCGGAGAACGTGACGATCGTGGGATATCGCTCGGCGACATCGGTATCGCCCAGCGATATCGCTGATCGTGACTGACTTCATGCGCGGCAACGTGCGGATTAAGGCTGACGTCAGCAGGAACTGATTATGCTATCGCCCGCGGTAGCGCTATCGCACGTGATAGCGCGTTTTTTTTCTTTTCATCAATGCCATGCTCAGCCTTTCTTTTGTACATAAAAATGTTGTTATCCCTGCACACTTAAAACACATACCAAGATCAAATACATTCGGGATTTGTTATTCTCAAACTAAGAAGCGCGGAACGCATGCTCCAACAAGCACATTCAACTTTCCTTTTCACATGTCCATATGAGGCAGGGGCGGCGGTAGAGTCTGCAACGGAACTGCATGCAGCGCAGGCTGGCTCTGCCGGAAATTAGCCCTCATGTGTCCTTTCTGGCCTCAGATAAAATAAGCTCCAGCCTTCTTGTGACAATGGGTCGCATCGTGCCCACTCTTTTGGCAATAAGTATAGACAAGACCTCCCTTTGGTGCATCCTGGATCGCGTTTACCTGAGATTGCTTCAGTGCATCCAGTCTCTTAAAGCACTTTTCAAAAGGGTGGCCTGGCTTACCACAGAAGCTACATTGTTCTCTTCGAATCCTTCTTTGATGTATGGCCCGATGCCTTTGTACTTCCACCATCATCAGATTTCCTCTTGTACATCTTCGCATTATCTATAGCCTCAACCTTCAAGGCGACCTCTACTACTTCTGTAAAGGTCTCATATTTGTACGTGCTAGCCAACTGCTGGATGTCATACCTCAGACCACCCCGGAAGAGTTTTACTCTGCCTTCTTCGGACGCTACCAGATCTAGGGAAAAATGACTAAGCATGCTAAACTCGATCTCGTACTCACTAACAGTGAGTTGTCTCTGCTTCAACTGTAAAAAGTTGCACATCAGACGGTCTTGCTCGACCGATGGCAAAAACATCTTCTGTAACATACTCTTCAACGCATCCCCAGGAGCACCCATCAGTAAGATTCTCCTTTTATCTAATCCACCAACTCTTCGCAAGTCATTTGAGCTAGTATGCCGCAATCATCACCTTCTGATCGGACGAAATGCTAGAATAAGAAATCATCTCATCAATAGCGATGATCCAGTCATCCAACGCCATGAAGTCTTCCCTACCATCATACGTAGGAGGTCCTAGTGGCTGGAAGTGAGGAATGAAATTCATCTCTGGAGGCAGTGCAACTGTGTGAACTAGAGAATCAGGAGGAATAGGAACAGTTTGACCAACAACGGGGTACTGCACTTTAGTCTGCTGCCCGGCGACGACAGCCAACAATGATTATTTTTGTGATTGCATGTCCACCATCTGCTTTGTCAGGGCCTCATTACTCTATCGTAGTCCTTCAATCACTGCTTCACTCTGGGCACTAGAAGACTCACCCTCCAACTGGGGAGTCGACCTCGTCGCAACACGCTTGCCGGTATTTCTACAGAACAAACAAGTATATATAGTCAAAACCTTGCCTAAGACATCACAAATCAGGAAGATGTTCCCTTAGTAAAACTGTTTCAGGGTCATATTCTATAGATACGAACAAACAACTTATCAAGGACCTAGCTTGAGACACCTAAGCTAGTAAACTCGAGTATCCTAACCCAGATCAGATCAGAAACAAACAGACTCAAATCAGATTGGGAATGAACAGATACTTGCTCTTGCTGTTACCGTGCTCAGGGAAATCATTAAATGATGTTATTCTTCTAACTTGTGCTTTTAATATGAATGCATGAATGTTAAGTTTCATTTCAAATCATGTGTGTACATATGTTATCATGCAGATCTTTAACTTGGCATGTGTGCTTATGCCATGATATTTCATGTATAAAGTGCTATGTATTCTAAAAAGGCCTTAGTGCATGTCATGAGCGGTGTACACATACAACGTTATGCATCTCAAACTACATAACATTATATGTAACGAAAAAAAGAAAAACGTGCTAATGGGCATCCATGTGATGATGGTTATGCAACCCATACTACATAACCGTCACATGTTGCCACCTATGGTGGATCCATATACAAACACATATTATGCATCTCATACTACATAATATGCACCGTATACTTCTTATCATGCTATGGGTGTAGTGTTCATGCTTCTATCAAGATTTACTGATGACATATCGGTGTGTGTATGCAATGAAATGATACGATTAGAGTTTTGCTTAAGGGAAAGTTGTTCGACTAGCACGCCAAACCAACCAACCCTCTTGCGAATCCTCCCTCTAATACCAACTGTCACAACCCACATTTTCTCCGTATTTAAATAATACGTCAGAGAAAGAGAAAATATGCGCCGTGATGCCATGCCGTGCAGGGGACAATTGTAGACGTTCAGACAACCAAGTCCTCAAGTTTACTTTATGTAAAAGATTATGAAATTAAGTTTAAAAATACATATAATTTCTTTGAGTTTACTGACCGTGTCCCTCGGTCGGGTGGATCACTACTCCATAGGTGAGAAAATATATAAGTTTATGCAGCGAAAAATACTTTGTTAGATTCATTTGTTATCCTATATGAGTATGAAAGCCTATCATAATGTAATGATGATGTGACTTCTACATTTAATATAAAAAAAGACTTTTATAGCGCTTAAAAGTAGTAAGTTTTGCAGTTAAAAAGTTATGTCATGTCAATATTCCAGAATGCAGTTTTGTATACTTGAAAGTAACTATGTGCATCCTAACATAAATCCTTCCTAGAGAGCAAGTATCAAACTATCAAAAGTAACCGCAGTGAAAGCATCACGTAGTCTAATACAGAAAAGTCTAAGACTATGGGCACCAAGAACTAACATGAACCCATAGGAAAATCTGACAAGTCTAAACAAAGACCACTACCTTAATGCTCTGAGGTGGAAACAAACGGTTGTAGCAATTCACAGCACCAGAAGCACAACTCTGTCAGCTAAACCTGCTACTGCTCTGAACCTAAGGCATTCAAAAGAAGAACACCTCAGAAGCAAGAAACAAGTGGTGCAAAAAGTAAAGGTAAACCAAACAAACCTCAAGGTGAACGAAAGTCTATAAGACGACTGCAACAAAAGGTCAGTAGTAGAGCAACAAAAACAAAACAGTAAATCTAGCTGAGCAAGAAAGTCTAATCATAACAGCTGTATAGAACAGAGAGTCAAACATTAGAAGTTCATACATTCATCTTTCTTTATTATTCATGTTATTCATCATTTTAAATGAGACTGATCAGCTCAACAGGAAATAGTACTGTGCCGGGATAAAAGGTCCACAATGCGCACAAACTCAGCCAAAAGGCACCATACCGAGGGAGAAACCCCAACACGCACAGACCAATAGCTAAGGTTATGTGCCAGGGATGAAGGTCCACAACGCGCATAGACTTAGCCATGAGGCACTATGCTGATGGAGAAACCCTAACACGCACGGACAATTAGAGTTTTCTTTAGTTACATAATTATACATGCAGAGTTTCTTTTATTCATCATAAACTAATGGTCAACAGAATATAAATCGACTCTTAATGAGACCAACACAACGAAAGGACACTTACCAACTAGGACTTACCCGACATGGTTTCAAAGAGGGTCAACAAACGAATTGGACTGTATAAGGACATTGCAAGGGTTAAGGAAGGTGCGACGCGATCAAAACAACGGGACGCACAAGTTGTCACAACAATCAAAATGACTCGATAGTTAAAGTGAGACGACCACTACATTTGTTTACCCACCCTACGGGATAAAAATTGGGAGTAATGGTTCTAGGTGAAACACACGTCACAATCCAAGAAAATAAATTAGAAATTCAAAGACAAATTTCTAGGAAATTTAAACATGTCAAACTCACAAAATATAACAAACCTTTAGAAGAAATGGAGCAAGAGGGAGAGCAAGAACACCACTTGCCTCGATTTCTACTTCAATCGGTCTTCCAATTTACTCCACGCCATGAATCTAGCCAAAAGAAGGCGCGGGGAAGCGGAATCTACAAGGATTTGGCCAAAAGTGAGGTTAGGGCCGAAAACCCTAACGAAAAACTTCTAGAAAACGAGAAATACTTTCCGGATCTATGCTCGGTTTGTGATTTCGAGCACCGTAGCTCCGATGGGGCAATCTGAAGCTTCATAACTTAGAACCCTCGTAGCCACTCTCGCTCTCTAGTTCGGTCAAGAAGAAGATGAAGTTGTTATATTTATCTTTAAGTATATGAATATATATATATATATATATATATATATATATATATATATATATATATATATATATATATATATATATATATATATATATATATATATATATATATATATATATATGTCTAAATAGGAAGGAGGCGGGCAATTTAAGTGTGGGTGCGCGGAAAATAAAAATACAGGCTTAAGTTGGCTCTGAATCGAAAAGTGATCAACACAAAATTGTAGATCTCATCGAGAAGAATAAAATCCATGTTAACTATTTTTCTAAATGACGCCATTTTAACCCTCAATATGCCACCTGAAAGCAGGCTGAAACGAATTTCTCGAGAAGGACCTACAGTACTCGAGAACAAGCTTAGAGTTCTTGAGAACTAATTTTAGGATATCCTGGGAAGCATCAACAGTACTCGAGAACAAGCTTAGAGTACTCGAGAACTAACTTCAGGATTTCCCGGGAAGGAGGTTTTGAGTTCTCGAGTACGGGCTTTAGGGCTTATCGAGAAGAGCTGCAGACTACTCGAGAAGAAGGAAAAACTACCCGACAACTAATTGCATGAACATGTTTTTTTGTCCTGGTGAGTAGTAGATTTTGCAAATATACCTTTGATCAAACTTTAGAAATGAATAGTTCTTTTCATTTTTGAATAGTGCTTTAATATTATAATAATCATATTCTTTACATTTTTGAACAAGGAAATACGAGTTTAAAATGGAAGCTCAAACGCGCGCCGAATTAAACAAAATTCACACCATAGGTGAACATTGACGCTACGAATCCAACGGCGAAGACGGAACCAAAATCTGACATGCCATTCTCAAGATATAAATTTTCAAATTCTACAATGATCATAAATTCTTCAAAACTTTGGAAATTCGACGAGGCTCGAATATCGTTCGGATCGCGACGAAACTTGACAAGCATGTCAAAAATTAATTAATTTAATTTCCTAAAGTGAAGTTTTCCATTTTCAACAAGGATTCATGAATTTGGCCTCCCCAACCGAACAGACGCGAAAACGCACTAACGGAGACACGCCGTCAACTCCCCATTAACATAACTCCCCATACGTCATTATGACGTCACCAAGAGGATTAAATAATTGTCGGAAAATCAGGGGCGTTACATTGACTCTGGTCAATTCCACCTCTTGGTTGACACCTAATGGGTTATTTGAGCTTTCAAGGGTCTTTGTGGTGTTGAGAATTACATGGTGTGGTCAAGTGGTCATGTTGAGTGTCATTGGACAAACCCTAGCTTAGGCCACCTATTTTCTTAGGCACCCTTGGTCCTCCTAGGGGCCGATCCTTTACATAATCCTGTAGGGCCCCATATATCTTGGACTGAATTCTTTTTCCCGCAAACTCACGAGACTCCATGCATCAGGCGTATCTTCAAAAATACCTTGTCACCAATTTGAAATTCCACCTAACGATGCTGCGTATCGTAATATTTGGCATGTCTACTCTGGGCCTCCAACATCCTGTCCCAAATCAATCGCACCTGAGCATTTGTGTCTTCCACAAACTCCGAGCCAAGTGCCTTTGGATCCTCATCCTGGATCCAAGATAGCGAATTCCTGCACCTTCGTCCATACATCGCCTTATAGGGACCCATGCCTATGCTGGTGTAACGCACATGATTTTTTTGTATTTAGTTTATTTCCCATAGTGACGTATTTTTGACGTCAGGGTGTTACATTGATGCATATTTAACGGGTGTCGTTTGTTGGAGCACATGTTTGCTCAGTGGGTTTTCTTTTGTGGTTAGTTTTTGGTTAGGTTGTGCACCTTCCGTCGTGAGCTGTGTTTGTTTTAGTGACTCGGTGGAGCTTTTTATAGGGATGTGGTGGCGTTTTGTCTTCGGGTGGTGTTTTACTTGGGTTTGGTTTGTCAGATTTGGGTTTCGACTTCGCCGTTAGGTTTGTAGCATCAGTATTTAGTTGCAGTATGATTTTTGTAAGATTTTGAGTTAATTTGGATTTCAGGTCGTGTTTGGAATATTGTTTATTAATTGTATTATATTATATTAATTAATTAGGTATATATACTGTCAGAATTGGGTCGCGAATATCTTGTTCATTGTCTTCCTAAATCGACGAGCGCAGTTTTGTGAAACGAAAGAGGAAAGACAGACTCGCATGCGTTCGACTGACGATAGAGGGAGTTTTGACGGTCAGTTTCGGCGAAGGAGTAGAGATTCAGAAAGCTATCAGCGAGGGCTTCGGGATCGTTGTAAGATCTTCCCGTTTCCCAAATTTTCGGGTGTTAGGATTAGAGATTTTGACCTCTTTTCTCACCAAAAATTTCAGGAAATGTTGCTCGGGCCTTTTCACGGTCGATACTTGTCGCAGTGTGAACGGGAGGCGTCTTTTTCGGAGTTTTCAAAGAAAGTAGATTTCCCACTTGCATGTCAGTTTTCTTATTGTTTTCTTCCCTTCTTTCCGCCTCCTTTAGTGATTAGGAATTGTGTAGGTAGTGTTGGGTCTATTGATCCCAATATCCCAGATTTGTAAGAAGTCAAACTGGTCAATGACATACACACATAATGTATTTGATGTGTGCTTTAGTTCATGCATGCAGGTAGTCCATGATTGGATAGGTGAAGAAAAATGAATTTGGTAGTAAACTCAACATTCATCGAGCTCAGCTCACTGGTCGTCGAGCTCAGCTCAACATTCCTTGGGATAAGCTCAAGAGCTCAGGATTCAAAGTTTGTCGAGCTCAGCTTGAAGTTCGTCGAGCTCAATTTGCAATTCGTCGAGCTCAGCTTACAGATTGTCGAGCTCAGCTCAACACTTGTCGCGCTAATGCCAGAAAAATTGACTTAGGCAAAAAGCGCTGAGACAGCTAAGAAGATCGGAGTTCGTCGAGCTCGACCCACAGATTGTCGAACACAGCTTAAACCAGAAAAACTAACCAAGGCAAAAAGTGCTGAGATAGCTGAGATAGCTTAGAAGAAAGCACTGAGACCACTGAGAAGAAAGCGTTGAGACCATTAGGAAGAAAGATCTAAGACAGAATGTTGACTCAACAGTAAAGAATAAAGCGCTGAGACAGCTGAGAAGAAAACGTTGAGATAGAATCTTGTCTCAGCTGTTAATACAAAACCGCTGAGACCGGTGAGTCAGAAAGCGCTGAGACAGAAGCTTGTCTCAGCTGTTAATAAGAAACCGCTGAGACCATTGAGACAGAACCGCGGATACAAATCCAAAGAAAATTCACAAGTCCAGAAGCACTGAGTGCCAAGACAGATGGCGTTGAGTGACTTAACATCACTCAACGCTTAATGGATTTCTGGAGTATTTTCTAAGTCCAGATGGCGATGACCATTGTTGACATCATCAAAATCAACTAACATATAGCCATTGCGAGAAAGCTGCAGTGGCGCCAAAAGCTGCTTTGTCCTTTTCTGAAGGAGGTGGGGCTCACCAATACTTGGTTGTGCCCACATACAATGGTGTCGTTGATTCAAATCAACGCATATAAAAAGAGAAAAGGAAAGTGGATTAGGGCAACGAATGGGGAACAAACGCAGAAAATACAAAAAGAAAACAAGAGGCGGCTGGACATCTTCTTCTCCATTAAGCTTGAAAGCTCAAGTCCAGCAGAGACAGCCTGAAAGGCAAAGGAAGATAGCTGAAACTCTTCAATTTCAGCAAGATAGTTCTCTCCAGAACAGAGAAGCTGATTCATCCATTCAGCAAGTTGATAGCTATTCATCTGTGCAGCAGAAAAGTGTTAGCTGTAGAAGAGGACTAATTCCTTCTACTGCATGAGTGCTGTACTGATATTTCTCAGTCCAGTTAGGTAGACTCAGAGACTTATCTTTGAGTCAATTGTTTTATTTTTCTTAAACATTATGTATTCACTTCTTGTAGGATTCAATTTATCTGAATCTGAGTGTAGGGCACTTTGTGCCTCAGGTAGGTGACTAGTTAGTCACTTAGGTAGGTACCCTGTTGGGATTCTGAGGTAGGATCCAAGTGTGGATATGGGTTGTAGGGATTTATTTCCTGAGGTAGGAGAGTGTTGCTCTCTGAGGTAGGATCCAAGTGTGGATCTGAGGTAGGGCTGTGCTCCCAGCCTGAGTGTAGGTCCTTGAGCCTAAGGTAGGTGATTGGAGAGTCACTGAGCTGCAGGTGACAAGTATGTCACTAAGTTATAGGCCTTGGAGGAGGCTGAGTTGTAGGTACCTGGAAAGGTACTGAGTTGTAGAGGTGTTGCAGCACTCTGAGAGTAGGGCTGCATGCCTAAAGATGTAGGGCTGAAGAGCCTGATTTGTAGTCCTTAAAAATAAGGCTGAGGTAGGTGATCAGAGGATCAATGAGATGTAGGAGCTCTGCAGGGCTCTGAGGTAGGAACCCTTGTGATTTTGATTTTGGATTCTATGAAGAATCTATGTATACGGCTGAGAGCCTGAGGTGTAAGCTCTGAGGAGCATATTGGTGGAGTTTGTGCCTAGTCCAACAACTCAGTTGGATAGGTGGGAGGGAAAGTGGATGTACCTAATTGGGGAACCACTATAAATCCTTCTGTGTTTGTTGTGTTGCTTGTTTTCTTTCTTATTGTAGGATCTAACGACAAGCTCTAGATAGATTAATTTAAAATCAACAAAAGTGTTGGAACACCCTATTACTGATTTGGGCAAGGATCAGTATGTCTTTTAGGAAATCTATTTTGACCTCATTGTATAGATCTAAAGGTCAATTAAAATTGAGTCTAAGGGTTAGTATTTAGGTTTGAAAGCTGCCCTCAAGACCAGATATTTCAGTTCTGGAGACTAAGTCATTTCGTCGAACTCACCACGACGAATCGTCGAACTCCATTCGACGATCTCTGAAGTCACCTCGACGAATCGTCGAACTCCATTCGACAATCTCTGAGCTCAACTTCAACGAGTCGTCGAACTCCATTCAACGATCTCTGAGCTCAACTTCAACGAGTCGTCGAACTCCATTCGACGATCTTCGAGCTCAGATCCACGTTCTTGTCTCTAGTTTATTTCCCTATCTCTGAGCTCAGTTCGACGATAGTTGAACTCAGATCGACGCTTTCTACTTCAGTCTAAGTCCAGTCTCTGATCTCAGTTCAACGATAGTTGAGCTCCGGTCGACGTTTTTCTGGAGAGATCGACGTTTTTCAAGATTCAAATTGAGACAGTTATGGAATTATTCTCAGCATTTATGTCAAGGATCTTGTACCCGTTTCAATTAATCTGGAGCAAGTTTCAAGGGATTTTCAAAGGAATGTTTTATTAGACTTTCCTCCAGAAGACAAAATGCAGTTAAGGAAGTCATTTATGACAGGCTAACGGCTATCTTGGACAGAGAAATATTCTATTCAGATCCAAGGGAATAAAACATCAATTTTTCATTCCTGCTGTACATCATCAACATCAACAACAACTCTTACAATAATCATAACACTTGATAGAGAAAGAGTTGCACACATTCTCAGTTTTAGAATTCTTACAAGAACACACATCAGAAAAGGAGATCAACATACTGAAATTTCTAGATCTCTCTTGATTCCAGTGTTCAAAGGCCATCATCATTCAAGACTCCAGACAACACACATTTCAGCTGCTGATGGAGTCATCTTTTTCTGGAGATCAAATCTTCTGAAGGCCTATCACCCTACTGCAAAGCGTCACTTCTTGAATAACTCAAGAACTCAGGGGGAGCTTTGACAACATCCACTATCTTCTCTCTGAGTGTTGACAGAGAAGATCATCTCATCCCTCTCTCTCTCTCTCTCTCTCTCTCTCTCTCTCTCTGCTGTAAAGGGTTTATCAAACTCCCTTCAAAAGTTTTTGTTGGTTTCTGAGATCTTGTCAAAACTCAGTGGTGGCAAGACACCTGATCAAAAAATCTGGTTTGGTTTTTGAGTATCTTATCAAAAGCTCATTGGTGCCCAGGACACCTGATCAACTCATCCTGCAGTGGATTCCTACCTAGGGTGGTAGAAGAGTGGATGTACCCAGATTGATTGGGGAACCACTATAGCTCCTTGTGTCTTTTGGTTACTTATTTTCTTTTATTTTCTGACTGTGGTTTGTGATTGTTCTGTGATTGCTTTTTGATTAGGTAGTTGCTGTGTTTACTATATGTTACTTGCTTCCCTGTTCACTTAGGAATACAACAAGAGTTGTAAAAAGTTTTTAGCAAGCACCATTATCTATTCACCCCCCCCCCCCCTCTAGAGTATATCAGATCTAACCTGCACTTTCAATTGGTATCAGAGCCAGGTTGGTTAAAAATACCACACCTTAGTGGTTGCACAGGCTAACACCTGAACCCAAAGATCCCTCTAGTTAGATCTGCTTGTTCAAGTTTGTTATTAGAATTATTTCTTCACAAAACATGACCCAAAACAAAGATTATGCTAGCACCAGACCTCCAGTGTGCAATCTTTCTAAGTTTGCACTTTGGAAAGCAAGGATTAGACTGTACATGAACTCTACTGATGAAGACATTTTTAATTCTGTTTTGACAGTGTGTCCAAGACCTCCAAAAATACAAGTACAAGTGTTGTTCCACCTCCTTCAGGAACAGATGCAGAAATCAAGAAATTGAAATTGGCTGATGCAAAGGCCATGAATATTCTAGCCCAGACAATGTCTGATGAAATATTCCAAAAGATAGCTGAATGCAACTCAGCAAAGGACATCTGGGACAAGCTATTTGAGATAGTCTCAGGATCTGCTGATGAGAGAAAAGATAGAAGATCTCACCTCGTAACCCAATATAAGAATTTCAAGAAAGGAGAAGCTGAGTCAGTAGCAGATATGTATAATAGACTCAGCCTTATAGTCAATGAACTGAAGACTTTGGACAAAGAGATCTCATTGACTGAGCTCAATGATAAAATCCTAATGTGCTTCCCAAGCAATTGGGACTCAAGGATCTGGCCAATCAAGGATGCCAGAAGCCTAAATGAGATCACAAGCTCAAGTCTTATGAGCTGCTCATCAAGAATATAGAAGAAGAGCAGAAGGCTGCCTCACTAGCTACAAGAAAAGAAAAATCAATAGCATTTAAAGCCATTGAAGATCAGCCTGAAGACAAGGTCACAGGCAATGAAGAGCTGCTAAGCCTACTGGCAAAAAGGTTTTACAAAATGGCCAGGAAGGATTTCAGGAAAAGATCACACAAAGAGCATGACAAGTCAATGTATGATAAATCAAATAACAAAGAGATTATTTGTTTTGGATGCAGAAAACTAGGCCACATTGTGCCTGACTGTCCAGAAAATAAAAACAAGGACAAGAAGGACAGGAAAGAAAGAAGAAAAGATAAAGACTTCAGGAAGAACAGCAATGACAAACCCTCCTCCAGCAAGAACAAACACACCAGGAAGGGGTTTGTAGCTGAAACTTGGAGTGAGACAGAAGAAGAACCTGAAGCTTCATCCAGCTCAAGTGATGATGAAGATGATGCTGATGAAAAAGATTTCTGTATGATGGCTATCAATGTCTCACAACAAAGTTCTGATGCAGAACAGTCAGAGTCAGAATTAGAGAATCAATCTGAAGAGGACCAGGTAATAAGTTCTTTTGATTTCAATTCTGAGGACTTCAAGTGTGAGTTAAAAGCACTATGTTTAGACTTATTAAAATCTGAGAAGGAAATCATTTCTCTCAGAAATCAGTTATCTGAACACAGTACTTTAAAATCAGAAAACCTCAAACTCTCCGAGGAGTTGGAATGCTGTAGGGAGTATATAGCCTCACTGAAAGGTGAGCTATCAGAGGCCAAAAAGTTTGAAGAATCCCTCAATGGGAGAAGCATCAAGCTAATGAACATCACAAGCACAGTGAACTCAAGATTCAATAGTACACTGGCTTGGGTGCTTCATCCAGCGAACCTATAGTATTAACAACCCCAATCAAGTTTATCTCTGATAGAGGCAAGGGAGTTGTAGAGGTAGCTAGGAAGAATTCTGACTTACCTAAGAAAACAAGAGTTCAAAAGAAATCGTCGAACGGAGCTAGACGATCGTCGAATGAAGATCAACGATCTTAGGCTAAATCATCGAACTCAGGTCGACGATCTCTAAACCCTGAACTCTGCCACAGTCTATCTTCGAATGGAGCTCGATGATCTGACGCAAGATCGTAAAACTCAGCTCAGCGATCGTCGAGCAGAGATCAGAGTTTTGAAATTTTTTTCAAAGGTAAATCAAATTTCAAACCTAGGGGTCCTTCATCCCAAAGATTTAACCCTTATACTGAATGGATAATACCTCCAAGGAGATATCATCCTGAAGGCTATAAGAGTCAATCAGGGATGTCTTTTATTTCTGAATTCAAAGGTTATCAACCTAGGCCCAAGCTAAACTGGGTAAAAAACAAGTAAATTGCTCTATGTGCAGGTGAAGACCTATCCAACATCAAACCAGCAATGGTATCTGGATAGTGGGTGCTCAAAGCACATGACAGGAAATAAGGACAATTTCACATCCTTCAAAGCCAAGCTTGGGCCCAAAGTAATATTTGGTGATTCAAACTTTGGACTAACAAAAGGATATGCTGCAGTCCAGATTGGCACAGTCACATTCAAGAAAGTAGCCTATGTGGAGGGATTGAAGCACAATTTAATCAGCATCAGTCAACTATATGATGAAGGCTACCAAGTGACTTTCAGCAAATCATTATGCAAGATCAAATCAGAGGACAACACAACTGTGTTGACAGGTAAAAGGAAAGGTAACATCTATCTTGTAGATTTTCTTTCAACCAAGGCAGATATTTGCTTGTTTAACTCTATTTGTAGACCTAATGAATTATGGCATAAGAGACTAGGGCATATAAACCTTAAATCCATTGCTAGGCTATCCAAGGACAAACTTGTTAGATGACTACCTTCTGGCCCCTACAAGAAGAAAGGACTCTGCAGGGCTTGTCAATTAGGCAAGCAAACCAAAAATAGTTTCAAGTCACTTAATAAGAGTGATTCACCTAGGATTTTTTATCTATTACACATGGATCTTTTTCGACCCATTACAGTACAAAGATTAGGAGGGAAATCTTATACTTTAGTTATTGTGGATGACTTCTCTATCTTGGGACAGAGTTTGATTCTCTTCTTATGAGGAAGAAGTCTGATAACTTTAAGTGTTTGACAGAGTTTCTCAAATGCATACAGAGTGAGTTCAATACTCATATTGCCATGATCATAAGTGATCATGGGACAGAGTTTGATTCTCTTCTTATGCAAGAGTTCTGTCAGAGTGAAGGGATCAGGCACACATTCTCAGCTCCTAGAACTCCTCAACAAAATGGGGTAGCAGAAAGGAAAAATAGAACTCTTATTGAATCTGCTACTACATTGTTGTCAGATGCTCACCTTCCTCTATCCTTTTGGGCAGAGGCAGTGAACACCTCCAACTATGTGTTGAATAGAAGTTTAATACATAAACTGAAGGGTAAGACTCCCTATGAATTACTCAAAGGGAAGAAACCTAAAGTAGATTACTTTAAATTTTTGGTTGTATTTGTTACATTCATAATAATGACAAGAAATACTTATCAAAATTTCAAGCTAAAACTGATGAAGGAGTGTTTCTGGGATACTCCATGATCAGTAAAGCTTATAGGGTATATAATAAATCTTCTCTCAAAATTGAAGAATCTATTCATATATCTTTTGATGAGTCTAACATGTCTTTCAAGGAGAAGAATAATTCTACCATAGAACCTTTGTTGGTACACTCTCTTGCAGAAGACTTGGACAGGTTACAAATTATTCAAAAAGATGAAAGCAGTGAAGATGAAGAAGACATTCAACATCTTGAAGAGAAACTTCTTGAAGAGCCAGTTGTTGTACCACAAGAGGAAATAACAACACAAGTTGGTGAACAATCAACATCACCTGTTGATTTAGTAACATCAAGAGACCATCCAATCTCCCAAGTGATTGGAGACATCTCAGCCGGTGTGCAAACCAGAAATCAGGTCAACCAAAACCTGATGCACACTTGCTTCCTTTCTCAAATTGAACCTTAATCCATTCAAGATGCAGAGCAAGATCCACACTGGATCATTGCAATGCAAGAAGAGTTGCATCAATTTAAAAGGAACAAAGTTTGGGAACTAGTACCAAGGCCAAAGGATCACTCCATTATTGGAACAAAGTGGGTGTTCAGAAATAAATTGGATGATCAAGGAGTCATTGTAAGGAATAAGGCAAGGCTAGTTACTCAAGGGTACTCTCAAGAAGAAGGGATAGATTATGACCAAACCTTTGCACCAGTTGCAAGGTTAGAGGCCATAAGAATCTTCTTAGCATATGCAGCACACAAAGGATTCAAAGTATACCAGATGGATGTAAAGAGTGCTTTTCTCAATGGAGATATCAAAGAAGAAGTCTATGTCAGACAACCCTCAGGTTTTATCTCTTCAACTCATCATGATTATGTTTTCAAATTGCAAAAAGCATTATATGGTCTAAAGCAAGCTCCTAGAGCATGGTATGAGACCCTATCATGCTTTCTTCTGAAAAATGAGTTTATAAGGGGTAGAGTAGACCAAACTCTTTTTATTTGAACCCATAAGTCTCATACCCTACTAGTATAAATCTATGTAGATGATATTATATTTGGTTCTACTGATTCAAATTTGTGCAGAAGGTTCTCCAACCTAATGCATTTTAAATTTGAAATGAGTAGCATGGGTGAGCTATCCTTCTTTCTAGGATTGCAAATCAAACAACATGCTGAAGGCATATTTATTTCTCAAACCAATTATGCAAAAGAATTGGTTAAGAAATTTGGTATGTCTGAAGCATCATGTATGAAAACACCCATGCCTACTAATGCTGTATTAGATGCTGGTGAACATGGGAAACCTGTTGATCAGATAACATATAGAGCAATGATTGGCTCTTTATTGTACCTTACAGCTAGTAGACCTGACATAATGTTTGCTACATGCATATGTGCTAGATTCCAAGTGAGCCCAAGAGAGTCACACTTAACCTTAGTAAAAAGCATTCTTAGGTATGTATAAAGTTGTCCAAATCTAGGTCTCTGGTATCCAAAAGGTTCAGCATTTGACTTAACTAGATTTTCAGATGCTGATTATGCTGGATGTAGAATAGATAGGAAAAGTACCAGTGGAACTTGTCAGTTTCTTGGTGACAGACTTGTCTCCTGGTTTTGCAAGAAACAAACATCTGTGTCAACTTCAACTGCTAAAGCTGAATATATGGCTGCAGGTAGTTGTTGTTCACAAATCTTGTGGATTCAAAATCAGCTCCTAGACTATGACTACAACTTAGAGAAGTCAAAAATATTTTGTGATAATACTAGTGCTATTTCCATAGCACAAAATCCAGTCCTCCATAGTAGGACAAAACATATAGAAATTATGCATCACTTTCTAAGAGATAATGTTGAGAAAAATAAAATTGAACTTCAATATATCCCAACTGATTTGCAAAGGGGAGATATTTTCACCAAACCTTTGGATGAAAAGAAACATACATTCTTCCTAAATCAGTTAGGAATGTTAGATGGAGGAAGTTTAAAATAATATCCAAGATTTTAAAACTCTAAAATTGACCAAGACTAGGCAAACATCTTGATTTTTTCTAGTGTCTAGAGTATGTTTCTGGTCTCTGAACTACGCTCGATGATTTTCCCCAAGATCGTCGAACGGAGATTGACTATTTCAGAAATCGTCGACCTGAGTTCAGCGCTTCTCAGATAGTGCTAAACTATCTTTCTTCAGGTCAGCGATCGTCGAACGGAGCTTGACGCTCTCCAATATCATCGAACGAAGATCGACGATATTGATGACCTTTCAGTTTCCTTTAGAAGCTCAGATCGTCGAACAGAGTTCAACGATCTTTCCTTTTCTGCTTCGAACCCTAATATAAAACTCATTTTCCGGCCGTCGTTCTCCCTTTGCGCTTTCATACTCTCTGCAAATATTCCCTTTCCCTCCAAACTCTTCTACACTTGGTCGTTTGTTTGTTCTTTTTTTGCAGGAATCAATGACATTTTCAGTCGCAATCTTGGTCGCAATGAAGTTTGACGCAGGCTTTGATATCGACATGGATTATTTCAATAACAACGACCAATTATTCAAGGACATTCTGGAGCTTTTCAAAGACCAACAGCTAGTTACCATAATGACTACAAGGATCATATTGGCTTCAGATGAGATAAAGGAATGGGTGTATACTGCCCACAATCAGGATAAGAATACAGTGGTTAGAACCATTTTAGGAACTCAGGTATCTCTAACACCTGTTGCTTTGACAGAGGTTTTTCAATTAAATTTTGGAGAAGATTCTGTTGAGCTTTCTGGAGAGTAATTTTCTAATATGCTTGAAAAGATGGGACATTCAGAAGCAAACACTAGCAAATTGCTTAAGAAAAATCTGTCTGTTGAGTACAGATTTCTTGCTGATGTTGTTGGAAATGTGTTGTTGGTCAAACACTCAGCTCATGATAGCTCATGATACCATATCTAGGTATCAACTCTGTTTGATGGGTGCCCTGGTGGACAAGAAACAACTGAACTGGGAAGAAGTCTTCTTTGACTTAATCAAGAAGAAAATTAACAAGAGCTTTGTTAATTTTGGGAGGATCTTAGGGCTGTTTCTTCATAATAGATTCCCTGCACTGCTTGTTTCCAGTGGGATGCACATCAATGCCTCCAAGAGGCTTACTTGTGCCCTATTTGGCAAATGGAACAGGCAGATTGTAAAGCCCAGCATGCCCTCTACAATCTCTACTTCAGGCACAAGGACTGCTTCAGTCTCTTCCCCTCAAGTTTCTGCCCCTGCAGAAGACTTGCCTGCTTCTTCTCCTCCTCCTCCACCTCTTGTTTCATCTACAACAGTCCCCATCACAATTTCATCCCCCATTTCCATTCCATCTCCAACTTCAATCCCTTCTCCAACTCCACCATTAACTGAAGAAATCTTCAATCCTCTACATCACTACCCACACCTGGATATTGATTCATCATCTCATATTCCATCTTTCACTCTTATAGATGATTCTTATTGTAAGACCCCTTCCTCCCCCTTACCAAGGAGGGCTACCGGGTCTTATGCCCAGAACCGTCGTCCTACGATGCCACTAACGCACGGGTTTGTCGACACCACAATACGGCGATCCTGCCGGCTAATACGATCATTTAACCTGTAGGCCATTATGAGAAGAAGAAGAAAAGTAGTATATCAATCCACTAGTCCACAAGCCACAAAGTACAGATCATATGTATGAAATGAAAAGTATATCAACATAGTCCACAAAAGAGTACAAAATGAAAGTGTAATAAGGGCTTATACCCGGTACATCAAAATTAACTCTCTCTCTCTCAAATAAAAGCGGAAGCTATACTTGTACATCAGAATTCGTCCCACCTGAGGACGCACAGTAGTGGTAGTAGCCTGCTGTAGCGGTATCTGCTCCTCACGTCCTGTCTCCTCGTCGTGCTGGTGCTCCATCTCCACGGGCTCCTAAAAATAGTATGGTCACCGACCATTAGTCAAAAAGACTAAGTCGTTTCCTCCGCACCTGGCCCCGTAATGCCTAGGCACCGAGCAGGAGGACGAAGCGGAGGACAACAAGGGATAGCAAAAGTGGAAGCAGGTGACATAAACTAACTAGCAGTTGTAATAAGTATTATTGTTCTACTCTAGCAGTTCTAAATATGGTACAAGTAAGTAAAGAGCAGTACTATAAAAGGAAGTAAAAAACAGAAGGTAAGAGCATGTAAATAAAATTATTCTACCACTATACTACCATCACAAAAGTACCCTAACTTATATAAATGCCCATACAAATATATAAGTTAGGATTTCTAGGAAATTTAACTTATCATATAAAAGAGCCCATACTAATTTATATGATAAGGATCTATGAAGCGTATGACCTAAAATGAATGAATGTTATGATGCAATTTTATGCACAGGCAAGTGCAACTCACGCACAACGACTCTGTGATCACAGACCTTGAGTTCCCACTTTTTGAGAGCTAGCATCACTCTCGGGTACCACCGCTGTGGCTACAGCAGCAGCGGAGCGGGCGTCTCCACTTCTACGCCGGTATGCACACTACCAAGCCTTAGACCCATCTCATACGCCTCTGTACACGTCCAAGGTGCACTCTAGAGTCTCGCGTACGTACTTTGCTGACAACCCGTCAGTCTTGTTGGGTCGGATGTGCGTTATCGGGGGTCGTCCTCCAGACCGCAGTGTAAAACAACCCACTGGCCACTCTAACCCTCACAACCGCCTGGTGCACCGTACTGCCATCGGTGTGACGAACGGCCAGTACCGCATGCCCCGCCACTATATTTAAGCACATGCAAGTATTTCATTCCGAGCCTTCCGCTCGCAGGACCAAACCCGTCCTGAAACCCTCAAACCCAACCCGGGTGAGAACGCACAATGGTGCCTTTATACCAATTCCCTCAAACCCTACACGGGTGAGCATATAACATGAAACTCTCAAACCCTACACGGGTGGGAAGGTACAACAAATGTCTTAACCTATTATACTACTCTTGTCTACGGGTTATTATACATAGTGATTTAAGGTTAATCCCAGGACTGCCCAGGGTATAGGGCTCTCGGGGGCACTAGGAACTATGATGGGATTACGCCCAAAGTTCCCTTTCGCAAGGATATTTACTTTAGTTGATGACTACCCAGGTTTCACCCCAGCTCTCATTGTTTCTCTCGAACAATCCTAGTGACTTAAGATATTATCGGGAAACCGACGGTCTTCCGTCGACCTCCACTCCGGTTGCTACCTAAAGACTTGCACTTTTACTCCCGTCACTAAGACAATACTACCCACCAGGGATTATCCATATCACACTCCCTTATTCTTCCGATGATCAATCCTCTGGTAATCCCCTAAAACATGACCTATTTATGCTATATGCAGACCAAGTCCTATTATTAGCCCAAAAATGGAATCTTCCAATCCTTAGGTCCTCTTGCCCTTAACTATTTATCCTAGGGTGGTATGGGCTAATGGAACTATCATATGGATTCTCATAATTTTCCTTGGTCAAATAATCCCTTAATTAAATCTTTTAATTTATTTCCTAGGTCACTTTACACATGAAGTAGTATAATTTAACATCCACTGACCTAGGTAATTTTTCATGAGTTGTATATTGATAAAATATTACTGTCTACAGGGTTTCATAATTTTCCTTTGATTATTTATACCAATTCCTTATTTAATACCAAATCAACAAAATTTTCATTTTCCAAATGAAGTACAAGGAATATATAATCCAACATTCCAGCAAAATTACATAACATATAAAACATTAATCTAAGACTATGAGCAGAGTTTCATCAACCTCTATAGTGTAATGGCCTAACAATTCCCATTCTTACATATTTACCAAAATGCCATTATATTAATTTAAAATTATCAGTACACCCATAAATTCTTAAATAATTATACAAGACTAATAATACAATTATACTTCACTAGCAATATTGCCAAATTTATCTGAAGTGTATTTCCATCAAATCAAGAATAAATGCAAAAAGGGTAAAATGGGCATTTCAAGGTATTTTACTCCAAACGTTCTTCAAACAGAAAGATCAAATTTTCTTAAGTCCAATATAACCTTATTTGTAACTTGGCAAGGTTTGAGGACTTTTACTTGAGGAAAACCTATTTTTCCAATTTATTTTCAAAAGGAGCTATATATTTAAAAATTCCAATTAATGGGATTTTTGATTCAAAAAATCCCATAATTAATCTAAGGGGTGAGCTTTACCCTAATGAACCACTGGAATAAAATTCATGATTTTTGAGTGCCTCAATTAGGCTGAATGCACCATATTTAAATTATTGCTATTGGCACACCAAGGAAATATATAAACCAACACATGCAAGTGGAGTTTCCAACATTCAGTGATCCAAATGTGCTGAAATTTTTATCATGCACCGCTGATGTCCCCAAGGACCTACCACCAAGATTTGGGGCTATTTGGAGTCATATAACTGCAAATATTTCATTTATTTAATTTTTGATATTATGACCAAAACTATATAAAACATTGCCCAAAAATTCCCACTTATTGGCAGGGGCTAGAGTTGCCCTAATCATGCATGTACCCAAAATTTGGGGCCATGTTGATTTCAGGTTTGACTTGGGCATCCAATTGAAGTTCTGTACCTATCTAGGACCAGTCCTAGGAGAACTGCCCTACATGACAGACCACTGGACCACAATTGATGATTAAGGTGTCCAATTAAAGCTAACAGGTAAGGATACAATTTTCATTTAGGGTCCAGGTTCTGGAAATGCCTCTAAGAGGCCTAAATATGACATGCAATGTCACTGAATTTGTGTGACAGAATTACACTATTCATCACATTTAAATTTAAATCATATTATATCATCTGCACGAATCCTAAAGCAGGAATGGATGGGATCGGTTTATCTCCTACCTCCAGCCAACGGCTGAGATCGAGCCGACCTGGAGCAACTTTGCTGGCCTTCTCCGGCCAGCTGAGGCGGCGCCACTCCCGGCAAACAGTGTCATCACCTTCACGGTGGTGGTGGCTATCGTGTCCCGGTGATGGGGCGGCGGGAGACGGCGGCGACGGCGATCCCGAGCGGTTAAGAAAACTTGGAAAAATCACACTTTTCTCTCATGGCATCGGGTTCAGTTGAGCCCGATATCTCACCTAATCGATCTAGGATCCTAGTATGGGTAGAGGTGAGGTGAAACAGGCCTGGATTGGGGCTTGATGGCGGGTCAGGCGGCGGTTTGCAATAGTAGTTGTCCGCCGACGAGCTCCTCCCCGATTCCTTGATTCTCCACCGTTTTCCATGCTCCAGCACTCAATTTCAATTCCTTCCCTCACTCTGAAGCTCATGGAGGGGCCAATTGGGGCTGAGATGGTGTATATGGGGAGATACAATCAAGGTGAGCTCGGGCTTAGCCTTGGTTGCTCCGCCCCTGCTTGCCAAGTGGCCCTCAACCCCTAATTTCTTCTGTAATGATGTGAGGAGGTCGGCCAGCACCTCTTAGGCTGAAGGAGTGAAGGCCACATGGCCACCTCTCATCATTTTCCATTTCTCTCTCCTCTTTTTAGGTGATTTCTCCATAATGCCCCCTTGCATGCATTCTCTCTCCTAATTCAGAGGGGTAGGGCTGGTCTTGTTCACTTGGGCTGTCCTTGGGCCAAATTTGGTGGGCTTGGTCCAAGGAGAGTGAGCTTAGCCTTCATTTTCTTCTTTAGGTCAATTGTGTTGACTATGTTGACTCTGAGTTGACTTGGTCAACCATGGTTGGGTGGGCTGACCCCATTTGATGGCCATGAGCTTAGTGGCACCACGCAACTTGGGTTGGGTCAAGGGGGTGCCCTAGTTAGGCTAATTGGGCTTATGAGTGTGGGTTTGACCAAATTAGGCACAAGGTTGACTTTGGTCAACTGGGGTCAAAGTGTTGACCTAGTGACATGCCCTAGGGTCCACTTAGATTGTTTTTACGGTTAGGACAATGTGGTGGGGTCATGGTGTGGTTTGTGTCCCTATTTAGGCTAGTTTGACCTAGTTTGACTTGGTCCTATAGTGGGCCCCACATGGCTACAACCCACTACCTAGGGTCAAACCTAGCTAAAACCCATGTCACCCATCCCATGCCTAACCCAATCTAAGTGAAAGGGGCTTAGAAGTAACATGGGATGTTACAAATTCCAACAACCAAGAAAAATAATTTCGTCCTCGAAATTTAAGTTCGGGTTTACGGGGTCTATTTGCAAGAATTATAAGAAATTTTTAACTTATAAACTAAAATATACCTGAAGTGAACAGCTCCGGGTGTCGCTCCACATTAGATCCCTCGGCTCCCAGGTGTGCTCCTCCCGTCCATTATTGGAGCACAGCACCTTCACAAGAGGGACCTTCTTCTTCCGCAACACTCGGATGGCTGTATCGTCAATCCGGATCGGCTCCAATCTAACTGATCTGTCAGGCTCTACCGGTCCGGCTGTAGTGGTAATGTGCTGCTCCGGCAGAAGGAGAGCTCTTCGCAAGGAAGATACATGGAAGACGTCATGTAATGCACCCAACTCCGGTGGAAGCTGCAGTCGGTAAGCTAAGGGGCCGATCCGCTCCAGGATCAGGTATGGCCCCATGTATCGTTGACTTAGCTTCTTGTTCCTCCTCACCCGAGAGACACCATGTACAGGATGTATCTTCAAGAAAACACTGTCTCCAACCTGGAACTCCACCTTCCGATGCCGAGCATCATAATACTTTGCCTGCCTGCTCTGGGCCTCTAGTAGCTGATCCCTGATCAAACGAATCTAAATCTCAGTATCCTCTATATAATCAGATCCAAGAGCCCTGGTATCCACATCCTGAACCCATGATAGCGGTGTCTTGCACTTCCTCCCATAAAGTGCCTCATATGGAGCCATCCTGATGCTAGCCTGGTGGTTGTTATTGTATGAGAACTCAATCAGTGGTAGCAGCCTCTCCCAAGGCTTCCCTGTATCCAATATGCATTGTCTGAGTAGGTCCTCCATGGTCCGGATGCTCCGCTCGGTCTGTCGGTCGGTCAGCGGGTGGAAGGCGGTACTAAATGTAAGCCGAGAGCCCAAGTAATCACGCACGGCCCTCCACTCGCTCGAAGTGAACCGACCATCACGGTCGAAAGGATCGTCCTGGGAATGCCATGGTATATGACGAACTGCTCCACAAATAATCTCACCAAAACTGCAACTGGAGCATCCTTCCGGACTGGAACAAAGCGCGCTACCTTGGTCAGTCTGTCTACTATGACCCATATAGAATCATGCCCAGAGTGGGAGCGAGGTAGTCCGTGCACAAAATCCAAAGCAATGCCCTCGAACTTCCACTCTGGGACTGGTAGTGGCTGTAGAAAACATCCTGGGCTCTTACATTCTGCCTTCACGCGCTGACACGTCTCGCAGAATATCACAAAATGAGTGATCTCCCTCTTCATCCTAGGCCAATACATAGACCTCCGCAAATCTGCCCACATCTTGGAGATGCCGGGATGCACTGAATATCTGGAGCAATGAGCCTCTCTGAGTATGTCCTCCCGGATACTTCCCCCTGCTGGTATGTAAATGCATCCACGGAATCGAAGAAGATCATCCTGTATCGTGTAGTCCTCAACCTTACCCCTTTCTATGGCACTAAAAATCGGCTGTAATGCAGCATCCTGCCTCTGATGTGTTCGGATGCGCTCTCGTATGTCATCACCACTGATCACTGAGCTCAAATACTCTCGATATACCACTGGTTCGGCCTCAGATACCATGGTAATGTGCATGTCTTCCATCATCCGTACCAGCTCTATAGACATCAACCTAGGCTCCCGTCCAGAAGTGTCAGGCCTCCTACTCAAAGCATATGCTACTGTGTTCGCTTTACCCGGATGGTCGTGAATCTTATAATCATAATCGCAGAGGAATTCCAGCCATCTCCTCTGTCTTAGGTTTAAGTCTATCAGCGTATCGATATATTTAAGATTCTTGTGATCTAAATAGATATCACAATGAATCCCGTATAAGTAATGTCTCCACATCTTTAGGGCGAATACCACAGCCTCGAGCTCTAAGTCATGTACTGGATAGTTATGCTCATGCTTCTTCAACTGTCTCGAAGCGTAAGCAATAACATGTCCATGCTGCATCAGGACAGTACCCATCCCCTGGTAAGAGGCATCTGTATAAATCTGAAATCCTTCACTCTCGGATGGAAGCGCGAGAATAGGGGATGAGATGAGTCGGTCCTTCAGCTCCTGAAATGCCGCCTCACACTGCTCTGTCCAGGTGAACTCAGTATCCTTCCTCGTCAAAGTCGTGAGGGGGAGGGCTATCCTCGAGAACCCCTCCACAAACTTCTGATAGTCCCCTGACTAACCCAGGAAGCTGCGAATATCGGATGCTGTCTTTGGTCGTGGACAATCCCTTACTGCCTCTACCTTGGCTGGGTCCACTGCTAATCCAGCCCCACTGATCGTGTGTCCCAGGAAAGCCACCTCCTGCAGCCAGAACTGCCACTTTGAAAACTTTGCGTACATCTGGGACTCCCTCAGCCTCTACAAGACCAGGGTCAAATGCTCTGTATGCTCTTCCTGTGTCCGGGAATATATCAAAATGTCGTCTATGAATACAATCACGAAGCGGTCTAAGAAGGGATCGAATACACGGTTCATTAGACTCATGAATACGTCAGGGGCATTCGTGAGCCCAAAAGGCATCACCGTGAACTCGTATAATCCATAGCGTGAACTGAATGCCGTCTTCGGTATGTCCTCTTCCCGGATGCGGAGCTGGTAGTAACCGGATCGCAAATCTAGCTTAGAGAACCAGAAGGCTCCCTACAGCTGATCAAATAACTCATCTATCCGAGGTAGTGGGTAGGTATTGCGGACCGTTAACCGGTTCAGCTCTCGGTAATCTATGCATAGTCGTAACGACCCGTCCTTCTTCTTCACAAAGAGAACTGGCGCTCCCCATGGCGATGAACTAGGCCGCACAAATCCCGACTCAACTAGCTCCTGAAGTTGAGTCCTGAACTCTGCTAACTCCCTGGGAGCCATCCTGTAAGGTGCCCGGGACACCGGCCTCGCTCCTGGTACTAGCTGAATCCTGAAATCCAAGTCTCTGGCTGGTGGTAGCCCTGGCAATTTCTCCGGAAATACGTCGGAGAAATCCCGGACCACCGGAACATCTAAAGTAGAAGTCTCTGTTCCCACCATCTCAAAGCAGATAAGGTAAACTTCTTCTCCCTGCTCGTGGGCCTTCACAGCTTGTACAAAAGATAACAATGTGTGGCAGATAGGCTGAATACCTTCGATGATAACATGGGAGTCACCATGCCTTAGTGTGATCCTTCTTGATGGGCAATCTATCTGAGCATGGTTCCGATGTAACCATGTCATGCCCAAAATCATGTCAAAGACCTGCAGCTTCAGAATAGTTGCTGGCGCCTCAAATGCCTTGCCGCCAATCTCGGCCTCCATATCACAATGGGCAGTGGTCCGTAGTTCTGACCCATCGGGTAGACGCACCCTCATCTCTAGTCCAGGAAATCTTTCCACACCTTCGAGTACGTCTATGAAGGCCTCGGATACGAACGAGTGCGAAGCACCCGTGTCGAAGAGAGTATGCGCGGGCTTGCCGCTGATCATAACTATGTCTGAGGTTTGTTTAAGTTAAAATCGATTGTTACCCTATATCTCCAGGTACTTCGTGGACCATTTTATGTGAATTTTACACATGGTTCACCACTGCTTCCGCTGCATAGTTTGTCCGCAAACTAATGCTCGGGCGGGGGTGGTCTGGTGTTGTGGACTTCTTTCTCATATGATCGTTGTTCAAATGATACCAGTTTGTATGACCCCTTCCTCCCCCTTACCAAGGAGGGCTACCAGGTCTTATGCCCAGAACCGCCGTCCTACGGTGGCACTAACGCACGGGTTAGTCGACACCGCAATACGGCAATCCTGCCGGCCAATACGATCATTTAACCTGTAGGCCATTATGAGAAGAAGAAGAAAAGCAGTATATCAAGCCACTAGTCCACAAGTCACAAAGTACAGATCATATGTATGAAATGAAAAGTACATCAACATAGTCCACAAAAGTGTACAAAATGAAAGAGTAATAAGGGCTTATACCCGGTACATCAAAATCAACTCTCTCTCTCTCTCTCAAATAAAAGCGAAAGCTATACTAGTACATCAGAATTCGTCCCACCTGAGGACGCACAGTAGTGGTAGTAGCCTGCTGTAGCGGTATCTGCTCCTCACGTCCTGTCTCCTCGTCGTGCTGGTGCTCCATCTCCACGGGCTCCTAAAAATAGTATGGTCACCGACCATTAGTCAAAAAGACTAAGTCGTTTCCTCCGCACCTCGCCCAGCAACTCCTAGGCACCGAGCGGGAGGACGAAGCGGAGGACAACAAGGGGTAGCAAAAGTGGAAGCAGGTGACAGAAACTAACTACCAGTTGTAATAAGTATTATTGTTCTACTCTAGCAGTTCTAAATATGGTAAAGTAAGTAAAGAGCAGTACTAGAAAAGGAAGTAAATAACAGAAGGTAAGAGCATGTAAATAAAACTATTCTACCACTATACTACCATCACAAAAGTACCCTAACTTATATAAATGCCCATACAAATATATAAGTTAGGATTTCTAGGAAATTTAACTTATCATATAAAAGAGCCCATACTAATTTATATGATAAGGATCTATGAAGCGTATGACCTAATATGAATGAATGTTATGATGCAATTTTATGCACAGGCAAGTGAAACTCACGCACAACGACTTTGTGATCACAGACCTTTAGTTCCCACTTTTTGAGAGCTAGCATAACTCTCGGGTACCACCGCTGTGGCTACGGCACCAGCGGAGCGGGCGTCTCCACTTCTAGGCCGGCATGCACACTACCAAGCCTTAGACCCCTCTCATACGCCTCTGTACACGTCCAAGGTGCACTCTAGAGTCTCGCGTACGTACTTTGCTGACAACCCGTCAGTCTTGTTGGGTCGGATGTGCGTTATCGGGGGTCGTCCTCCAGACCATAGTGTAAAACAACACACTGGCCCCTCTAACCCTCACAACCGCCTGGTGCACCGTACTTCCATCGGTGTGATGAACGACCAGTACCGCATGCCCCGCCACTATATATGCACATGCAAGTATTTCATTCTGAGCCTTCCGCTCGCAAGACCAAACCCGTCCTGAAACCCTCAAACCCAACCCGGGTGAGAACGCACAATAGTGTCTTTATACCAATTCCCTCAAACCCTACACGGGTGAGCATATAACATGAAGCTCTCCAACCCTACATGGGTGGGAAGGTACAACAAATGTCTTAACCTATTATACTACTCTTGTCTACGGGTTATTATACTTAGTGATTTAAGGTTAATCCCAAGACTGCCTAGGGTATACCTGGTGAAGGGCACTCGGGGGCACTAGGAACTACGATGGGATTACGCCCAAAGTTCCCTTTCCAAGGATATTTACTTTAGTTGATGACTACCCAGATTTCACCCCAGCTCTCATTGTTGCTCTGGAACAATCCTAGTGACTTAAGATATTACCGGGAAACCGACGGTCTTCCGTCGACCTCCACTCCGGTTGCTACCTAAAGACTTGCACTTTTACTCCCGTCACTAAGACAATACTACCCACCAGGGATTATCCATATTGCACTCCCTTATTCTTCCGATGATCAATCCTCTGATAATCCCCTAAAACATGACCTATTTATGCTATATGCAGATCATGTCCTATTATTACCCCCAAAATGGAATCTTCCAATCCTTATGGCCTCTTGCCCCTAACTATTTATCCTAGGGTGGTATGGGCTAATGGAACTATCATATGGATTCTCATAATTTTCCTTAGTCAAATAATCCCTTAATTAAATCTTTTAATTTATTTCCTAGGTCACTTTACACATGAAGTAGTATAATTTAACATCCACTGACCTAGGTAATTTTTCCTGAGTTGTATATTGATAAAATATTGTTGTCTACAGGGTTTCATAATTTTTCTTTGACTAGTTATACCAATTCCTTATTTAATACCAAATCCACAAAATTTTCGTTTTCCAAATGAAGTACAAGGAATATATAATACAAAATTCCAGGAAAATTACCGAACATATAAAACATTAATTTAAGACTATGGGCAGAGTTTCAACAACCTCTATAGTGTAATGGACTAACAATTCCCATTCATATATATTTACCAAAATGCCATTATATTAATTTAAAAATTATCAGTACACCCATAAATTTTGAAATAATTATTCAAGACTAATAATACAATTATACTTCACTAGCAATATTTCCAAATTTAGCTGAAGTGTATTTCCATGAAATCAAGAATAAATGCAGAAAGGGTAAAATGGTCATTTCAAGGTATTTTACTCCAAAAGTTCTTCAAAAAGAAAGATCAAATTTTAGTAAGTCAAATATAACCTTATTTTTAACTTGGCAAGGTTTGAGGACTTTTACTTGAGTAAAACCTATTTTTCCAATTTATTTTCAAAAGGAGCTATATTTTTAAAAATTCCAATTAATGGGATTTTTGATTCACAAAATCCCATAATTAATCTGAGGGGTGAGAGTTACCCTAATGAACCACTGGAATAAAATTCATGATTTTTTAGTGCCTCAATTAGGCTGAATGCACCATATTTAAATTATTGCTATTGGCACACCAAGGCAATATATAAACCAACACATGCAAGTGGATTTTCCAACATTCAGTGATCCAAATGTGCTGAAATTTTTATCATGCACCACTGATGTCCCCAAGGACCTACCACCAAGATTTGGGGCCATTTGGAGTCATATAACTCCAAATATTTCAATTATTTAAATTTTGATATTATGACCTAAACTATAGAAAACGTTGTCCCACAAATTCCCAATTTTTGGCAGGGGCTAGCGTTGCCCCTATCATGCATGTACCCAAAATATGGGGCCATGTTGATTTCTGGTTTGACTTTGGCATCCAATTGAAGTTCTTTCCCTATCTAGGACCAGTCCTAGGAGAACTGCCCTACAGGCCAGACCACTGGACCACAATTAATGATTAAGGTGTCTAATTAAAGCTAACAGGTAAGGCTACAATTTTCATTCAGGGTCCAGTTCTGGAAATGCCTCTAAGAGGACTAAATATGACATGCAATGTCACTGAATTTGTGTGGCATAATTACACTATTCATCACATTTAAATTTAAATCATATTATATCATCTGCATGAATCCTAAAGCAGGAATGGACGGGATCGGTTTATCTCCTACCTCCAGCCAACGGCTGAGATCGAGCCGACCTGGAGCAACTTTGCTGGCCTTCTCCGGCCAGCTGAGGCGGCGCCACCCCCGGCCAACGGTGTCATCACCTTCATGGTGGTGGTGGCTATCGTTTCCCGGTGATGGGGCGGCGGGAGACGGAGGCGACGGCGATCCCAAGTGGTTAAGAAAACTTGAAAAAATCACACTTTTCCCTCATGGCATTGGGCTCAGTTGAGCCCGATATCTCACCTAATCGATCTAGGATCCTATTACAGGTAGAGGTGAGGTGAAACGGACATGGATTGGGGCTTGACGGCGGGTCAGGCGGTTGTTTGCCATAGTGGTGGTGCTCCGGCGAGCTCCTCCCCGATTCCTTGATTCTCTACCTTTTTCCATTCTCCAGAACTCGATTTCAATTCCTTCACTCACTCTAAAGCTGATGGAGGGGTTAATTGGGGCTGAGATGGTGTATATGGGGAGATACAACCAAGGTGAGCTCGGGCTCAGCCTTGGTTGCTCCACCCCTGCTTGCCAAGTGGCCCTCAACCCCTAATTTCTTCTGGAATGATGTGAGGAGGTCGGCAAGCACCTCTTGGGCTGAAGGAGTGAATGCTACATGGCCACCTCTCAACATTTCCATTTCTCTCTCCTCTTTTTAGGTGATTTCTCCATAATGCCCCATTGCATGCATTCTCTCTCCTAATTCAGATGGGTAGGGCTGGTCTTGTTCACTTGGGCTGGCCTTGGGCCAAATTTGGTGGGCTTGGTCCAAGGAGAGTGAGCTTAGCCTTCATTTTCTTCTTTAGGTCAATTGTGTTGACTATGTTGACTCTGAGTTGACTTGGTCAACCATGGTTGGTGGGCTGACACCATTTGATGGTCATGAGCTTAGTGGCACCACCCAACTTGCGTTGGGTCAAGGGGGTGCCCTACTTAGGCTAATTGGGCTTATGAGTGTGGGTTTGACCAAATTAGGCCCAAGGTTGATTTTGGTCAACTGGGGTCAAAGTGTTGAACTAGTGACATGCCGTAGGGTCCACTTAGATTGTTTTTAGGGTTAGGGAAATGTGGTGGGGTCATGGTGTGGTTTGTGTCCCTATTTAGGCTAGTTTGACCTAGTTTGACTTGGTCCTATAGTGGGCCCCACATGGCTACAACCCACTACCTAGGGTCAAACCTAGCTAAAACCACTGTCACCCATCCCATGCCTAACCCAATCTAAGTGAAAGGGGCCTAGAAGTAACATGGGATGTTACACTAATATGGATGATTCTCCTTCATCCCCTCCTAAGCCCCCATCTTCATCCACTTCTTATCAACAACTCCTTCAGGACATCATTGCTCAACCATCATTCACACCATCCATTTCCATTTCATTATCTTCCATCTCCACAATTCCAATATCCCAACCATCACTTCCACCATCCACAGGTTCTCCACCAACATCTCCTACTGCTCCAGCTTCCATCCCTACCTCTACTCAAGTCCCTCTTAAGCAAGTAGACATTCCATCTATTGCAAACAGGCTATATGAGCTGATAGCTCCAAGGCTATCACTATTGCTGGAGACCTCTTTGGCTCCACTTCTAAAAACAGTTCAGGAGCTGTCTGCTAGGCTATCCTCTTTTCTTCCTCCTCAGGCAATCTCTTCTTCTGGTTGCCTTGATCCAGTTCTCACTGAATATAGGTAGGGGGAGATGCCTTATGAAGCTGAGAGTTTCTCTGCTGTAGTAACTTCAGTCCAAGCTCCAGTAGCTCCAGTTGCAGTCATTACAGTGGACCTCAGGTCACTGTTGTCAGTTTTTGACTCTGTATACTTGAACTGCCTTCCAGCATAGCAAACTGAAGATCTTACCAAGGCCATTGTGCCTATTTCCAGCTGTGACCCCAGCTTAATTAGATCTTATATAAATTCCTTCCATACTGTTGAAGTTGCTGTTGTTGATGTTTCAGCCAGTTCTGTTACTGCTGTTTCAGTGTCTGAGGATGTGCATATGCCAGAGGCATTTGATTTTGAGTCTGTTGTTTTTTATCTCTGAATCTGTTGCTTCAGACACCTCTAAGCTTGTTGTTTCTGTTTCTGAAGTTGTTTTTCTAGTTTCATCTATTTCTACTGCTTCCATTACTACTGCTGTTGTTTCTGCTTCTGAAATTGTTGCATCTGAACCTGCTGTCATAGCTCCTTCTGCCAGTATTGCTTCTACTCCACTTCCTGTTGTTGCTGCTGCTACTATTGCTATTTCTGCTGTCTCTTCTGCTCAGTCTCAACAACAGAAAGATTACCTCAAAAGGATTGATGCAGTGTATGATAATCCACAAAGCTCAGACAGTGATCAGTTTAGGACTGACTCTGATGATTCCTCTGCAAGAATTGCAAGGAAAAGGAAAGCCATAAGCAAAGCCATGAAGAGAGTTCCCCCAGAGAAAGTGAAAGATATAAATGATATTCCATATTACATACTGCATGATTGCCCTATTACAGAACCATGGATGCAGTACTCCAGGAATCAACTGAAAGCTATGAAGAAGAAAAGAAAGTATGACAAAGGATCATCCCATTTCAATCCTCCTCCTCCTCCTCCTTCACCTGATGCAGGTGCAGGTGGTAGTTCTGCCTTCTAATCTACTGCCAGAAGCCAAACTTCATATCAACCTCAAGGAAGATCCCAGTACAGAGGAAATCAGTCTAGAGGTTAGCAGTCCAGAAGAGGACAGTATAGAGGAAATCAAAGAGAACTCAAAGTGTACTCTAAAGGATATTCCAGGCAACATCCTTATCAAAGGGAAGGACAAGGTCCCTCTGACACTACTTCTGGTCCCTTCCCTTATAAGCTTAAAGATTTAGTCTCTTCCAGAGCCCCTCCTGACAATTTTTCAAACAGATATGAGCCTCCTTTTCCATTTGAAGACCCAGAAAATAATCCCACCTCATGGACAGCAAGAATGAAAGAATTGGCTGCACTAGACCAAATCAAGAAAGCTAGAGAACACTTCAAATATCACTACTCTATCAGATCAAAGAAAGAAAGAACTTGAGAGATACTCCTCCAGAAAATTCTTTGATTCAGAAAGTTATATGAAGCTGCATCCAGAAGTTGTAGTCCCCAGGCCAAAACATCAAACTTCTCTAGGTGCAGCTGATGATAGAAGATCTAAGAAGGAAGCTCTCAACCCCAACAGAGAAATAGTTCTTATAAAGAGCAAGAAAAAGGAATGATTCTGTAAGATGACAGTATATTTTGTTTTCTGAAGTATCTGTGATAATGTCTGTGTTTCTGCAATGTTTTGTTTGTTACATTTCTGATTTGTATGTTTTTATTTTTCCAATATCTATAAATAGTAATCCTAACCAAAATAGGGGGAGATTGTTGGAACACCCTATTACTGATTTGGGCAAGGATCACAATGTCTTTTAGGAAATATGTTTTGAACTCCTTGTATAGATCTAAAGGTCAATTAGAATTGAGTCAAAGGGTTAGTATTTAGGTTTGAAAGCTGCCCTCAAGAACAGATATTTCAGTTCTGGAGACTAAGTCATTTCGTCGAACTCACCACGACGAATCGTCGAACTCCATTCGACGATATCTGAACTCACCTCGACGAATCGTTGAACTCCATTCGATGATCTCTGAGCTCAACTTCAACGAGTCGTCGAACTCCATTCGACGATCTTCGAGCTCAGATCGACGTTCTTGTCTATAGTTTGTTTCTCTATCTCTGAGCTCAGTTCGACAATAGTTGAGCTCAGATCGACACTTTCTGCTTCAGTCTAAGTCCAGTCTCTGAGCTCAGTTCAATGATAGTTGAGCTCAGGTCGACGTTTTTCTGGAGAGATTGACGTTTTTCAATATTCAAATTCAGACAGTTATGGAATTATTCTCAGCATTTATGTCAAGGATCTTGTAGCCGTTTCAATTAATCTGAGCAAGTTTCAAGGGATTTTCAAAGGAATGTTTTATTGGACTTTCCTCCAGAAGACAAAATGCAGTTAAGAAAGTCATTTATGACAGACTAACGGCTATCTTGGACAGAGAAATATTCTATTCAGATCCAAGGGAATAAAACATCAGTTTTTCATTCCTGCTGTACATCATCAACATCAACAACAACTGTTACAACAATCATAACACCAGAAAGAGAAAGAGTTGCATACATTCTCAGTTTTAGAATTCTTACAAGAACACACATCACAAAAGGAGATCAACATACTGAAATTTCTAGATCTCTCTTGATTCCAGTGTTCAAAGGCCATCATCATTCAAGACTCCAGACAACACACATTTTTGCTGCTGCTGGAATCATCTTTTGCTGGAGATCAAATCTTCTGAATGCCTATCACCCTAGTATAAAGCTTCACTTCCTGAATAACTCAAGAACTCAAGGGGAGCTTTGACAACATCCACTATCTTCTCTCTGAGTGTTGACAGAGAAGATCATCTCATCCCTCTCTCTCTCTCTCTGCTGTAAATTGTTTATCAAACTCCCTTCAAAAGTTTGTGTTGGTTTCTGAGACCTTATCAAAACTCAGTGGTGGCAAGAAATCTGATCAAAAAATCTGGTTTGGTTTTTGAGTACCTTATCAAAAGCTCATTGGTGCATAGGACACCTGATCAACTCATCCTGCAGTGGATTCCTACCTAGGGTGGTAGAAGAGTGGATGTACCCAGATTGATTGGGGAACCACTATAGCTCCTTGTGTCTTCTGGTTGCTTATTTTCTTTTGTTTTCTGGCTATGGTTTGTGATTATTCTGTGATTGCTTTTTGATTAGGTAGTTGTTGTGTTTACTATATGTTACTTGCTTTCCTGTTCACTTAGGAATACAACAAGAGTTGTAAAATATTTTTAGCAAGCACCATACTCTATTCACCCCCTCTAGAGTATATCAGATCTAACCTGCACTTTCAAAAAGAACTAATAAACTTTCAAAGACCTATTCACCACCCTCTATGTGATTAAATAACTTTCAATTAAGCAACTTTCAAGTGGTATCAGAGGGAGGTTACTCAAAAAGTTTTTAACAATCTGAGTATACCTCCAAGGTTAGCTATAGGATAAAGAATGAGGTCTTGTGTAAACTACAAGGAATTGGGAGCCATGAAGTTACCAATCTATAGAAAGGAAGGCTTAGGCCTCTGGAAGGAAAGGGTCGGGCTAATCATGGAAGCTGCTGACCCTAGGATCTACATCACAGTCAAAGAGGGACCTTTGATCCCTATAAAGATCTCAGTTCTGGATGCCAACATCCAGACTCCTAATTATTATGCAGAAATGAACAAAGATGAGCTCCTCCTTGCCTCCATGGATAAGAGAGCTCAAAATATCATTGCCAGTGTAGTAGATGATTCTACTTTCCAGAATATAATGCACTGCAAGACCTCTAAGGAGATGTGGGACACCCTAGTTGTGTTCATGGAGGGTTCAGAAGAGCTGAGGGATGACAAAAAATCCATGCTCAACTAGGAGTATGAGGCCTTCAGACAAGGAATGTTTGAGGGCATTGCTGAAAATTTTGAAAGATTTTTTAGAATTATTAATGAAGTGAGAACAAATGGAAGGGTCTTCAGCACCTATGAGTTGAATGATAATTTTCTTAGGTCCCTTACAAAGTATTGAGACACAAAGATTTGTGTCATTAGGGAGATGGGCAAGCTAGCCGACACTCCACCTCCAACCTATTTGGAAAGCTACTGTCTTATGAGAGGTAGCCTGCATCAAGGACGGCAGAAGAAGAGAAGAGCAGTAAGTCACAGAGCATGGAGAAATCTGCGGCCTTCAGAGCTGATGCTTCAACCAGGAGCAGAAGGAATATCTCTCCAGTCAGGAGAACTGCTGATTCAGAATCTGAGAGCTCAAGGACCAACTCCTCTGACGACCATATATCTGATGAGGACCTTGCTGCCTTCTCCAGGCAATTCCAAAAATTAATGAAGAAGGGGCATTGAAAGAATAAAAGGCCATCCTCCTCCTCACAGCATAGAAGGAAATCCTGTAAGGAGGACAGGTATGTAGTGGCAGTTCGAATTCTTCATCAGGGGTCTGCTCGAGAAATCAAAGTCCTTTTTTTCGAGAAATCAAACTTGTTTTTGAGAAAAAACATGGCTTTCTAGAAATCTAAAAGTTTCCGAGAATACTAATTTTTTTCTCCGAGAAGTAGACATATTTTCTCGAGAAATAAGGGTTTTCTCGAGAAATCAGAGACGTCGTGAAATCCAGTAGCTTTTTGAGAAATCCACTATGTTTTTCTTGAGAAATCCATAATCTGAGCTTGTCAAGACTCCATGTTGAGCATACTAAGTTCTGTCTTGAAAAAGGAGAACTTGGCCTCGTCCAGCGGCTTCGTGATAATATCTGCCACCTACTTGTCCGTAGGGACATAGTTGAGGGCTATGTCCTTATTCTCCACATGCTCTCGGATGAAATTGTAGCGAACTTCGATGTGCTTGGTCCGGCTGTGAGAAACTGGATTGTTGGCGATAGCTATTGCGCTGTAAGAGTCGCAATACATTGGAATTTCTCTGAACTTTAAATCATAGTCCTCGAGTTGGTTTTTGATCCATAGAAGTTATGCGCAACATCTACCCGCAGAGATATATTCTGACTCAGCAGTAGATGTTGCCACACAATTTTGCTTCTTACTGCTCTAAGAGATATACCGTCTTCTGAGGAATTGGCACGTCGTAGATGTGATTTTCCTATCGTCCCTGCTTTTTGCAACGTCAGCATCGGAAAAACCAATTAGCTCGACATCATTACTTCTTGGGTTCCATAAGCCAAAATTGGGTGTACCCTTAAGGTATCTTAAAATTTGCTTTGTAGCGACATACTGATTTTCCTTAGTGTTCACCTGATATCTAGCATAGACACATATTGAGAACATTATATCTGGTCTACTAGCAGTTAGGTCCAGCAAGGATCCAATTATTCTTCTGTACTTGGTTTCACCAAAAGATTTCCCTTTCTCATCCTTGTCCAAAGACACAATTGAACCCATTGCCGTCCTCATAGAGGTTGCGCTCTCCATTTCGAATTTCTTAAGAATCTCCTTGGTGAATTTCATCTGAGAGATGAAGATCCCATCTTCAGATTGCTTCACCTAAAGTACTAAGAAATACTTCAGCTCACTCATACTGCTCATTTCAAACTTCCCTTGCATAAGTTTAGAACTTTTTTTACAAAGGCTGTCTTCCGTAGAGCAAATATGATGTCGTCGACATAGATTTACGCTAGCAAAATCTTGCCTTTAACTTCCCTAAGAAATAATGTTTTGTCTATCTTTCCCCTTGTGAACTTGTTCTCACGAAGAAAGCTACGCATTGTCTCATACCATGCTCGGGGAGCTTGCTTTAAACCATATAATGCTTTATTTAAGAAATAAACATAATCATGGAATTGAGAATTGACAAAACCTGTGTGTTTGCGCTACGTATACTTCCTCTTTCAGATTCCCGTTGAGGAATGCTGACTTCACGTACATTTGGTAGACAGTGAATCCTTTGAGGGCAGTATACGCAAGAAACAACCTGATCGCCTCAAGCCGAGCCACTGGAGCAAATGTATGGTCGAAGTTGATCTCCTCTTCTTGTTTGTATCCTTGCGCTACAAGCCTGGCTTTATTTTTGATAATTACTCAGTGTTCGTCCAGCATGTTTCTGAATATCCATTTGGTGTTGATCATGTTCTGTCCCTTTGGCCTGGGCACCAGCTCCCAGACTTTGCACCGTTCAAACTGGCTGAGCTCCTCTTGCATTGTCATGATCCAAGAGATATCTTTGTTTGCTTCCTCTAACTTCTTCAGTTCAACCTGAGACAGAAAACTGAGATGTAAAACTTCATTAGATGTACCTCTTCCAGTTTTAACACCGTCTCCTGGCTCTCCAATGATTAGATCAGCTGGGTGATCTCTTAGGTGTCTGAGCCCTAGGTTCCTTGCTCTCCCTCCCGCAGTCCCTGAAACATCTGGTGTCGCCTCTGTAGGTTGAAGCAATTCCTCCTCTATGTGTTCTACATCCACTAAGCCTGGATTGATGCTCTCGACTGAGCTTGGAGTGTCTTCTTTGACTGGTTCATCCAAGCTTAGCTCCATGAACCTGGTACCTGCTGATTGTCTTAGAATATTCGCAGGGAGAAAATAACCAAACTAACAATCCAACAAGGCAAGTATACCTATTGAAATGCAGCTAGGGGACACAAGTGTCGTATTAAAATCCGGGAACCGTTAATTAATCTTACTCACACGAAATCTATTATTTTATCGATGGAAAAATTAGGGTTTAGAAGAAAGCTAATCGTACTAAAGGAAGAGAACTACTTGCAATGAAAGAGAGCTACTTGCATGAAAAGATAAAGAGAGCTAAAAGAGCGATTATACTAAAGCTTAGTAACGATGAGAGGAAAATGCACTCGATCAGAAATCACCTCGGCAAGAGTGGTTAGAAAAATACGACAAATAAATCTAAACTAATTAGGGTAAAGGTCCTTGACCGTGGAGGTTCCATGAATATTGACACGGTTCTCTCGAAGGCCGTGCCTAACTGAGTTTAGGAAGGTCCGACCGACTTTCGCCTAAATCGGATGCCTAAAACTCGCTTTAAGCGGTGAACCCCACTATTGGATTTTACTCCAATTCGGGAGATTTGAACGTCTGCCTCTCTCGAGGGGTGCGAACAACTCTCTTTACTCTTGAGTGCTCATTTCAAACTTTCGGCCTCTCGGCTAGCCCAGAATGAAAGCAAAGGTGGAGCGTATATATCGATGATATACCTCCAACCCGTGATAAATCAAGAGTAATTCAAGGCTAAACCCTAAAAAGAAAAGGTAAGATTCAAAGCATCATAACCTAATCACTCGAACCTCGAATCATTAAGATCGAGTACATGGAGGAGTAGTTAATCATGGTGAGGTGGAAGAGGGGGGATGAGTAGAAGAAAATAATGAAGGCAAAGTAGAAACGAAAAAGAAAACAACACTTCTTTATTAATGGAAACAAGGATCTTACAACTTGAAAACCAGAGATTACAAGTGCATGGAAAGTAAACTACACTATCATTAACATCATACTACAGAAAGAAGCTAGGAGCTAATACAGGGAAAGCATTAAGCTAGAGATAAGAAGAGCTAAAAATGAAGAGACATGCTTGAAAAAGTTCAAAAATACAAAGGACAGAACCTCCCCTCTCAATCCAAAAGGTGTCCCTGAACCCTTGGAGATGGGCTCTATTTATAGATTTTTTTCGGGTCGGGTCTAGCCCCCCTGTCACGCCCGGGTCGGTCGTGACCCTGGGGCGTGACACATTCGGTGCGACTTTTTCGGGCTGGAATTTAATTCTGGCGAAGTAGCTGAAGTACACGCCCAAATGTCACGCCCTGGTAGGGCGTGTACCTGGGGCGTGTTCTTTTGCGGCGTGACTTTGTTGAGCTGAAATTGAATGCTGGAGGTGACGTGCTGGATTGCTGAATTACACGCCCATATGTCACGCCCGGGTCAGGCGTGACCCTGGGGCATGACACATTCGGTGCGGCAGTGGAGCGGGAAAAAGAAGCGCTTTGTGGCGATTCCTCGGAACCTGGGGACACGCCTCTAGAACACGCCCGTGTCGGATGTGACACGGGCGTGACAGAGGGCGTGTACACTAAGTTTCCATGGAATGCAGTTTCGGACCAATTGCTTCATTCCTCTGGGTTACACGCTGTAGGTACACGCCCAGGTAGGGCGTGACCATGGGGCGTGTTATAGTAAAATTCAGCTGAAAGCCGTCAAAACCTGCAAAAAGCAGAAAAACGCATTAGCGACAAAAATATATACAAAGGTGAATCAAAATAAGCACTTTACAAGACATGATTTGCTTTGAAACCCTGAAAATATCATAATAAAATTGACTGCAAACCGTATTATCACCTGCATCTGCACCAATAACACTAGATGATCTGCTATGAAGCAAGCTAGTCTCATCAAATACAACATTTATCGACTTTTCTACTACCAGAGTTCTCTTGTTAAAAATCCTATATGCTTTACTATGGCTACTATATCCTACAAAAATACTTCAAAATATCTTTCACTTAACTTAGTTGTGTAATAATTCCCATTATTGAGTACAAAACATTTGCTTCCAAAGATTCTAAAGTAGGACATAATAGGTTTTCTGCCCTTCAATAGCTCATAGGGGGTTTTACAATTGATTTTGTTGATTAGTGCTCTGTTTTGCACGTGATAAGCCGTGTTGACTACTTCATCCCAAAAGTACTCCAAAAGTGAAGTGTTGTTCAAATGGTTGTACATGCTTCAATTGGGTTCTGTTCCTTCTCTCAGCAACTCCATTTTGCTGTGGAGTGTGCGAGGAGGAGAACTCATGAAAGATGCCTTGACTTCCACAAAACTTTGTCATGGCACCAGACTCAAACTCTGCTCTGTGGTCACTCCTGATTTTGACCACAGAGCAGTCCAATTCATTCTGATTTTGCCGGAAAAAATTAGTGAAAGAATTGAAGGTCTCTGGCTTGTGTTTCCGAAAGAACACCCAAGTGAAACACGAGTAGTCATCGACAATTACCAATATATAGACCTTACCTCCTATGCTTTGAATCAGCATATGACCGAATAAGTCCATGTGAAGCAAGTATAAGCTTCGAGAAGAATCTTTCTCAGCAATACCCTTGAAGGTTGCCTGTGTCTTCTTACCCATTTGACAGGAGTGACATGGACTCTCTTTAAGAAACTTAATGTTGGGAGCATCACACACTAAGTTGTGAGAAAATAATTTATTTATGGTTTTAAAAATAATATGTGCTAATCTCTTGTGCCATTGGTCAGAGAGAGATGCACTACTTTTTGTCATAAAACACACTGGGTAGAAGTGTCTAACAAAAGAAAATTTAAACAAAAAAGATTTCTGCTCCGAGTGCCTGTTAAGACCGTCTCCAAATTTGCAAATAATTTTATCAAACACTTGTCCTTGCAGAACTTGACGATGTAGCCTTTGTCACATAGTTGACTTATGCTTATGAGATAATGGTGTAATCCATCAACATAAGCAACATCTGTGAAAGAGACAATGTCGTTGGATATCATACAATAACCTTTTTTTGTTCCCTTGTCTGAACCTCCAAAAATAATTTTTGGTGCGTCTTTGACTGCGGTGTAATAAAAAAAAAAGGCTTCCTGTCTTGGTCAAGTGCCGAGAGCATCCGATGTCCAAATACCAGATTGATGTTCTATTGGCATTTGGACATACCCCCTAGGAACATTAGCCTTGCGAGTGGTCGACCTTGTATAGCTAACCCATGGGGTTACAAAATTGGTAGGGTTGTACCAACAATCTGTCCCAAAATGACCAATTTTGCCGCATCACCAACAGTCAAATTTATTGTATATCCTTTTGTACTCATGCTTTACCCTTTGAACGTGAGGTATAGCTGGGGTAACATTCTTAGAGGTGGAAGCCTCATTATTGCATCATACACAAGGGCTTCCCATCTCCTTAGCCTTAGGCACAACAGATTTAGATTTCAATGCCTTCTTATTGTTATGGCCATGTACATACAGACCATAAATTTTCATTTAAATCTCCTCATAAGGTGCTTTGAACATCCTGGCACCAAAGTTACGGGGACGTGTCCATCCCTTGTATCTGGTCTTGGGCTATACATGGGTAGGCCTTGCATGATGGCCATAGGATGACTCAAGGTCAAACTTGTTCGTTGGGAAGATGACTTTCCTAAACGAAGGTTGACTCATGGGGGCTTTCCCCTTTTCTTTAGCGCTAGCCTTCTTGGTATCCTTACCATTACAACCGACGTGGCCATGACCAGTACCCTTCTTTTGAGCTGAGAGCTCATCGATGAGAGGGAGAACAATCTTCGTCTTGGAGAAACTCTCAATGAGTTTTCTCTCCACTGTGAGCTTTTCTTCTAGCTCATCAAGAAACTTTTCTTTCAGCTTTAACATCTCAACCGAGTCCTTGAGTTCCTCTTTCAAGGAGTGGAATTCATCTCTAAGTGGAAGTCAGTGTGGAATTTCTTCCTTCAGATTTGCTTCCACTGCCATGAGGGAGTCAATCTCTTTTACTTGCTTTCGAACTACCTTATGGAATTTGTCGAAAGCCTTTAATAAGTTCTCATGCTGAGCCATCAACTCTGATTCGTTCTCGTCAGAGTAGTAGTCTTCATGAATATTGGAGAAAGTTTCAGATTCTGAAAGAATGGTGTGCGAGTTTACATTTCCGTGGTATTCAGAGTCGCCCACTTCCTCGTCAGACTGATCCATAAGCCCAAAGTAGTCTTCTTTGTTTTTAGAACTTCATTCACTCGAGTCACTGTCACCGAGAGTTTTCATCTTTTTGGCGACGAAGCTCTTCTCTTATTTCTTCTTCCCTTTGAAGGATCTTTTCTCGTCCTTCCTGGAGCTATCTTTCTTCTTGTAAGGACACTCCGCAATCATGTGACTTGATTTGTTACAATAGTAGAAAACAACGTTAGAGGAAACCTGTTTTTTCTGTTTGGATTTGTACCTGTCCTCTTTGTTGTAGCTTCTGGTCGTTCGAGCACCATCACGACGTGATCTTCTGTAGTCTAATGAGGATGACATATTCTTCATTTGTATCCTCTTGTCATTAGCTTCTTGAACTGCTTGGAGAGGAGAGAAAATTCTCCATCTGATAACTCGGAGCCAGACGTACTAGGCTCAGAGTCTTCAGGAGTGTTAGGAGCTCATGTCCTTACTGATGACACATCTTTAGATTTTCTTGAGCCTTTTGCCTTCAGGGCCACAAACTTATCTTTGCTGGAAGTTCTTTTGTTATGCTCCTCCTTCTTTTGTGTATTCATTTGTAGTTCATAGGAGAGCAGCTTTCTTAACATGTTCTACGGGTCTATCTCCATAGCTTCCCGAATTCTCTTATTGCAACAACTTTTGTGTCCCAGTCCTTTGTTAAGGATATAAGGAACTTGTCGTTTAGTTCACCATAAGTGAAGACGCGGCCATAGTTTCTGAGATCGTTCATAATCTCCAATAACTTCTCAAAACTGTCAGCTATGGAGTCATCAACACCTTGCTTTAAGTATTCGTACTCCATGTTCAACAATGATCTCCAATCATCTCTCACTTCTCATGTACCTTCCATAAGGACAACAAGACAGTCCGACATCTTTTTTCGCAGATTTGCAGTGGAATAAGTTCTGGAGCATTGAATCGTCCACTACACAAGCTATGATATTCTTAGCCTTTTGTCAAGGGAGACTAAGGCAATCTCATCCTTAGTAAGATCCATCAACTTCTTTGGAATCATAATTGCAGGATTTATTGTTGATGCCTGAGTAGGGACATGAGGTCCTTCTTCCAGTATCTGGAAAATCCTCGAATCAGCATCTTTCATGTTAAACCGAACTCGTTCTTTCCATATGAGAAAGTTTTCCTTTGTACATATCGGTAGCTTTATGGACGACATGTCTTTTCTTATTTCCATGGTGAAAGTTCAGAATCTCTGAACGCTAGATTAGGGATCTTGATCATGGTGTTAACCTTATTTGACCAAATTCCCTATGATACCACTTGAAAGTATATAACGTCTACCTAAATTACCTTGAGGGGGAGGGGGGTGAATAGGTCATGTTTGCATTTTTTGAGAAAAAAAATTATCTAAAAGACAAGCACACAAACACAAAGATTTTATAGGTGTTCCCTGTATTGGGTACGTCCACTGTCCCGCCTCGCCTATCTACCATAAAGGGTATGATTCAGCTACTTCACCTTTCTTAGATTATCACAATCTTAGACCTCGGAGCAATGCTCCTGCACCTCGTAGAATAAGATCTCGTACACCTCAATCCACAACCAGATCAACAATCTAGATCCACACATGGATCTACAAACTCGGATATAAAACTCCTGCAAACTCGGAGACAAAGCTCCTACAAATGAAAAAAATAATTTACAACAATAATGAATATGTTTTGCACTTCCATATCTGAATTCTTCAGGAATCTTCCTTCTTGAAATATAAAAAACTTGATGAAGAAGGTTGGGGAAGAAAACTGAGAAGGCTGATCTGAAAGCTAGGATCCGACCTGATCGAATAAATGTTGGAGAATCTGTTCATCTTAGATCTGTCGAATCTTGTCTTGGATTTTATTGCTGGATCTGGAGAGAGCGACAGATACGATTTGCTTAGTACTTGAAAATGAAGTGCATCCCAATAGAGAGGTTACACACGAGTCAACACCACAGATCATATAATGAGGGATTACATTGCATTGTCCTGTGTTTAGTGACTCATTGTGAACTGACATTGGTCTACACTTAGCAATAATAAGCTGCAAGCACTCAACTAAAAGATAGCTTATAATACAATCTTAATTCATCTTAGTTCAAGATGACTTCTCACAAATCTAGGTTATTGTTGATGCAATACCCAACAAATAGCACCCTCACCTACCCACAGACCATCGCCTTTACTGCAGACATACAACCTCTTCTTTTATCCCTTCTCGCCACTTCCATTCACGCTAGAACCTTTGAAATAATATACAAGATGCGACCCGATGCAGACGGAAGGTCCGAATGTGCTCAGCAATTCACTGAGGACACCTTTTACGAGGGAAACACCACCGAGCAAGAGTACCTAGACTTCGTTTCCTACTCTATCCCCGCGAGGTTCTCTGCATGACGACATGTGGCTGGCGAGGACATCAACTCATTCTTTGAGGTTGAGATTCCCTTTCCCATCTCGCACTTCGAGGCGGGGTTACACCTCCCCCTATGGCCAGAGATTCGCCAAATCCTGAAATATTACGGGGCGGTCACGGCCCAACTGAACCCGAATGCTATCACCATGATGGTGGCATTCGCTTGCTACCTCCGCCGAGAGCAGATAGAGTTCAACCTGATGGTATTTAGAAAGCTCTTCATATACCGCGCGACCAATGACGGGGTTGTGAAAGTTAATCCTACCTGTAGTTAATCACCTAGAGGGCGGGGGTGAATAAGTGTCTTTTTAAATTATTTATCACTTAGCTTGGATGTTCAGTAGATACTTGGAAGATTAACCACACAATAACTGAGCTCAATCAAACCATACAACACAGTACTAGAAATCAGAGCACAAAGAAAATTTATAGTGGTTGCCTATCTAGGGTACATCCACTTTCCCCCTTCTTCCTCACTAGCAAAGTGCTAGATAAGGTTATAGCTCCTCCTGTTCAACTCAGATCCAAAGATCTTACAGGCTCAATTTCTGTTAAGAAACGTACACTCAGACCAGCAGGTCCTACTTCAGAGATTTTCCCAATCTCCTACGCCAGGTCCCTTCAGAACCCTACCTTAGCCTTTATAAATAAGACTTACAACTCAGTGATCCCAGTCAAATCACCTACCTTAGCCTTTATAAATTAGGCTTACAACTCAGAGATAAACTTTACAACCCACTCAGATCTCAAGGAGATCTTACAAAATTAAGAGGAAAATATATTCAGAAAAACTAATTTGTATTCTGACTTATCTGAATGAATTCAGATTCTTCAATTCAGCTGCAAATAATCAAATATAGATCAATAATATTGCAGAAGAGATAATTCGCTGGATCTTCAATCTTCTTGATGATCGGCTTGATTTTCTTGAAGAAATTATAGATCAAATCCACCTTAATCTTCAGATCAACTTGATGAAAGGATCTGAAGATTTTCTTGAAGCCCTCTATCTTCTTCCTCCTTCTTGGGATTGTCGCCCTCCTCTGACTTAGAAAATTCAGAATGAGAGAATATAATGATTTGTTTTATTGATGCTTTCTGTGTAGACAATCACTCTATTTAAAGACTTCGTGGATTGCTGGTTTCTGATTGATGACATCAATACGTGACATCATACTTCAAATTCTCCCTTAAACTGTTTGTGTTGAGAAATCACATAACTATAGTTGATGTGACAGTTCTGACTTGTCTTGACACTTCTGTGTTGACTCAGCACATCTTCAAAAATATAAGTGTCGAGATTTACAAAGTGTATCAAAACTTGTTCTTTGAAGGTGTCAAGTCACCTTAGCTGTATCGACACAATTTTACTTAGAAGTATTTTCATCCGAACTTGAAAGTGTCGAGATAGTTAACTTGTCTCGACACAACTGTCATCTGTTTCAACATCTTTAAATCTGCACTATGTCGAGACAGTTGAATTGTCTCGACATAACTGTCTTCCGGGTGTCTACACTTCTATGCTTGCTTTATTTCTTCGCTGTGTCGAGACAGTTGAATTGTCTCGAAATTCCAATCTGTCGATGTCGACACTTTTCTACTTGCTCCTTCATTGTGTCGAGATAGTTGAAATGTCTCAACACTTTTTTACTTAGTATAATTTTCAGTATCCCGGGGTCGACACTTGTATAAGTCTACACTTCAGTCAGCATTGTGTCGAGACAGTTGTATTGTCTCGGCACTACTATATTAAACTTTAAAGTGTCGAGTTAGCTAACTTGTCTCGACACAGCTGACTTACTCTTCAAAGTGTCGAGTTTACAAACTTATATCGACACTGCTGGCTTGGTCTTCAAAGTGTCGAGTTAACAGACTTGTCTCGACACTACTGACTTGGTCTTCAAAGTGTCGCGTTAACAGACTTGTCTCTATATTACTAACTTGGTCTTCAAAGTGTCAAGTTAACAGACTTGTCTCGACACCGCTTCTGCAAAGGCGTCAACATAGTTTAAGTGTGTCGATATTTTAGTACTTAGCTATTTTTTGCACTACAAGTCTCTAGATGTTAACTGTGCTGACTTCATTCAGCATTATGCTGACTCCACTCGATGCTTTTGTACTTTGACAATTTTCTTCACTTTCTAGTCAGCTTCTTTAAGTCCACCTATCAATATAACTTGGACCACCTGTCCAATCAAAAAGACATAGACAACCTGCATGCATGAACTGAAATATACATCAAATACATACTTGTGTATATCATTGAGTTAAAAGGGCTTCTTCAAATTAAGTAGATTGTTTCCAATGTACCCAACAATCTCCCCCTATTTGGAGAAGTCATAATCCCAATTCAATGATATACACCATAATACTAAAATATAATAATTAAGATGTACAGGACAGGTACTGAACAAAATTATAAAGAAACAACAATGATAACACAGATATCATACAGTGCAACCAACTTTTTCATTATAATATGAAGAAATATTACACTTTTTAATTTTTACAATGTTCTAAAAACAAAATTAAATAATTCTTAGAAAAATAAATAATATCATAAGGTTGTTCTGGCTCCATGATGACAATGTCTTTTCCTGATTGTATTCTAGCTTTGACTTCTGGCATCCTATCATCAACCACCTTCTCCTTACCCTTGGAAATCCTGGCTTTAGAAATCTCTTCTTGCTTGATCGTTTGCCTTTCATAATAATGATAGGGCTGGGAAAATACTTGCTGGGCTCTTTTGAATCGGCTGGAATCTTCCCTTCCTTCAGATCTTTTCTGTATTTTTGGATGATCTCCTGCTGCTTGTTGTGCTTGACCCACTCTTTCTCTGAATACCATTTCCCCCTGTCAGTTGCATTATTATTAACTTCCTTCCATGCAGTAAGTATAATTGATCTAGATGTAGGACTCCATTGCTCAAAATCAGGCTTTACTTCAGCCTATTCCCTAAATCTTTTCTTTGATAGTTGAGCTTATTTCTCCCTCAACAATGTAGAAGAAGTCATCTCCACCTCTTCATATACTATATTCTAAATTTGTGATGGAGGACTGTACATGGTCTGGACAGTAGTTTGAATAGCCTCAAAAGGAGCTGGTTAGCAACCAGACTCAGCAGTTTGACCTCCATCATACCACATGGGAGGATGACCTAGAGTGTCTCTGATGTTATTTGAGATCCAAGTAGCAAGCTCAGAGCTTGATTCTCATTACTTTCTCCCCCTTTAGGACTTCTCTTTCTATATAATCCCTTAAATCATTTTTGTGAAATTTTACTTGACCTTCCAGATAATTAATTCCTGAGGATAAAGTATTCTTTACTTTGAGTAAATGTTCATCCAATTCTTTGTAGAAGCCTTGATATACTTAATCAAAGAGGCTGAGTGAGTTGTTAGTTGTGTTTCAATATACTTTGAGGTAGATATTATCTTGGTCTCCAAAGAAGTATTCTGCTCAACCAGCTTGACAAGTGAAGCATTATTTAATTCAATCATATTTTCATTCATTCTATTTTGATTCTCAAGGACATAGCTTTGTTTTACTGCTATTTCATCTTCAGTTTTCTTTGATTCTAGCTATTGTTTAGCAATGTATACCACAACATTTGCTCCTCTTTTAAAGAAATCTGTCATATCTTTCTTTAGCAAGTTTACTTCAAATCTAATAGATTTGATGTCTTGAGCTAGCTGAAACTGTAACTCCTTGTTGCTTTCACCTATATACTTCTCAAGTTGAGTACTTTGTTGATCTAGCATAATCTGTATTTTAACTAGAAGTGAACTTAAATCCATAACATGAGCAGGAGTTGTGCCAGACTTAATAGTTTTCTTGTAGCTTTTACTCCACTTTTTGAGTTAAGTTATTTTCCTCTTCTTTAGCTGAGAGGCTTCTTCCTCTTTAGATACAAATGAACTAACTACTGCAACTGATTTTGTCTTTTTAGCTCCTTCAATACTTGGGGCCATATCTGCTAACTCCCCCTCAACCATTGCACCTTCTTCATCAATATTGATGTTTTCCAAGTTAACCGCATCTAGTAATCTCCCCCTAGATATCTAGATTTGTATTCAAAATAATTTCTTCTTCAGTTTCCTTGGAGATTGTATCCTCAATCTCTCTATCAGGCATTTCCTGGTCAGGAACTTCTACTTGTTTCAGAGCTGTGTCTAGATCTTATACTACTTCCATTACAATAGTGTTAGCATTATACATATCTATATTTGGTAGAACATTGAGGTTCTCTCCCTTCATTTGATCCTTATCTTGGAGATTTCTCAGCTATAGTATCATCCTATTTTTCAGAGCTTAAACTTTCTTGTTTTTCAGATTCACTGGAAGAATGTTCTTCCACAATTACAGCTTTCTTCTTTTTCTCTTTCACCTTCTCAACTACAGGTGTTTCTTTGGATAGGACTCTATCCCACATAGTCAGTATTCTCATATCCATTCTCCTCATGTGATTGATCTTGGATTCAATCTTAAGGTTAAAGATGTCTAGAATGGCATGAACCAAGTATACACTAAGAATTATGCCCATATTGGGCTTCTTGATACTTTCTACAATTTTGTCGAAGACTACTCTACTCCAGTTAGTCTTGATTTTGAAAATAATTCTAGTCATCAGCTCAAACATAAATGCTGAGATCATGTCATGTGCCCCTGTCTTGCATAGTAGCAGCTTTCCTACTATTTCAGATAGGAATTTGCCTTGGGTATTCATACCCTTCTTGTTCAAGGTGCTTCCAATCTTTGTGGTTGCTGCCAATCCACACCACCTCAAGGAATCTGCAGTCCTGGCAGAATCAAGGTCATAATCCTGATCAATTCTTGGTATTTGAAAAACCTTGGCCAATCTCCTGGTTGTGATTTTCACTTTTTCTCCATTCACTTTAGACTTGATCTTGTCTGAGTTTGAATCCAGATGAGCATTGGATAAGAATTCTGAAACTTCTCGTTTCCATATGTTTGTCTGTTCTAAAAGTAGATATTTTAATCCAGCTTTAGTGATTAGGACAATGACATTCCTAATTTCTTCTTATGCCTAGTCGAATCCATTGCACACGAGTTCATAACATTTAGAGATGTTTTCATCATTCTTGGGAGTCATTGTAGTTATGCAAAAGGATTGACGAGTGTCGACTCATCAGGATTCTAGGTCTCGACACTCGGGAGTCAAAAGTTCAAGAGATCAAGAAAGCGTAGTCGACTTCTACTCTCACACCCCATTTATAGTCTAATCTTCTCTAATGACGAAAGGGTGTGCAGCATTTAGATTATTCTATATTTTTAGGTAAATACCTACCGTCGACATAGAGAAATGTTTTCTGTCGAGATGTGTCGACACAAGGATTATGTCTCTCGACACATACCTTAGGGTCTTGACACCCTTGATGTCTCGACACTTATTTTAGTGTCTCAACACTTTACAGAATGCAACGTTGACACACTTTCTGGTGTCTCAACACAACTTTTGACTTAGTCTAAATTTTATTTTCTAAAGTATAGATACTTGACATTTGTGAGGACAATTCTTGACATGTAAGTAAGTAAACATTATTACTGTCAAATTATTCTTTTCTTATTTTATATCAGTTTGTAAGTATGCATACATTACTCAAGATTCAACATTCCAAGTTCAAATTTGAAGAAATTAAAGTTCTCTTCATCTAGGGGCTTAGTGAATATGCCAGCAATTTGTTTAGTTGTTTGAAAAAATTCTAAACTATATCTTCATTTTATACATGCTCCCTAATGAAGTGATATCAAATTTCAATGTGTTTTGTTCTATTATTCGAGAAAGGATTATTTGCAATTTATATAGCACTAGTAGAATCACAAAATAAATGAATTTTACTTAGCTGTAAGTTGTAATCTTGTAATTGATAGTGAATCTAAAGAAATTGTGCACAATAACTTCCAGCTGAAATGTACTTAGATTCAGCTGTGGATATTGCTACACCTGTTTGCTTTTTGCTGCTACATGACACCGACCTCCTTCCGAGGAATTGACAAGAACTTGAAGTGATTTTCCTGTCTACTTTACAACATACATAGTCTGCATCTAAAAAGGCTATCAGTTCAAAATCACTATTCCTGGGATACCTTAGACCAAGATTAGGTGTGCCTTTTAGATATCTCAATATTCTTTTAACTGCTGTATAGTGAGATTCTTCACCACATGCTTGATACCTAGCACAGACACAAGTGGCAAACATTATGTCTAGTCTAATGATTGTAAGATAGAGTAGTGATCCAACATGCCCCTATGCAAGGTGATATCAATTGGCTTGCTAACGTCATCCTTGTCTAAAGATATACTTGACCCCATAGGAGTTCTCATGGAAGTGGTTGTTTCCATGCCATACTTCTTGATTAACTCTTTGGTGAACTTAGATTGACTAATAAAAAGTGCATCTATAGTTTGCTTAACTTGGAGAACCAAGAAAAACTTGAGTTCACCCATGCTACACATCTCAAATTTACCTTTCATAAGTTTGGTAAACCTAGTGCAAAGTGACTCATCAGTAGAACCAGATATAATGTCATCAACATATATTTGTACTAAGATGGTCTTGCCTTTCACTTCCCTTAGGAATGGTGTTTTGTCTATTTTCCCTCTTGAGAATTTATTCTCTAGAAGGAACTTAGATATAGTCTCATACCAAGCCCTTGGAGCTTATTTTAATCCATAGAGAGCTTTTAATAACAAATAAACATGATTAGGTTTAGAAGAATCGACAAAACCTGAGGGTTGCTCAACATAGACCTTTTCTTTGAGATTACCATTAAGGAAGGCTGACTTCACATCCATTTGAAAAATCTTGAATCCTTTGTAATTTGCATATGCCAGGAAGAGTCTAATTGCTTCCAATCTAGCCACTGGTGTAAATGTTTGATCAAATTATATGCCCTCTTCTTGTTTATAGCTCTTTCCAACCAGTCTAGCCATATTTCTAACTATAACACCATTCTCATCCAATTTATTCATGTATATCAACTTGGTTCCTATGATGTTACAGTCATTTGGTCTGGGAACCATCTTCCAGACATTGCATCTTTTGAACTGGTTCAATTCTTCTTGCATAGCCCCTATCTAAAATGGATCTACATTGTCTTCTTCAAACGTCTTTGGTTTTGTTTGAGACAGAAAACTTGAATACATCACAGTGTTGTGATGTCTACTTCTTGTGGTCACACCATGTGCTGCATCTCTAATGATCAGTTCCCTTAGATGTCTGATAGCAACTGGTAATGTGACAGCTTCTCTTTGAACATCTTCAACTTGTTGCTGAGTTTCTTCTTCTGGTTGTTCCTGTGCAAGCACTTCCTCAACAATGTTGACTCCATCTTGTATACTTTGGCTTGCTGGAGTAGTGTCTTCTACTGACAGCTCCTTTATCTTCAAGTCTTCTCCTGTTGAGCTTGATCTACCTAGCTTGTCAATGTAGTACATAAAACTTTCATCAAATACAACATGAACAGACTCTTCCACAACTTGATCTCTCAAGTTGTAGACACTATAGGCCTTACTGTGGTTACTATAACCAACAAATATGCCATCATAGGTCTTCTTAGAAATCTTAGTTATATATGTTTTCCCATTACTTAGGACATAACATCTACATCCAAAGATTCTGAAATTGGCCAAGTTTGGTTTTCTGCCCTTCATTAGTTTATATGGAGTCTTATTCAACCTTTTGTTGATTGAAGCTCTATTAATAACATGACATGTGTTAATAGCTTCAGCACAAAAATATTCTTGGAGAGAAGAATCACTCCGCATGGTTCTTCTAGCTTCAATGGGGGTTCTGTTCTTTTTCTCAACAATTCCTTTTTGTTGGGGTATTCTTTGAGAGGAAAACTCTTGCTAAATCCCAAGTTCTTTACAAAACTTTATCATATATTCAGATTGAAACTTAGTTCCATGATCACTACTGATTCTGACCACAGAACTGTTCAATTCATTATGTATTTGTTTGACAAATGTCTTGAAGACATCAAGAGTTTCATACTTTTTCATTATGAAGAAAACCCAAGTGAATCTAGAATAGTCATAAACAATTACAAAGATGTAGACACTCCTTCCTAGACTGTGAATTGGCATAGGACCAAACAAGTCTATATGCAAGAGGTATACAAACCTCATTGGGTCTTTGGATTCAATACTTTTAAATAAAGCTTTGGTCTGCTTATCTTTTTGGCATGCATAAAAAATGCTCTCCGTTGAGCATTTAATGTTAGGACCATTCCTAACTAACTCTTTGCTAAAAATCTTGCCTATGGTCTTATAGTTCATATGACCTAGCTTCTTGTACCATTTGACAGAGTGTGAAGCTTTCTCATTTGCAATAAGGCAAATGGGTGAGTCTGACTTTAAGTAAAGAAACTTTAAGCAATATACATTCCTACACCTAGTGCCTGTCAAGACAACCTCTTGGTCACTTGACTTCTTTATGAGGCACTCATCCTTGTGGAATAAAATGTCATAGACAATATCACAAAGTTGGTTTATGCTTATATGGTTGTGTTGCAACCCTTCCACATAAGCTACTTTGGTGAAAGTGACTAATCCATTTGAGATCTTACCATAACCCCTGGTAATTCCTTTGTAAGCTCCACCAAAGATCACCTTTGGTCCATTCTTTTTAGGAATATACTCCCTTAAATTGCTCCTTATTCCTGTCATGTGTCTGGAACATCACTATATAAGTACCAGATTGTTCTTTCTATAGAGCTTGTACATACCTACAAAATAAGAATTTATTTTTCCATAGGAACCCAAATTGTTTTGGGTCCTAGGTGCTTGTTAGCAGTGGCTCCATTGAGACCACCTACGTACTTCTTAACTGGATACATTTTCTGGACAAGAGACATAGTGTAATTGAACAAAAAGTTCAAGGCAAAGTGTCTTACCTTTTTACAACACCAGCATTTATATCTGTTATACCTCCTCTTTGGAGGAATAGAAGAAACTTTGTGCTGACATTCCTTAGGGCAGGAATCAACAAACTTGACAGTTGTATTTTGACTGGGAGCAAAATGGTTGTTTTGTCTCTCAGTTACAACAAACCTCTTTTGAGAAAGCATATTAGGAATATCTTTCCTATTCACATATGAACTTGGTCCAACTGGTCCAGACTTCTGGGTTTCTTTTCCCTTAGTCTAAAACACGGGTTGTGGAATGACTGGACCCATTTGCCCTGTCAGCTTTTTGCCTCTTTTTCTCTTTGGTTTAACATACTCAAGACCACTTCCAGGTGTTCCTGAGAAGGTATCTATAATAGGCAGCATAGTTTTAGGCTAAGAAAATTGTTGTACTAATCTTTTCTCATTCAGGAGTTTGAGTTCCAGCTCCTGAATGGTTGCATCCTTTTGCTTTAGCAATATGATTTGCTCATTAATGATCTTAGTCAATTTTGCCAACTTAGAACTTTGAAGACCAATTTTTTGAGTATCCATCTTATGATGATACTCAAGATCTTTTAGTGATGCAATTACTATAGCTTGTTCTTTGACAAGCTTCTTACTCTTTACAAGAGATTCCAGCAATTTTCCAAATTTCCATGTGAGCTGTTGTAGTTCAGTCTCAGGGTTAGGCTTATGTGAATCAACCTTTGAGTCACATGAGTCTAGATCATCCACAGTCTCATGAACAAAATTTGTAGAACAACAGGAATTGTCAAAGATTACCTGTGTATCTTGACTTTCTGCAATTTCTGTATCTGGATTATCCGACAGTGCCATCAAATTAACCTCCATATCACCTTCTGAATCACCATACTATGATGAAGTTGTGGAGTTTCTACCCTTGTGTATGTCCTCTCTAATAAATTCCTATTCATACGAGAATAGTCCAATATGTGTATTTTCTTCTTCTGATTCAGTTGAATCAGTATCACTATCAGATAGGTCTTAGGCTTCTTTGCCATTAGACCCTTTTCTGATTTCTTGTCTTTATAAAACTTCTTTTCTTTAGACTCTCTATTCTCCTTCCTTTTTACTGGACATTTAGCAATGACATGTGCATGCCTATTACAGCAATAACAGATTATGTCAGTTTTAATTTGTTTATTCTGATGAGTATCATACCTGACCATAGATTTGTCTCTGTGTTTGTCTTTGCTTTTACTAGAACTTGATCCTTTTGATTTCTTCTTATTCCACTACTTCCTTCTTCTCATCATTTTCTTGAATTGTCTGGAAAATAGTGCCAATTCATCATCTGATAATTCTTCTGTTGAAGAACAGGTTCCAGTGCTATCTGTATCTTCATCCCTTCTTGGTGATGATGAGATTTCACTTCTAGATTTCTTTGATGTATCTGCTTTGAAGGCTACTGATTTGGTCTGAGTTGAACTTCTGGCAGATTCTGCTTCAGCTTTTCTAGAATTTAGCTGAAGCTCATGTGACAACAGCTTCCCATTCAAGTCTTGGGGGAAAAAATTTCTGAGATTCCCCAATTCTCTTACAACACAAATCTTTATGTCCCATTCTTTATTTAGGGATGTCAGAAATTTGTCATTTAGCTCATAATTTGAGAATTCTCTATCATAGTTTTTTAAGTCATTTACTATTCTAAAAAACTTTTCATAATATAGTTTTATAGAATCAGTTTTTCCTTGTCTGAATGCCTCATATTGCTGATTGAGAAGAGATTTTCTATGATCTCTTACTTCTTCTGTGCATTCCATGTAGACTATGAGAGTGTCCCACATCTCCTTGGATGTTTTACAGTGCACAAGATTCTGAAAGGTTGACTTATTTGTTGCACTGACAATTATATTTTGTGCTCCTTTGTCCATGGTGGAAAGAACCACCTCATCCTTTATAATCTCTGATAGTTTCTTAGGGGTTTGAATATTTGCATCTTAGGCATATATCTTCATTGGAATATAGAGTCCTTCTATTAAAATGACAAAGATTCTTGGATCTGAAACCTCCATAAACAATCTCACACTCTGCTTCTATATAACAAAGTTATCCTTAGTACATATAGACATTTTCATATAATTGTGTTCTCTATGAGATTCAGAAGCCATTAGATCTGATATTTTTCAACCGCTCTTTTGATCTTTTTCAAACTGTTAGGTCTTTCTTGAATAACCTCCCTATGATACCATTTGAAAGTTAATCCTACCGGTAGTTAATCACCTAGAGGGGTGGGGGGGGGGGGGTGAAAATGTGTCTTTTGATATTTTTGTCACTTAGATTGTATTTTCATTTGATACTTGAAAGATTAACCACACAATAACTGAGCACAATCAAACCATAGAACATAGTACCAGCAATCACAGCACACCGAAAATTTATAGTGGTTCCCCTATCTAGGGTACATGCACATTCCCCCTTCTTCATCATGAGCAATGTACTAGATAAGGTTATAGATCCTCCTCTTCAACTCAGATTCAAAGATCTTATAGGCTCAGTTTCTATTAAGAAACCTACATTCAGACCAACAGGTCCTAACTCAGAGATTCTCTAAATCTCCTACCTCAGGTCCCTCAATAACCGTACCCCGGCCTTTATAAATTAGTATTATAACTTAGTGATCCCACTTCAATCATCTACCTCAGTTTTTATAAATTAGGCTTACAACTCATAGATAAACTCTTCTACCCACTTAGATCTCAAGGAGATCTTACAAATGTAAGAGCTAAATATATTTAGAAAAACAAATCTGTAATCTAACTTATTTGAATAAATTCAGATTCTTCAATTCAGCTGTAATGAATCAAATCTTGATGAATAATTCAGCTGAATATATACTTCTCTGGATATGCAATATTTTTGATGATCAGCTTGATTTCCTTGAAGAAATTGTAGATCAGATCCACCTTAATCTTTAGATCAACTTGATGAAAGGATCTTGAGACTTTCTTGAAGACCTCCGTCTTCTTCCTCCTTCTCGAGATTGTCGCCCTCCTCTGACATAAAAAATCAGAATGAGAGAATATAATGATTTGCCTGATTGATGCTTTCTACGAAGACAACCCCTCTTTTTATAGCCTTCATGGATTGCTGGTTTTTGATTGATGACATCAGCATGTGACATCATAATTCAAATTCTCCCTTAAATTGTTTCTATTGAGATATCAAATAGCTGTATTTGATGTGACAGTTCTGACTTGTCTTGACACTTCTGTGTTGACTCAACACATCTTTGAAACATAAGTGTCGAGATGTCCAAAGTGTCTCGACACTTGTTCTTAGAAGGTGTGGAGACATCTTAGCAGTCTCGACAGAATTTTACTTTGAAGAATTTTCATGTGAACTTGAAAGTGTCGAGACAGTTGACTTGTCTCGACATAACTGTCATCTGTGTCGACATCTTTAAATCTGAAAAATGTCGAGACAGTTGAATTGTCTCGACACAACTGTCTACCGAGTATTGACACTTCTTTGCTTGCTTTATTTCTTCAATGTGTCAAGACAGTTGAAATGTCTCGACACTCTAGTCTGTCAGTGTCGACACTTTATACTTGCTTTAATCCTTCATTGTGTCAAGATAGTTGAAATGTCTCGACACTATTTTACTTAGTATAATTTTCAGTCTGTCAGTGTCGACAGTTGTATAAGTCTACATTTCAGTCTTCATTTTGTCGAGACAGTTGTATTGTCTCGACACTACTGTCTTAAGCTTTCAAGTGTTGAGTTAGTTGACTTGTCTCGACACGGCTGAATTACTCTTCAAAGTATCGAGTTAACAGACTTATCTCGACACTGCTGAATTGGTCTTAAAAGTGTCGAGTTAACATACTTGTCTCGACACTGCTGACTTGGTCTTCAAAGTGTCGAGTTAACAGACTTGTCTCAACACATCTTCTACAAAGGTGTCGACACAGTTGAAGTGTGTCAACACTTTAGTACTTATCCATTTTTCCGCACTGCAAGTTTTAGATGTTGGCTATGCTAACTTCACTCAGCACTATGCTGACTTTACTCTATGCTTTTGTACATAGATAATTTTCTTCACTTTCTTTCCAGCTTCTTTAAGTCCACCTGTCAATATAACTTGGATCACCTGTCCAATCAAAAAGACATAGACAACCTTCATGCATGAACTGAAATATACATCAAATACATACTTGTGTATATCATTGAGTTAAAAGGGCTTCTTCAAATCAAGTACATTATTTCCAATATACCCAATAGGTCGCCTTCCTGGCCGGCTCGTTGTTTAAGGTGCACGAGATGGCCAACAAGAACCACAATTGGTTCTCGAAGCTCGTCTTCATCAAGGGTGAGCTTGGTAACATACCCTTCTCCCCTCTGCAGAGAAGAGAGGAGGTGTTCCAACCACCGACGGTGACGGGCAATGATGCTGAGATCCACAAGTTCTTCCTCCGCAAGGACTTGAGGTCGCCTTCCTTCGAAGGGGCTTCAACTCGCTCCCACTGATGCTGCTCGACGAAGGTATAGTTCTTTCTCTTCTTTCCTTATTGGGCTCGCCAAAAATCCTTTTTTCTAACTCTTAAGTTATTCTGTAGGGGAGTGGCTAATCCACAAGCACCAGCCATTTGCGGACTCGGGACTTCACCCCGACCCACTCACACACGAGAAGACAGCTGCCGAGGCCTGCCGGAGCGAGTTGGGGTCAGGCCAGGCCACACTCCACCAAGAAGCGAGCCGACCTTGCGAGCTCCAGCCAGCCTTGCTGTCCCATGCCGCAAAAGAAGATGAAGAAGGCATTGGCGGTCTCCAAGGGAGATAACAACAAAAACAACAAATATTCATGTGCTTGCCAAAGACCATGCCGGAGAAGTAGCCAGAGAAAGAACAGAGCAAAGGAGGAGCTCGCCTTGCCTCCCCCACCGCCATGGAGCTCGCGGGCCGCGAGCTAGGCCTGCCAAAGGACCACCAGAACTATGGTCTTGGCGGAAGGCCAAGGACTGGCTTGGCGAGCCAATAGTCTAATAGGATGAGCAGGCTCGCCGAGTCTCCATCTCCTCTCTCCTTCCATCCTGGTCGGAGCGCCACCCTCCCAGCAGGCATGCCGATACCCTATGGTTCAGGCTGTATGACCGTGAGGATGCTGCGTTCTATAAGGACATGAGCCTCCAACAACTCGCCCATGAGAGCCTGCGGCTCAAATGCGCGCGCTGGAGCTCGTACACATGTCAAATCGCCGCAACTTGCACCTCAGCGACAACTTGTCGAAGGCGGAGTAAGAGCGTGATGTCTCGCAGGACGATGCCGCCAACCTAACAAAGCTGCTAGGGATTGCCAAGGGCCTCCTCACCAAAGCTGCCAGTAGGGTGGTAAGCATCAGTAGGATGCCGAGACCGTGAAGTGCATGCGCGCTCGCGCTGCTGAGTTGGAGGAAAAAACAAGATGTTGGAGGAGAAGAACAAAGGCCTCTGGGGAGAGATCGCACGCCTAATGGACATCAGCCTCCTCCCCTCTGGCGGCGAGCCGAGTTACCCAGTATAGAGGCCAAAAATCTTCAGCGAGGAGGAGGTCGCCAAGAAGCTGTGTGTCAACTGCATCAGCACCGCCGACTACACGCAACAAGTCATGCGAGACATGCAAGTGTTGACAGAAGGTTGTGAGGAGATGATTGTGACGTACTTGGTTCCGGAGCTGTTCTCCCCTCCCGCTCCCCCTGCAAGAGGGAAGAGAGTTTTGGCTTGCTCTTCAAGGACGTCTCCAGCTATAAGGATAACAATTCTGGAGGGGAGGGGAGAGATAGCTCGCCTATTTTTTGCTTAATTCCTGTAAAGCTCTTTTCCTCTTTTTTGTAACCTCACCGAGGCGAGCTCCCTTCTAATTAGCGAATTCATTAATGAAAAAAACTTAGCGAAATTTTCTTCTTTGTACTTGCTTACTTTCTTTATTGCACTCGCATGCGCGTCGCCTCTTCACTGCGCGACCTCGCTAGGATAGCGTTCGCTGTTATAATGTACTTGAGTTTGGATATGTACCCACGCTGAAACCTCGAGATCTCACCACCACTGGATAGTAGGACCAAGCCACTCACTGTGCTGGACCTGCGACCATTCAGCTCGCTTCAGGATTCCTTCCCTTTTGAGACTTATTATGAACCAAAATTTTCTAAGTAAAATCTCGATGGGATGGAGTGTAACTGTCGAGAACCGCCTTGGCTTGCCCTTATTTTGCAGATGATGAGATATCAGATCGCCATTTTTGACACTACGTTGCTCAGATAGTGATGATTATTTTTGTAACAAGTAATAACTTGATGCGGATTCATTCTACACTCTAGTATAAACTATGTAGATGGACATAAGCTACATTGATTTAACCTTCAGGCAAGGGCACATATCTATCATAGTATAGGAGAAATCTATATCTCATGTCGTATTCCACTGCGTCCTTTCAAATACTCATACTCACCCTCAGTCTATTATCATACCTATAATTAAACTAATTTTTAACCTAAATTAATCTAACTATGACAACTTAGATAAATAATCATTGGAGGATTAAAAATTATAAAAAGCCGAAAGCCTAAGAGCATTCACATGAAAATAACCGCTCATTAACTCAATTCTATGTAATCAGGTAATAATAAGATTATCAAATTTGTTGTATTGTAAGGGTTAAACATTTATCAAATTCTCTCTCGAGCAATTCAAAATCTAAATCTAAGTTAGTAAATTTTCTCTCGAATAATTTAGAACCCTCAAATTTGCATTAAAGTAAAGTACCCTATCTAATACATAAATTCATGAAATCTTATCTCTAAAATACCATGAATTCATTTATCCATATCATAATTATTCAATCAACATATCTCTCGATCATGCAAATTGAATTGTAAAGAAAAATAGCACCTAAATATGAGCATATAAACAACATCACAACTTTCCAATTTCTCAAACTAAAAAGTTGGAATTCATGTAAAACAAATAACAAATTCATAACTAGGATAAATCTCTTTGTTTGGAGGCCTACGTACGAATAAAATACCACAAATTTGATGAAAAGAATAAGATACATGATTACCAAATTGTTCAAATTAAAGTTTCATGCGAAATAAAAGATAAATAAAGTTAGATCGCCAAGAGAATGGAAAGATTAAAAGAGACACATGAAAGATTAAAAGGATACAAAAATCTCCTTCATTTCCTCCTACTCTTGGGTGCTCCACTTTCGTGCTCCAGAAGTTCTCCAAATGAAAATTATCCCAGAAGTCCCCCTCTAATTTTTCTACAGGTTTTTTATAGTCTCCTAGCAAACAGGGTCGGACACGGGTTCCAACATGGCCGTGTCACAGGTCGTGTTGACGTTTCAAGGGCGGTTCCACACAAATAGGTGTGTCTTGTAGTGGGCCATGTCAGATGACATGGGTACGGACACGGCCATGTTGTTCATCATGTCCCTTCGCACATGGGTTGGTTGGCAGCTGAAGTTGGATTTATGCCGAAAAGGACACGGGTGGGCGTGTTCCCACCCGTGTGGTGCTCTGTCATTTTTCTCCAGTTCCTCTGTTATATCCCGGATATGACACAGGTAGGTAACACGGGCGTGTGCCTACCCGTGTGTGCCCCATTCTTATCCTGTCATCAGTCATGTCAAATCCGTGAACTCCTCTGTTTGCTCCAAGACTTCTAGCTCCACTGGTTAGCAATAACTGCATTAGAAAAATGAAGAAATAAATAGACAGCTTAATACATGAAATAATATATTCTCCTAACTGTGCTCTTCTACTCATGATAAATCCAATTCTTAACAATTCTCACGAAATTACTACATAGGGATAGGTGATTATAGGTGGGGTAATCAAAGATAAATTCATTGGGGTTTTTTATCACACCTAAATCACAATTAAGCATTTTGTTCTGTAAATACCTTAACATACTTCAATGTTATAAAAGCACCCCCAGACTTTGCAATTATTATACTTCCCACATTTTTGAAGGATACTCTATATTTTTATTTTTCTTAACCAAGGGTCCATAGTAGGGATCATTCCGAGCGTGTGCAAGTATACACGCACTCAGGCCACATATCACTATGTTTTATCAAGGGTTCATAGTAGGTATCATTCCAAGTGGGTGCAAGTATACACGTACTCAGGCCATATACCACTATGGACAAACTCATTCCAAGAATATCTCAATGATAGGTGTGCTAATAGGTAAGGATTTGGCCTTGGAGAATTTTAGTGGTAGAGTATCAAAAGGCATAGAGATTAGGTCCAAATTTGGTGTGCAAGTGTATAATGTTTAAGGTTTTGGGATTGCAAGGCTCAAGCTATCCAATAGGAGGCCTAAGTCATTTCTGCCCTGACTAATTAACCTATGCAAAAGTTTTGAGGATCGCTAGAGGGTAAGTTCTAGACATAAATAGATAGTATTATGTATTTTCATTTCCTAATACAAAATTATCAAAATGTTACACTCATCAACTCACTTTATTATAGCTGAGTATATTTTCTAAAATAGAGTGATTGATAGTTAATAATAAAAAAAGGATTAGGCTAATGAATTTCTATACTTAATTACGAATCAACAGAGTTGAGCACTCAATTCATTTTAATCAGTGTGCGAAGTTAAATTAGATAGTTATAATCCCAAATAAGTGAATTCATGAGAGCTTAAAGGAGTACAAAAAAAAAATTGGGGGGGGGGGGGGGTATAACTATCTTGAGTACTATGATAGCAAAAGTATAACTAATTATAATCATGTTTATCACAGAAATTATTGAATTGAAGAACATCCACCCCCAGACTTAAAATTTGCAATGTACTCATTGCAATGTAAAGAGCTGAGAGAGTAATTTACCAATAAATAAAGAACTGCGTATCATGAAAATAGAAGAGCACACGAATGAAAAAGGAGCTGATATGATATCATATATATAATGTCTGATAATATACTGATACAAATAAATGCTGCTAAAATACAGTAATACATGTCAAAAGTATGCTGGCGGGTCGGTCTGATCATCGGGGAAGTGAGGTGGGCCAGGAGCTGCCGGTGGTCTTGGAGAGATCTCCAAGTTGTCCATGATATGAATAATGGCATCCTCTATCCTCTTCTGCGATGCCTCTATACGCTGTAATTATGGCGAGAGCTCGGTCTCGAAGAAGTGCTTGAACTCTCGCGAATACTGTGAACGCTCTCGAGGAGTAGCAGAATACTCACCCTGAGAGTAAGTAGAGCGGGACGGAGGCACCAGAGGCTCATCGAGGTCAGGGTCCACCTCGTCGTCATTATCGTCATGCGCTTGTGGTCCACGCCATGTAAGAGAATAGATAATGCCACCACGGCCCTGAAGGGCGGTGACGAGGCGGAGGGATCAAAGACTGACCATCATGATAGGCACACAGATAGACCCTATGCGAGTGTTATCGGGGGAAGGGATGAGAAATTGTTCATGTTCTTCACCAGGTTTGTAATGTAGGTTGCGACACAGATAGACCCTATGCGGGAGTTATCGGCCTAGTAAAGGATGAACTGTGCGAGCATGAAACCCAGATGGCGGGGGTAACAAGACGACATGCTATAAATATATAACACATCCTACCTACTAACAACGCCGGAGCTTTCGCCCCGGCCGCTCAAAGTGTGACTCAGTAAATGATGGAGGTAGTGGAGGGCGGGAGAATGCAACTTGGAGGCCTTAGACCTCTTGGCCTCATATGGAGTAAAGTCAAAAGAAAGATAGGACCAGATGTTGCCGTCAAGGTCACGAGTGGGGAGATCAAAATGAAGCTCGGATTAGGCGGCACTAAAGCGGAATGAATCCTCATACACCCCTAAGTATTAGGTGAACTAGAAAAGGGTGAGTGTATAAAAAGTGCCCGCTACTCAAAAAGTGATGACCCCCTCATGCACGTGTGTGTGATCTGTGAGATTAGGTCTAAGATTTAAGTAAAAAGATGACATGAACTCTAATGTGAGTTCCTTAAAACCTAACTCCTCGATAGCAAAATATTACTCCCATCCCACTACAGATATCAACTCTCTGACAATTCCCGCTATATTTATCTCCTCTAGGACACTCTAGTCAATTGATCAAATATCTTTATATTTTTTTGACTGGAGGCGTTTGTAACGGTTGACGTGCGCTGGATCTGTGAACTCCAGCAGCGCAGTGGTGTCGCGCCTCTCCGTAGACAAAGCCTGGAGCTCCGGGCGACGACGGCGATCGCCTTGGGCTCTTCCTGAAGACATGATCTGTGGACAAATACAAGGATTTTTTTAAAAAAAATGATGAAGAAGAAAAAAGAGAGGAAAAATGAAAGGAGGAGGACACTAATTTGGAGAAGAGAGTGGAGAGAAAGAAGGTGTTAAATAAAAACCTAAATAAAAAATTGTTACCAAGGAGAAAAGATGGATACGAGAAGAAGCGAATCCACACAAGTTGAAGGCTAAACCTCAACCGGCCCTGGAGACAAGTGATGTGCAGGAAGTGAAGCTGGAAATTAGGTGAGAAGATGGAGATGACAAGAACATGGCCCTATTTAAATAAGACGAACACAGGTTCACACACGACCGTGTGTGGACCCTTGTTAGGGAATCTTAGCCGCTTGGAACACGGGTTTTGTCGGGACGTGTGGTCAAACATTACGGAAGGCAGCGTGTCAGGCAGACACGGTCAACAACATGGCCGTGTATTAACCCGTGTCCTGCTCGGGCACAGTGCATTAAAATACACACGGGTAATGACATGGTCGGGTGGATACCGTGTCCTTTTCGGGCAATACATCGTCGAACAGTGACACGGCGCAGCACACGGTCGGGTGTCTACCCGTTTCCTTCTCGGGAAAGAATTCGTTGAATAGTGACACGGTGTAGCACACGACCGGGTGACTACCCGTGTTCATCTCGGGACAAACATCGTCGAACAGTGACACGGGATGAACATGGCTTGGTGACAACCTGTGTATAGGCACGCGGGCATTAATACGGGTGTGTGTTCACCCGTGTCCTGTTCGGGCTCCTATAAGCCAAAATGATAGCTAACGACACAACCACACACACTGGTGTGTGTGTGCAGCTGTGTGGTGCTCGGGATGCCTACTCCTGATTTTATACGGGACACGACTGTGCTCAAGGGTGTGTTGTGGACACAGCAATGCACACGGGCGTGTGGTTACCCGTGTCCTCCTCTGAATCTGGAATTTCCTCCAAAGTGAATTTTATTACAGAATTTTTTTTTTCTTTTGATTAACATTAACTAAAATTTTACTAAAAATTTGATAAACTTAAAACAAAATTTACCATATTATTCACAATACTAGTCTAGACGGACGCAGGTTTCTGGACGAGCGAAATCTTAAGGAAGTGCATCGTAGTACAGTTTTAATCGGTGCCCATTGACTTTGAAATAGCCCTTCTCAGGGTGGGTTAGCTCAACAGTGCAGTAGGGAAAGACTTCTTTAACTTGGAAGGGTCCAGACCACTTAGACCTTAACATCCCTGGGAATAAACACAGTCTGGAATTAAAAAGGAGGACTTTGTCACCTTTTTGGAATGTCTTGGGTTTGCGAAGGTGACGGTCATGGAATAGTTTGGTCTTCTCCTTATAAATCCCGGAGTTCTCGTAAGCCATGGTTCTCCACTCATCTAATTCGCTAAGTTGAATTTTTCATTTCTCCCCTATATAATTAGTATCAAAATTCAAAGAGCGTATTGCCCAATACGACTTGTGTTCTAATTTTATAGGCAGGTGACAAGATTTACCATACACTAATCTAAAAGGGCTGGTCGATATAGGTGTTTTGAAGGCGGTCCTATATGCCCACAAACAATCATTTAGCTTCCTAGACCATTGCTTCATATTCCCTTATATAGAATTTTCTATGTTCATCTTAAGTTCTCTATTGGAAACTTCAACTTGACCACTAGTTTGTGGATGATAAGGAGTGGCTATCCTATGTGTAACTCCATATTTTTGTAATACTTTATCTAGTTGTAGGTTATAAATATGTGAACTCCTATTGCTAATAAGTGCACGTGGTGTGCCAAATCATGCGAATAAGGTTTTAAAAAATCGAATTACTACTCGACTATCATTAGTATGCAAAGCTTGTGCTTCAATCCACTTTGATACATAATCTACAACTACCAAAATATATTTATTCTCGTAAGAAACTGGAAATGGTCCCATAAAATCAATCCCCAAGACATCGAATACTTCACATTCAATAATAAAGTTTTGCAACATTTCTTGTAATTTAGAAATACTACCTGATTTCTGAAAAGAATCACATGAAAGCACATACCTTTGACATCCCTGAATACAAGGGGCCAATAAAAACCACAATCAAGAACCTTTTTTGCTGTTCGATTTGCTCCATTGTGACCACCAGCAGGACCTGAATGACACTGCTCCAGAACTTTCCAACCCTCCTCCGCTGATATACACCTTCGTATAATGGAATCTGAACATATCCGAAAAAGAAAGGGGTCCTCCCAGAAGTAATATTTCAAGTCAGAGAAAAATATCTTTTTCTGCTGATATGAAAATTCTTTTGGAAGGACCTTAACCATAAGATAGTTTTCATAATCGACAAACCATGGATAATTAGGATTTATATTTATAGATAAGGCAAATAACAATTCCTCAGGGAATGTATCAAAAATCTCAGATTCATCTAACAATGCTCGTAGTGGATTTTCTAAACGTGAGAGATGGTCTGCCGCTAAGTTTTCTACTCCTCGTTTATCCCTAATTTGCAAATCAAATTCTTGTAATAAAGGAACCCAACGGATTAAACGAGGCTTTGCTTCTGCTTTGGCTAATAAATATCTTAGGGCATAGTGATCTGTGTATACTACCACCTTAGATAATGTTAAATAGGATCTAAATTTATCGAAGGCGAATACCACTGCTAGAAGTTCTTTTTCCGTAGTTGTATAATTCTCCTGCATATTATTAAGTGTTTTGCTAGCATAATATATAGGGTGAAAGTGTTTTTTCGGCGTTGTCCTAAAACAGCTCCTACTGCAAAACTGCAAGCGTCACACATGATCTCGAACGACTGACTAAAATCGGGTGTGATCATAATAGGAGAATTAATTAATCTCTCTTTTATGAACTCAAATGCATGTAGACACTCTTGTTTAAAAATAAAAGGTGTGTCTTTTTCTAAAAGCCTAGTAAGTGGTTTAGTAATTTTAGAGAAGTCCTTAATAAACCGACGGTGAAATCCAGCAAGTCCTAAGAAACTTCTCACTGCCTTAACGGAGGTTGGTGGTGGTAACTTTTCTATGGTTTCAATTTTCGCTCTATCTACTTGAATCCTGGGCTTGAGATTTTATGGCCAAGTACTAGCCCTTCTTTCAACATTAAATGACACTTCTCCCAACTAAGCACTAGGTTTGTTTCCTCACACCTCCTAAGAACTTTTTCTAAATTATTCAAGCAGAAATCAAATGAGTCTCCAAAAATAGAGAAATCATCCATAAACACTTTCATAATATGTTCAACATATTTGTTAAAGATGGCGAACATGCACCTTTGAAAAGTGGCGGGTGCATTACATAAACCAAATGGCATACATCTATAGGAAAAAGTACAAAATGGGAAGGTGAATGTTGTTTTCTCCTGGTCTACTAGTGCTATAGGAATTTTTAAATATCCAGAAAGTCCATCTAGAAAACAATAATAAGAATGTCCTGATAAGCATTCTAATATTTGGTTAATGAAAGGAAGAGGGAAATGGTCTTTCCTAGTGGCATCATTTAACTTCCTATAGTCAATACAGACACACCAACCTATTACCGTTCGTGTTGGAATTAATTCATCCTTATCGTTAGCTACCACTTTTAGACCAACCTTCTTAGAAATGACTTGGACAGGACTAACCCATGAACAATTTGAAATAGGGTATATCATACAAACATCTAATAACTTAACAATCTCAGCCTTAACTACCTCTTTCATATTGAGGTTTTACCTACGTTGCGGTTGAATAGAAGGTTTATAGTTTTCTTCCAAAAGGATCTTGTGAGTGCAAAAACTAGGATTAATACCTTTTATATCAAATATTTGCCATGCTATTGCACCTTTATATTTCTTCAGCATAGTTATTAATTTAGCTTTTTCAGTATTGGAAAGATTAGAGGAGATAATAACTGGGTAAGAAGAATTAGTTCCTAAGAATGCATGCTCAAGATGATCCGGTAATTTTTTTAGTTCTACTATTGGTGGATCCTTCGTATTATTCTTAAGACTTTCACGATCTCCATGTGTAATCAAACAATATTCAATCGTTCTATTCATCGAAACACAATTATCTAGAAAAAATAAATGTTCAACAATGTCTTATTTTTTTTCATCTTCTAGATAACAGTTAGTGATGCAAATTTCTAAAGGATCTCTATAATATAAATTAGAATTCATAGAAGTCATAAAATTATCAACATCATGAGAAAAATAGCAATAATCATCATTATATAAGGATTGTTTCATTGTGTTGCCAATTTGAAAAGTGACTTCATCTTCCCGTAGTCGTAAAACTAACTTACCATCAAAAACATCAATAAGAGCTCTAGATGTAGCTAATAATGGATGACCTAGTATGAGTGGTACTTAAATGTTTTCGTCCATATCTAGAATAACAAAATCGGCAGGAAATATAAACTTATCTACCTTAACCAGGACATCCTCTACTATTCATCTAGGGTACTTAACCGATCGATATGCTAGTTGAATACTCATTCTAGTTTGGCTAAGTTCTCCTAGACCTAGTTTCAAATATAGTTTGTAAGGCATTAAGTTTATACTAGCTCCTAAGTCCGCTAAAGCTTTATTTACTTGTTAATCACTGATTAAACTTGGAATTGAAAATGAACCGGGATCCTTAAGTTTTTGTGGTAATTTATTTTGCAAAATAGCAGAACATTCTTCACTAAGTGTTACTAAAGATAATTCTTCAATTTTCCTTTTATTTGAAATTAAATCCTTAAGAAATTTAGCATACTTAGGCATTTGAGTGATTTCAGAAAAAGGTAAATTGACATGTAATTGTTTAAACAAAGATAAAAATTTACCATACTTCGCATCCATGCGCTCCTTGTTAATCTTTGTTGGATATGGTATTGCTGGTTGATACTCCATTGGTTGCATGTTCATCTCGCTCGGTACTTCGCCGCTAGACTCCTCTTGGGGAGCTTCCTTCGTAGGCCTTTGGTCTTGTAACTCCTTTCCGCTCCTCAATTGAATGGCTTTTGTACGCTCCCTCGGGTTTGTCTTAGTATTACCCGGAAGTGTTCCTTGTTGCCTTTCATATACCATCCTTGCGAGCTGACAAATCTAATTCTCCAAATTACGAATTGAGCCCTCTTGATTCCGGAAGGCTACATCAGTAGTTTGCATGAACATGGTAAGTACATCTTCCAATGTTGGCTTCCTTGGTTCCGGTTGTTGTGGTTGTCCAAACACAGGTTACTTCCCATGGTTGCCTTATCCTCCCCAAGAGAAATTGGGGTGGTTCCTCCATCCAGTATTGTATGTAGAACTATACGGGTTATTTGCTTGGTTGAAAGGAGGTCTGATGTTGTTGCCCATATAGTCAACATGTTCTTTCACTTGAGGTTCACAACCCGGCATTCCATAAAATGAAGGGTCCCATTATTGAGATACCATTGAGTGTGATGCTAAGGAAAGGTTATAAATCTTTTGGTGAAGCTTCTCCACTTGAATGGCTAAGGCAGTGATAGCATCCACTTCATACATTCATGTAGGCTTATTAAGCTTTTGTCTTACGGTAGTCCATTGATAGTTGTTCATTGCCATGTTTTCTATCAACTGTTGAGCCACCTAAGGTGTCTTATTGTTCAAGGTGCCTCCACTAGCCGCATCGATCATCTATTTAGTGGCTGGATTGAGACCATTGTAAAAAGTCTGAATCTGAAGCCATGAAGGTAGTGAGTGATGGGGACATCTCCTCAAAAGATCCTTGAATCGTTCCCATGTGTCATACAATAATTCAGATTCCAATTGAACATACATAGAGATGTCATTCCTTAGCTTTGCAATCTTCGCCGGTGGAAAATACTTCATTAAAAACATCACAACCATCATATCACAAGTAGTAATCGACCCTCTAGGTAATGAGTTGAGCCACTGCTTCGCCTTATGCCTTAGTGAGAACGGGAATATTCTCAATCGAATGACATCATTGGAAATGTCATTGATCTTAAATGTGTCACATATCTCCAAGAATCCGGCTAAGTGTGTATTAGGATCTTCATTTTCCAGGCCATCATATTGGACATACTGTTGAACCATATGTATAACACTAGGCTTCAATTCGAAATTATTGGTGACTATTGGTGGTCTAACGATGCTTGACCTAGTTCCTTGGAGATTAGGTCTAGCAAAGTCAGACATGGTTTGCTCATTCTGGTTTGCCATGGTATCCGAATTTTCCGGATGATGCTCTCCTTGGTTCACTGTTTCCTCTTCTGAAAGTCCGTTTGAAATATCTGTGGTATTAATTCTCACATCCCTTTGGTTAGTGTTATGAATAATTCGCTCTAGGTCAGGATGAAAAGGTGTTAGCCCAGAATTTCTGCCCCTGGTCATAGACTAACAAACTACAAAATAGAGATTAAGTAATATAATTATTCCATAAACTAATTTTCAAATATATGTTAATAAACAAAAATTGGTCGATTAATAAAGTTTAATGCTTTCACAATATTGAAAACGATCACCAGCAACGACGCCAAAAATTTTATGATTATTTTTGTAACAAGTAATAACTTGATGCGGATTCATTCTACACTCTAGTATAAACTATGTAGATGGGCATAAGCTAGATTGATTTAACCTTCAGGCAAGTGTACCTATCTATCATAGTATAGGAGAAATCTACATCTCGTGTCGTATAGGAGAAATCTATCATACCTATAATTAAACTGATTTTTAACCAAAAATAATCTAACTATGGCTAATTGGATAAACAAACATTGGAGGATTAAAAATGATAAAAAGCTGAAAGCCAAAGAGCATTCACATGAAAATAACCGCTCACACTACGAGATATGCACTTTACAGTGACGTTTTTTTTACGACGTTTTGAAAAGCGTCACTGTTTGTTTTCTTTCTAGCGCCATTTTTTTTTTAAAAAACGTCGCTACTGCAAAAAATAGTATTAGCCACGTTTTCATGAAAAAAATGTCAATATAAATATTCAGTTTTGGTGATGATTATTTTCAAGACGTCATCAAAACATAAGATTTTTGTAACAAAAAACTGTTATCAAGAAGTTCAAAATAATTTCCTTACAATCATGTCATTTACTAACCAAGTTAAAACTTTTCTTTAGGGAGAATACAATTACATCAATGAGCTGAGACACTAGGCGATTGAATGCTTCATTATGGTAGGAGGCCAGTTGTGATAGTGACAGTTGACTACGTACATATCGATGAGAAAATTAGTCGACAAAGTCTAAGATACGATATCCCAACCTCGTATCAAATCAAATGCCCCTACTAAGAGTGCATTGTGAGGTTTTTGAGAACTTAATATCGTATGAAATGATCACCATGCACATATTTTTTGAGGTTTCGCTGCAATCTTGTGTCAAATATTCCCTACGAAGAGGTTTTAATTGGGATTTCTGTTGGAGTTGTGGAACAGTACTTTTCGGTCTTCTTGTTTCTCACACCAAGTAATTCGCCCACGTGAGCTTAAAGGAATCGAAGTATGAATCCCTCTGACAATTACGCGCGGCGCCGACGACAGTGGTGGTCCGGGGCGGCATATATCTGCCCGTTTTGGCACACACCCTATTTAAGAACTGTTCCCTTGTTTAGGGTTACGGTTCTTAGGTTTTCAGCTGGGATCTTTTGGAGTCACATATGAGGCTATTTGTGGAGGTGCGTTTCCGGCGGTGGTTCCCCCAGTTCTTGTCCAAAGGAGATTGCATGAGAGACGACCGACAGGATTGGTGAAATCCTTGTAACCTTTGTAATCGTTTACTTTTTTTGGTGAATACAAGAATGAAGATGCGGAAGGGAGAGAGGGCTAGCCCGGGCTTTGGGTGAACCTCTGTAAATCTTGTTGTTTGTGGTTGCTTGGTTTTATTTGTTTTTCGTTCGAATCGATCTTCTTGGTGCTCCGTTTTTCCAACAGGTTCCACTGATTTGTGGACAGAGATCAAGTGAGCAACACCCCCAATTCAGTTCGAGGTCAGTGCCCGGGCCCAAATGTTTTTAATATATTATTATTGCATTTTAGAAGACTTTTTTTTAATCTTTACTCATCATTGAAATATAAAAAATTATATATATATGATAATAGTAAAATTTTGGAGGGAAATTAAAATATTTCCCCCCAAAATTCATTAGGGTTTATTATTTACTCGATCCTATCTTTTCTCTCCTCTGCGATGTACCCTCCCTCACACCGTTTTCTCTCCTCTGCGCTGCGCCCTCCCTCACGTCTGCAGCAACTTACGCCGACGGTGATGGTGAAGGAGTTTCTCCTGCTCGGCACCGTAGTTTGATTTGGGTTAGCTGACTAACCTCTCGAAGTAGGTCAGGCCTTCTCTTCTGCCCCGATCTCTCTCGATGACATTTCCGCCGATCTCTCATTAGGGCTCTCGAGATCTCTACCTTGCGATGATAATAAGCGATCCTTCCTCACCCTCTTCGATTTCGACATAGGAGTCTTCGGTTGAGTTCGACACTGATTCTATGTTGCTCGACAGAGGCCCAATAACGAGTTTTCTTCTTCTTTTCCCACTGTAAGCTCTTCTTTCCTCTCTCCTTTCTTCTTTTTCATCTGTCGTGGATATATAGTTTGATTTGTGTGGTGGAGATATGTCATAATTATGGAAGTTATGGTTTCTCCCTCTCCTTATCTTCTTCTTCTTCTTCCTCCTCCCTCTTCTTCAATTTTCTGAACTTGGATTTCTCTATAATTGGTTGTTTTTCAATTAAGTTGACGTGTGGATTTATTTGATATGTTTTCCTGCTGTATATAATTGATGTGGGGATTTTTGTTCACTGAATTGGTTTGTATATTAGATATTTTCTTTGTATAGTGTGTGGACAATGTGGCTTTTGTGGTGGTGTAGGGTAGTTAAATTTGTGGCCTTGTTATAATTTAATTAGTGTAGAGTGGCTTTATTTATGTTGGGTTTTGAGACACTGTTTGGCTTCCTCTTATAGCCAGCTGATTGGAACTTTCTTGTGTGAATTTGGATAACAAGGCCACGAATTTAATGCCATAGAACTAAAAAAATGAAACTTAAACAAAGGTCAAATTAGAAAAATAATGTATATTAGCACAAGGAACATATACATTGCAATGACAAACCTTTGGAGGAAGTTTTTTTAGAAGGGACAACAATGTTTGGAAAGTTAAAATTTAGAAGCACAAGGAACTTTCTTGTTGTTGTTGTATTTCTATTTGAATAGTTTTTTATTTAGTTGTTTGATCATTTTGTATTTTTAGTATGTCAAAGATATAATGATGTACATCTTATGATAATGTTACTTGTTTAGGATCATATCGCTCTTCACTATTTTTATTTTGTCAGGTTAGTATGTCCAATGTTGGATGAAATTTGGGATTCAATATTAAATCCAAGGGGATTTAGTTTAGATAAAACTATGGTTTGAATGTCCTCATGTTGTTAGACCTACTAGAACCTTTCTGTTATATATCATACATCATAAGCTACAGTGATATTCAAGGACAATTTTAGGACTTTAAAACCTAATTAGTTATTGTGGATGTTGCTCGAACATGCAGAAATGTTGCTCTACATGACACCCTTCCCGTTTGTTTAGTAACTTCGCTTCTTTATCCATGGTACTCCCAACCACATGGCATCCTTTTTTGGCTATATTGTTGGCTGGGGGTATTACCAACTGTGGTTTCAAATGTCATGAGGGCTACTTATGCCTATAGTGTGTATTGGTTAGTTGCTTTCGTTTTGATTCCTAAAGTTACCCAACAATGTTTTAGTGTTGATTTGTGAACTCAAGTGTTAGATCTTTACGTACTTGTTTAGTTGATCTCTTTTATTTAACCTACTGTAGCTTGCTTTTCATTGTGTATTTGAGCTTAAATTATTATTTTTGCTATTGATTTACATGCTAATTTGTCTCATAGACCTTTTGTTCTACCAATACATGATTGATTACAAGTTCTATAATCATTAAACACAATTGGAAGCAACACAAAATTCTAGTAAATGAATTGCATGAAATTTATTTTTTAGTAGGAAGTCTTTAAATGGCATGAAACTAAAACATTAAATTAGGAAGTAAAATAAGCAATCTTAATTCCAATAAATTGTATAAAAACACATACAAGAAAACATGATGTATTATATAAGCTGTATAGGCGAGCTAACTTCCTTCATAAAGAATCTCTAAGGGTCTGTTCGTTTGAAAGACATTGCTCTTCAAAAATTAGCTTCTAATCCAACGTCAATACACGTAGATATTGGCATTGAATTAAATACCAATATTGTTGTTATCCGCCTGATGATTTTCTCACAGTAATTATGATGCGGAGCAGAGACGAGGAGTTTATTTGAGATATTTTTCCGATAGATTTTTTTTGGAGTAGGTTGTAAATGTAATATCAGTTATAATTTTGTTTTGATGAATCATGATACTTCATTTAGAGCATGTTTCAGTTTGGTAATTTTATTCAGTTAATCAAATTTAGGACTGTAATAAAACCAAATAAATTATTTAGTAGAAAACTACAAACCTAATCATTTACCTCTATTCAGTGTCTCCTCTTCCTGTAATGATAGTTGGGATGAAAGTGGTTTCTTATAATGCCTTCTAGTAGTTTCATATAATATTAATACCTTCTAGTAGTTTTATATAATGCCTTCTAGTAGTTTCATATATTCCTGCAATTAGTTTCATATATGGTGTGGATCAAAGTGTTTGTGTATGTGTTTTTGTGTTTGTGTATGTGTGTGTAAGTGTGTATGTGTGTGTAAGTGTGTTTGTGCATATTTGGGTAGTTGTTTTTATGTGCTTAATTATTTTTGCAATTTTTGCATATATTTGGATGGACAAAATAAAGAATAAACTTTTAGTATTTTTCTTTCTACCTTTGCCAAGAAGATTGTAGCTAGCAGTAGCTGAAATAATACACTTATTATCACCAACCAGTACCTCAAGTGGCTTTTTTGTTTTATGTTGTATTCTTCATTTTCATTTTATATTCATTTTTATATTAGTATTTTTTAATTCAGATGAGACCAACAATTTTCCTTTGTAAGTAGTAGAGTGATCATTCAATTTTGTAAAACACAATCTTCATATATGATTTATAATCTTTATTAATTGTGTTATTTTTTATATATAGGTGGCAATACGATTTATTATTAACAATGGACTGAAGATGGATGAGAGAGTTACGACATTCGAAGACTTATTTAGATGGCATAAAATATTTGCTAGATTCATACTATTCATATACACCAATTACTGAGAAGTGCCCATGTCCTAGTAAAAAGTGTGTAAATCTAAAGAAGTGGGATAGAGATGTGGTATATGGGCATCTTGTATGGAATGGTATTATGGAGAACTACACAGAATGGATATACCATGATGGACGTTTAATTAATAATGAAGTCTTACAAAATAATAATCGTCCTTTAATTATAGGATCTTTGAACCATACTAACAACTTTAGTGATCCGATGAATGAACTTCTGCATGCTGTTATTCCTAATTTAACAAACATTGAGAGTTTGTATTAACAAGAATTACTTTATGATGATATCGGCATAAATACACATTTTGAGAATCCTCAAGCTCCCATTAATGCAGATGCGAATAATTTATATACCACTCTCTTAGAGGAAAATAAGCCATTATGGGAAAGATGTTAATAGTACACAAAATTATCCTTCTTTTTTAATCTCCTCCATATTAAGACACTTGGAAATTGGAGTAATGTACATTTTGATATGTTGTTGAAAGTTATACAAGGAGCAGTGCCAGACGGATATAAATCAGTGCCGGCTAACTATCATCGTGAGGCCAAGAAAGTCACATCTAAATTGGGCCACAAATATATTAAGATTGATGCATGTGAAAATGATTGTTCATTATTTTGGGACTTACATAAAAATGACAATTTTTATCATATATGTTGGCAATCACGATGGGTTGATGTACAAGACGATCAATTGACTCACCGATCGAGAAAACGTAAGCAACAAGATGCGATCATTGTGAGGAAGTCACCCAAAAAAGTTTTTCGATATTTTTTCATTGAAAGAACATTTGGAGCGATTATTTCTTTGCAAGGAAACTGCTGAGATAATGCAGTGGCATGCCAAAGATCTTAATCATGACAATTTAATGCATCACCCTACAGATGGCTTGGCATGGAAAGAATTTGATCAACGCCACAAAATGTTCTCAAATGATCCTCAAAATATTCGTTTAGGACTTGCTACTGATAGATTCAATCCATTTGGTGATCTTAGCAGCACACATAGTACGTGGCCAATTATGCTAGTGATATACAATGTGCCACCTTGGGAGTGCATGAAGAAAAGATCTATTATCTTGTCGGGTTTGATACATGGGCCAAAGATGTCAGGAAATAATATCGATGTGTATCTAGAACCATTAATAAAAGAGTTGAATGAGTTATGGGAAGTGGGGGTAGAAGTGCTTGATGTTTTAGATGGGAAGAAATTTACACTACACGCAACACTATTATGGACTATTAGCAATTTTCCCGCGCTTGGTAATCTATCGGGATGGAACACACATTCTAAACTTGGATGTCCATCATGCGGGTTGGACACTCAATCATGTTGGCTAAAGAATAGTCAAAAAACTGTTTATCAGGCTCATCGTCGATTCTTGCCAGTTGATCATCCATATCAGAAAGCAAGAAAGTTTGGTCGACATGAAATGAGTATTTGTAGTAAAAATCCTCCTAATGGACGAAGAGTATCAGAGTAAACCCAACATCTTCACGTTGTGTTTGGTAGAGAAAATAATTCGGGAGGACCTACTAAGTATTGGAAAAAAAGAAGTATATTTTTTGACCTTCCCTATTGGAAGACAAATTAACTTCGTCATTGTCTGAATACGAAGCATATAGAAAATAATGTGTGTGATAATATTTTGAACACTATATTGGGTGACCCAATCAAATCCAAGGATAACATGCGCGCTAGAAGGGATTGCAAGGATCTTGGGATTCTAAAACATCTATGGATCCAAGAAAGAGATGATGACACCGAGATTATTCCTCCATCTTGCTTCACCATGAGTAAGATGGATAAAGATATCTTTTTAGAAATAATAAAGTCATTACGAGTTCCCGATTGATATGCCTCCAATATATCACGCTGTATTAAACTGAAGCAATGCAAAATACAAGTCTTAAAGAACCATGATAATCACATTATAATGCAACAATTGTTGTCGATTGGTTTACGATTAGTGTTACCAAGGCATATAGTTACACCATTGATGGAAGTTTCCATGTTCTTTAGAGAATTATGTTCCAAAAAACTATATGTTTCGGGTTTGTTGAAGATTGAAGATCGCGTTATTGTGTCTTTATGTCAACTCGAAATAATTTTCCCCCCTTCATTCTTCACTGTGATGATTCATCTCATGGTTCATCTTCACAAGAAGCTATTTTGGGTGGCCCAGTACAATTTAGATGGGTGTATCCCATCGAGAGGGAATTTGGACATTATAGAAAATATGTACAAAATAGAGCAAAACTAGAAGGATCTATAGCAGGGGGTTATATAGCGGAAGAGACTTTGACATTTTTTCTCGGTTCTTAGAAGGGATAGAGAGTCGATTTAATCGACCAAGTCGTAATAGTGCAAATTCTACGTCTCCAACTCCAGCACTTAGGATGCTTCCACAAGTTGGGAGTACAACAAGGGGCCCTGTCTTGAAGGCACTAGAATCAATTAGCCTTATGCAAGCTCATCGATATATTTTGTTCAACTGTGCAGAGCTTGAAATTTTTTGAAGGTAAGTTTTAATAAACTTTAAAACCATGATAAAGATTATTTATTCTTGAAATGTGCATTAATTAATATTGTTTTAATAGCGAACTTCGAGAGGAATTGAAGAATCGCCACCAACCCCTATGTATTGATGTGGACCACTTGGAGAATCTTCTTCATAAAGAATTCTCAGAATGGTTTAAACAAAGAGTAAGAATCATCATATGCATGTACACAAATTTTCACATGTTTGTGCTCGTTCCTAGATCTACAAATGAATTATGTTTCCAAATTATCATAGCAGGTTACTCGTGATGGTGCAATTGTTGATGACGCTCAATTACGACAATTAGCCCTCGGACCAAACTCTATTGTTCGTTGCTACAAAGGATATAATATAAATGGGTTTTCTTTTCGAATTGTAGGTAGTGAGATTCACAAGAGGACGCAAAATAGTGGAGTTAAAGTTATGTCTAATCATGTTGGGCTTCAGGAGGATATCAATTATTTTGGTAGAATAAATGCGATCATAGAGCTGGATTACTTTGACTTTTCTAAAGTGATGCTTTTTAAATGGGATTGGCTTAATCCTACAAAGAATGTGGGTGTGAAGAAAGATTTATATGGGTTTACATTGGTTAATTTCACAAATTTGATACATACAGGAGCAGCACTTGAACATGACCCATATATATTTCCTTCTCAAGCAAGAATGGTTTATTATATTCGTGATCCTAAACAATCAAATTGGGAATTGGTCATGAGGATGTTACCACGAGATGAGTATGAAATGAGAGAATTTGAAGCTGGAAGTGTTGATGATCATGGAAACTTCATTCAATGTGTTAATGATGACATACACAATATTCAAAATTTATATCAAGATGATGATGAAGACACCGAGATGGTTAGAACAGATGTTGAGCCTACAGATGTGCAAAGAGTAGCCAATTTATAATCACCAAGTGGGCTGATTATGACCATTCCATGACTACCAACATTATAAACCTCTTTTTGCATCCTCTTGTCATTGTTGGAGATTTATCCTATCAGGGTAATTTCTTATTTTTCAATTATGTGTTGCTATTATGATTGATTTGTGCATCTTTTGTGCATCTATTATTTTAATTTCAATCTTAAAAATTTTGAGTGATTTTTCATTTTGATCTACCTGAGGAGTAATTTATCTATATTAGCAGTATTACTACTGTATAACAATGGACAAATCATGTTATCTTGCAAATATTTGATTTTGTTATCATGCAGATATTTGATGGCTCCTAAGAGAACATTTTCTCCAAGAAAAGTATTTGTTTCAAGGGATAACTCTCTAACTAAAGATCAACACAAAGGTGTTAACAGTAGTGGACCTTATGTGAGCACTTCAAATGCCCACAAGGAACCACTACATGATCCAACAACTACACATTGTTTTTCAATAGATGAAAGCTCTGATGAGAATCAACATAGTGATCAAGAAGTTGTCAATCTTAGTAATGAAGTCCTAGAAACCCCAGGTAAACAATACATGTTTTTCTTTATATGATTTTCAATAAATGCAAGTAGAATAATCAAAGTTTTTGTATATGTAGGTACAAATAGAAGTAAAAAGTTACGATGAGTAACAACATGTAAGGATATTCATCTTATGCCATCTGATATAGTTATCTTATTGGAGAGAAACAAACATGGGCAATTTGTTGGAAGTCGCGCACCTCAACTTTCATCATTCTTTGGGACACTTGCACGAAATACATCATTATTTCCAATGACACCTCTATCTTGGACGGATGTGTCCTAGTATAGCAAGGAAACTGTATGGAGTATGGTTAAGGTAAGTGTGTGCACATAAGCAAAAAACCATGATTTCATTGAATATAACAATAACTGTATAAGCTTAATGTTTTATTCATGCAGCAAAGATTTCTCGTATTTGAGACAGATAGAAAACTTATCATGGAAATTATAAGAGAAAGTTTTAGGAATTGGAAGTCAACTTTTAAAAAGCAATATTATGATCCATTGGGTACTCCGGAAGAACTTTTTACACGAGGTGGTCCTACAGATATGCTAGAGAGCCAATTTGTTGACATTGTGAAATATTGGTATTCTGCAAAAGGAAGGGTATTATAACTTTATTTATTTATTCTTCCAACTTTTTGTATAAATTTCCAACATATTGAAAGTTTGAGAGTATAACTTTTTTGATGTCGCAGATTATAAGTGAAAAAAATAAAGTATGTCGCCAAAAAAATACTCATGCACATACTCTTGGACGGATGACCCTTGCTAATAAAAAGAAAGACTTGGTATACATATATACATATATATAATATATATCTTTTTTGTTTCTTACTTTATTGCCTAAAGCTAAATAGTTTATTTTTATAAGGAAATTGAATTGGGCAGAGAGCCAACACGCATTGAATTATTCTTAGATAGTCACACAAGCAAGAAAAATGGCAAAACAAATATCGCAACATCCTCCCGACACACCAATAAATGAAATTCATGAAGGTGCTTTTAGGTTAAAAAAACATAACACTTTATTTCAATTTAGAGTATTGTACAATAAATTTTAATTTCTATTTTAGATCTATATTTGGACCTGAATATTATGGCCGATTTCGTGGTATGGGAATGGGTGTCACTGCGATTCAGGTATACCATGATTTATCATGCCACGCAGGAACAACTAGCTTGAAACATACAAATCCAGAAGAGTTGCCGGAGATTGAACAATTGAAATTACAAATGTTTATCATGCAAAAGACCATAGATCGTCTTGTGGATGACAGGTCACAGCAAAATTCTAGGGATGATTCATCCGGAACATCAGTGGGGCAAGGGTACATCTATCACCAGACCAAGTAATAATTGTGTTTAAATCAAGTTAATTATGCTTGGATTAATTAGAATTGTTTTATAAGTATTTATTATGTGTGTAGTTCTTGATAATGATGGCTTCTATTCAAAGATCAAATATAAATGAGACTACCCCTAACAACACCTCAACACCATCTCCTACTACAAATATCAATTCGAATCAAGGTTTGGTTTCTCGCTTCTTCTATTTATTTTTGAGATTCAATTGAATGAAAAATGATTATGATATTCAATTTTACCCTTTGTAATGACTTTACATTGAAAGGTGCACCAATCATGAAATTTTTATTGGGTCTGTTAAATAAGCCTGTGCACACCTAATCTCATTAATAATTCGCAATTGTCGTTATTTGCCATAACTTCTTTTATGCACACTTTGCATGTGGAGCTATTTAAGTACGTTAAGATTCAAATCGCAAGTGCAACAGAAATTCCCTCTTGAATCTTGGTTAATAACTTTAAGACAGTAATGTACTGAGAGATTGAGAGTGTAATGAACTGCGATGGAATGTCTTCATCGTCAGTAATGAGTTTGAGAATTTAGATTACATCAAACCATTCTTTATTTTCAAATGGATAATGGGCCTGCCCATAAGGCATAGATCCACTTTCAAACCAGCAATAAAATACATATTCAATTCTCCTCATCATTGATTTACCGGTTTGATCAAAAGGATTTTTGTTAGTTAAGTGATCGATGTAGGGCCTATGTAAATCAAATATTTTTACTCCAAAATCTTCTTCTAATTCTTGTATTGAACCATATACATTAATTTTAGGATAGGCTGGATCATCTAATTTCCATATAGGTAAAGGTGTGCCCCAAAATCTATTGCAGCTAATTGATCAATCTTTAGAATTTTCTAACCATTTACCAAATAAATTATCTTTCTCATGGAAAGTGATCCAATTAATTTGCTAATTAAGTTCTACCATCCAATCTTTAAATTGGGTGATCTCTACATACCAGGAAGGTACAGCCTTGTCGATAAGAGGAGTATCCGTCTGCCAACAATCGGGATAATTATGAATCAGTATAAAGAAGCTCTAGAAGCATTTAATGAAGTTATTGATCGAGATTCTGAAGATGATCGTGCTTACAATCGTAAAGGTGCTATACTCTCCAAGCTGAGTACGTATAAAGAGGCTCTGGAAGCCTATGTTAACATTTTACATAGCACACTCCAAGATGATAAGGCTCTACAAACTTGCAAGTATATTTTTAAGCGGTTAATATCAAGGAAATAGTTCAAGTATTATCCACATACAGTTTTGCCAATTTCTCAACCGGATCATCCTTCCTCTGCGGAATGAAATGCGACACCTTCGTTAAATGATCTACGACCACCCAAATGGCATCGTTCCCCTTTTGCGACCTTGGCAACCCGTGCACAAAGTCCATAGTAATGTCGTCGAACTTCCACTCTGGAATAGGCAAGGATTTCAAGAATCCTCCTGCCTTATGGCACTCCGCTTTCACCAAGGCACAATTTTGACACTTCACCATGTAGAGCGCTGTTGAAACCGATTTCTCGATCTAATATAGAGTTCGCCCTTGGGGAAAGGGTGGTCTCGCACCTACTTCACTCCTGCAAGCAAAACAACAAAGAAGACATGGAAAAAACCGACCCAAGGGCTCGGCGGGGAGGTCCCACCACACACCCGGAAGATCTCAGAGCGCTTCCCCTCCTTAGCCAGAGGCCGAGCTAAGGTACCCTCAAAAAGCACTGGAAAACTAGATCAGGAAAGCACAGAAAGCATGCCATCTGGGGTACCCCTTGGGTCCTATTTATAGTTTTTGAAATCTGAACTGCCAATAACCAAAAGAACTTACATGAAATTACCAGAAAACCCTTGGTTGGGTCTGCCAACAGCCAAACTCCACTGTTTTGAAGGGCTATAGGCAGACCAGTAGGGGCAAAGTAGTAAAAAGTACCTCACACGTCCAGGCGAGCTGGGGAGCTTGATCACCTCGGCAGGTCCTGCTTGCCTGTTGTTGCCGAGCTCCGTTGCGAGGGCACGAGCTGGGACGGTGAGCTCGCCCATCCCTTGGTCGCCATCAGTTGTCCTGGGCCAGCTCGGCAAATGCCGAGCTCGTGGTCGATGAAGGCTGATCTTTGGTTGACGAACGTCGATCTCTGGTCGACGAATGCCGAGCTCGGACTCGGCTTCTCCACTGCCGAGCTCACCCACTATCTTCTGCCCGATCTGTCTGGTTCCTGGCGACCTTGCTCGCCGGACACGGGGTTGTACAAGCACAACATCATTTTTCAGTCCTAGCCACTAGAACAATTTCTTAACATCGCGGTACATCTTTGGGCTCCCCGGGTGAATTGAGTACTTGGTATGATGCGCCTCGTACAATAATTCCACCCACAAATTGCCCACGTTTGGGACGCACAGACGACCGTCTTTCCAAAGTAATCCGTCCTCCACAACAAATTGGGAATTTAACCCATCCAGAGCTTCAACCATGATCTGCTTGATGTGGCCATCCATATCCAAAGCCTGTCGAATCCGATCAACCAGGTCATATTGGACTTTAGTCTGATTCAATAATGCTTCAACACTTGATTGCTTGTCTACGCAATAGACCTCCAATGCCTATAACTCCCAAACCAACCGCTCGTCATGGACCGACAGCCAATTGGATTGAGCTGGGGCCCGGCGACTCAACGTGTCCTCAACGTCATTGCCTTTACCAGGCATGTAGTGGATCTTGAATGAATAGTCCCCCAGGAACTCCATCCACCTACGTTGCCGCAAGTTCAAATCTTTCTGATCCAGCAAATACTTCATGCTCTTCTGATCGGTGTAGATATCAATCTTCACACCTTACAAATAATGTCTCCACAGCTTCAAGGCAAAAATCTCGGCCGCTAACTCCATGTCATGGACCAGATAGTTCCTCTCGTGCACCTTCAGCTGTCTCGAGCCATATGCTATAACGCTTCCATGCTATAACAACACACAACCCAAAGCACTTCCCAAAGCATCGCTATAAATTTCAAAACCTTCAGTTCCACACGATGAACTAAGAACTGGCGTCGTGGTCAACCGACACTTTAACTCCTCAAAAGCTCGCGCGCACTCCGTCGTCCAAACGAACTTCTGCTCTTTCCTCGTCAAAGTAGTGAGAGGTAACGCCATCAGCGAGAAGTTCTCCACGAAGCGCCTATAATAGCCGGCAAGCCCCAGAATGCTCCGGACTTCCGCTACCATAGAAAGCTCATGCCACTCTCGTATCACAACAATCTTCATCGGATCCATTGCAATACCCTCTCCACTCACTATATGACCGAGGAATGCCACTGAGGACAACCAAAATTCTCATTTTGAGAACTTGGCATACAATTGATTCCTCCTTAGCATCTCCAAAACCAAATGAAGATGCATGAAGTGATCTTCCTCACTCTACCAATACACCAAAATATCGTCGATGAAGACGATCACAAAATGGTCAAAGTACTCCCTGAATGTCCGGTTCATCAAATCCATGAACACCGACGACACATTAGTTAGCCCAAATGGCATGACCGTAAATTCGTAATGCCCGTATCTTGTACTGAATGCTGTCTTAGTGATATCACTCTCCCTTATCCTCAGCTGATAGTAACCAGACTTGAGATCCAACTTAGAGTACACCGTCGACCCGACCAACTGATCAAAAAGATCATCGATCCTTGGGATTGTGTACTTATACTTTTCCGTTAGCTTGCTTAACTCCCGTTAATCAATACAAAGTCCCAAGCTCCCGTCCTTCTTCTTTACAAAGAGGACCGGAGTGCTCCAAGGCGACGAACTTGGACGCACAAACCCTTGCTCCAACAACTCTTGAAGTTGCACCTTCAGCTCCGCCATTTCCTTAGGCCTAGCCGATGCGGAGATCGTGACATAGGCTTCGCACCTAGCACTAGCTCAATAGTGAAATCTATATCCGGTTGAGGCGGGGCTCCGGGAAGATTGGCGGGGAACACATCAGGGTACTCAGCTACCACTGAAATACTATCCAATGTAGGCTTCGGCATTGCAACCTCCACTAGTGTAAAGAACAGCTCTGTACCAGCACGAACCACCTTCACCAACTGAAGAGCAGCCATTAACGTCTTGCTCTACACTTTCAATCCCGTAAAAGTTGTCTCATGACTTGCTCCCAACTTGACATCCTTTCGACCGCAATCAATATAGGCCTCTTGCTCCGAGAGCTAGTCCATGCCAAATATAACGTCGAACTCTACCAGCGATAGTAACGACGCTTGCAGTTCGAACTCTTGATTCCCAATGTGAATCTTAACACCGCAGATTTTATCAGCGTGCATCGAACACCCATTCGGTAACAACACATCCAACTTGCCCTTCGCCATCGAAGAATGTACTCTGATGCGCGATATGAATCCTTCGGACAAGAAGGAGTGTGAAGCTCCCGTTTCAAAGTGTGCTCTCGCCGGAAACTCACAAATCAAAAAAATCCTAAAGAAGCAGTGGTAAGGTAACATACGCATAACAAGTATTTAAAGAAATTTAACTTGCTACAAATTAAATCGTACCTGTCACCACATCCGCTTATTTGATGGCCTCCTGTTGGCCATGATTATAAACCCTTGGTTGAGCTGGAGCATAATGGGATGCGGTTGACTCCACCGCCTTGCCCTTCTCTTCATAAGTTGCTCCCGACTTCCTTTAGGACTTGGGACGTCCGCTCCAGCAGACACGGGCAAAGTGCCCCTGTAACGCCCCGAAACTCAAAGGAGCAAAGGGGGGACTTTTTGGGCCAGTTTGAGTTCTGGCTGCAGGCACACGGCCTGGGACACGGGCGTGTCCCAGGGCGTGTCAAGCCTGTGTCGACACTAAGGCGGGAAGTCGACACTTTGGTCTCGACATTGTGTCGAGACTGGGCACACGGCCTGCGACACGGGCGTGTCGCAGGGCGTGTCGACCCGTGTCGACACTTAGCCGCGAAGTCGACACTGTGCTTTGACGTTTGTCGACATGGCACACGGCCTGCGACACGGGCGTGTCGCAGGGCGTGTCAACCCGTGTCAACACTCGTCCCCGAAGTCGACACTTTGGTGTCGACAATGTGTCGAGACTGGGCACACGGCCTGCGACACGGGCGTGTCGCAGGGCGTGTCGACCCGTGTAGACACTTAGCTGCGAAGTGTCGAGACCGTGTATATGGCCTGGAGCCCAGGCGTGTCAAGGTGACACGGGCAAGGACACGGGCGTGTCCTAGAACCCGTGTAGTGCTCGGGTTGAAAACGGGGAAAAATCATGGGGTACACGGCCGGCTACACGGCCGTGTCAGGTGGAACACGGGCGTGTCAGATCAAACACGGGCGTGTTCGATACCCGTGTGAGGTTCCAGGTGATCCGATTTTGACGGCGAATGAGGCACACGGCCCTGGACACGGGCGTGTGCCAGGCCGTGTTCGGTCTAGATTGGGCATTTCAGTCCCGAATCAAAGCCGTTCATTTCTTTTGACTGAAGATCCAACGGCTGGGGGTTGTTCCTGAAGGGATATACCCGGGTTTTGACTTAGAAAACCCTCACTTTTTCTAAGTGATCTCTTTCTAAAGTCTTAGAGAGAGAGGAGAGCTAAGTGAAGAAGAAGGAGCTAGATCCGCCATTGGAGGAGCTTCGGAGCTCCGAATCGCAAGCCGACTCCGATCCACGGAGGCAACGCTAGTGCGGTCATTTTCATCCGATTACTTTCCGATGGCGCCAAAGAGGAACGCAAGGGTAACGATCCTCATCTTGAGCATGAATAGCTCTCTTTCTTAGCATAGGAGCCCGCCTCGCTCTCGCGAGTTTGCGGAGAGTTGGAGGCGTTCCTTCGGGTAGATATGTAAAGTCCCCGTTGTTTAGAGTTCGTATGCGAGAACGAACATAGGCATGATGTGTGAAGCCTACCCGGACATGTTAGTCTGGATCTGTGATGTTGCATTGCATAAGGCCGGAGAAGACTCCGTGTTATGGTTGTTTTTCGGGTTTTCTCACGTGTAGATTGCAGCAGGGAGCCTTGGGGACTAACCCAAAGGTGCACCCGGAAAACTGGGCGGATACGAGATCTTGCCAACTTGGTGGCCTGAGAGCCATCTTGAACATAACGGGGTTATGTGACTTGTGTTAGAATGGGACTCGGTGGAAGTTTGACCCGCGCAAATGGCTTAAATTGTCGTTGCGATGTGAGCACGGGTTAGATGGAACCGTACCCGCTCTATGTCGTTCGGGTTAGAGAGACCTAAAGTTACATGGCATTCGCCGTTGGCATAGATGTGAGTCTTCGGCGGTCTATGGCTTAAATTGACGTGACCCCTGCCAAGAAGACAAATTGCTCATAGGTTTGGCCGTCTAAGTGGCGGTGGCGAGTCCGAATGTTGGTGGCTTAATTGACGCGACATAGACCGGTTCACCGAGAATGTGCCCTGAGTGCACGGGGCGTGTGGCCGTGCGAGACAATGCCTATGATGTAATGGCTATGGTTATATAAATTGCTCGCTTATGCTAATGAAATGCAGGGAAGGAGCATCGCCGCCTCGAGTTGGGGGCGGGATCGTTATAATTTGGTCAGCATTGCTGACCGTTGCCTTGTTTTGCCACCGTGCGGTGGTTTGTTGCTTGCAGGTGCAGCTGGACCAAGCGGTCAATAGCGGGCTAAAGCCCTTTTTGCGAAGCTGGCCCTCGAAGGCCCAAGTGGAAATGTTTTCTGTTTTATTCATGTATGACCGGCCTGCGTGCCGAGGTTTGTAAATCATGTAGTATTCAAGTGAAACATTCTGTAAGGCCTTAAGGCCGATTTTGGGTATTTTGTATAAACATTCCTAATGTTGTATTAGTGGACATTCATGCTCCTATGCTGGGTTCTTGTTTACAACTTATATAAACTGCTTCCGCTAGAATGCTCTGTGTAGGACGTTGAGATTGGTTGAATGGTTTCCATACGTAACCACCCGGTCTGTCTGTGGTATATGGCGTCGGGCCCCGGCCGGACCTACTGCTATATACTATGCGTCGGATAGGGGTGTTACATTTGGTATCAGACTACTGGATTTGGTCGGCTTAAACTGAATTCGTGGACGAATTCTTTTTAAGGGTGGTGAGCACATTGTGTGCGTCATCGTTATAATGGTAAAAGAACCCATGAATGTCCACTTAGGAATGAAAATACTCGTGTTTGAGGAACCTGCGTGTTCCTATAATTGCTGTTTGCAATGTTATGTGGTCGCTTAACGGTGTTTTGTACCACTATAGGTGACCCGAAGTAGTGTGGGGCCGTCAGAATGCCGAGTTTCTGAGGCTAGTAGTGCACCGGATGTTGCTCCCGCAAAACCTCTGTCGGCTGAGAACATTCGATTGGTGGCTGAAGCGGTGTTGGCCGTGATAAATGCGCAGCCTGGAAGGCAAGCGCAGCAGCCCGCTCCTGTGATGGAGCAAGTACCTCTTCAAGAGGCTGAGCCGAGGAGGGTGGAGCAAGTGGTTGTGGAACCAATAGTTCCAAGGAGGGCAACTGAGAGGCAGTTGAAGCATGTAATGAGCTTTAACCCTCCGCTATTCTCGGGGTTGGGAACCCCATCTCAGGCTGAAGACTGGCTCTCCAGGGTAAAGAGAGTCATGACAGCGATGGATACGGAGGAGTGGCAAATGACCACCATCGCTACGTTCCTTCTGGACGGTGAAGCGAGGATGTGGTGGGAAGGATTGGAGCTGCACTTACTGAGGGTAGACAACTTGATAGACTGTCTCGATGGAGGAGTTCTCGAGATTATTTTTTAGCTAGATACCTCCCTTCGACTCAGAAGATAGCGTGGAGAATGAGTTCTGAAGTTGGTACAGGGTGAGAGGAGCGTGGATGAATATCTCCACGAGTTTACTCGTCTGAGTCGTTATGCTAGCTCCACCATCATGGATGAGGAGCGCAAGACTAATCGCTTTATGAAGGCTGAGGATGAGTTGAGACTATTACTGTCGGGGCCGATGACGCAGGGTTTCTTAACCTTGGTCAATACTGCCCGGTCCTTGGAGAAGGACATGAAGAATGTGCAAGCGAAGAAAAGCTTGGTTGATAGAAAATCTGAGTTCAGAGTGCCGACTACTTCAAAGTCCGGCTATCGGAGGCCTTTCAAGAAGCATAGGACTTCGGGTCCAGCTCCTTCTGGCGCTTCTGGGGCGACTACGGTCGGACCCCGGGTGCGTGTTTTACATGTGGAAAGACGGGGCATTTCGCCCGTGATTGTTGGAGCGGACGTCCTAAGTCCGAGAGGAGGCCAGGAGCTACTTATGAAGAGAAGGGAAAGGCGGTGGAGTCGACCGCATCCCATTATGCTCCGGCCCAACCAAGGGTCTACAATCTTGGCCAACAGGAGGCCATTAAACAAGCTGATGTGGTGACAGGTACGATTTAATTTATAGCAAGTCAATTTCCTTTATATGCTTGTTATGCACATGTTACCTTACCACTACTTGTTTAGGATTTGTATTGATTTGTGAAAATCCGGCACGAGCACTCTTCGATACGGGAGCTTCACACTCCTTCTTGTCCGAAGGATTTATATCACGCATCGGAGTCCCTTCTTCGATGGCGAAGGATAAGTTGGATGTGTTGTTGCCCAATGGGTGTTCGATGCGAGCGGTTAGGATCTGCGATGTTAAGATTCGTATTGGGGAGCAGGAGTTCGACCTGCGGGCGTCTTTACTTCCGTTAGTGGAGTTCGACGTCATATTTGGCATGGACTGGCTCTCGGAGCAGCAGGCCCATATAGATTGCGGTAGCAAGGAAGTCAAGCTGGGAGCAAGTCGTGAGACGACTTTTACGGGCTTAAAGGGGTCGAGCAAGACGTTGATGTCTGCTCTTCAGGTGGTGAAGGCGGTTCGTGCTGGTGCAGAACTGTTCTTTACACTAGTGGAGGTTGCAAAGCCGAAGCCCGCATTGGATTGTATTTCAGTGGTATCGAAATACCCTGATGTGTTCCCCGCAGATCTTCCTGGAGCCCCGCCTCAACGGGAGATAGATTTTACGATCGAGCTAGTGCCAGGTGCAAAGCCTGTGTCACGATCTCCGTATCGGCTAGCGCCTAAGGAAATGGCGGAGCTGAAAGTTCAACTGCAAGAGTTGTTGGAGCAAGGGTATGTGCGCCCGAGTTCTTCGCCTTGGAGCGCACCGGTCCTCTTTGTTAAGAAGAAGGACGGAAGCTTGAGGTTATGTATTGATTATCGGGAGCTAAACAAGCTGACTGAGAAGAACAAGTACCCGATCCCCCGGATTGATGATCTCTTCGATCAGTTAGTCGGGTCGACGGTGTACTCGAAGTTGGATCTCAAGGCTGGGTACTATCAGCTGCGGATAAGGGAGAGTGATATCCCGAAGACAGCGTTTAGTACGAGATACGGGCATTATGAGTTTACGGTCATGCCGTTTGGGCTGACTAATGCGCCGTCAGTGTTCATGGATTTGATGAACAGGACGTTCAGGGAGTACTTGGACCATTTCGTGATCGTCTTCATCGACGATATTTTGGTGTACTCGCAAAGTGAGGAAGATCACTTCAAGCATCTTCATTTGGTGTTGGAGACGCTAAGGAGAAACCAGTTGTATGCCAAGTTCTCGAAGTGCGAGTTTTGGCTATCCTCAGTGGCGTTCCTCGGGCATATAGTGAGTGGAGAGGGTATTGCTGTGGATCCGGCGAAGATTGTTGCGATACGGGAGTGGCCTGAGCTTGCTACGGTAGCAGAAGTCCGGAGCTTTTTGGGGCTTGCCGGCTATTATAGGCGCTTCGTAGAGAACTTCTCGCGGATAGCGCTACCTCTCACTACTTTGACGAGGAAGGAGCATAAGTTCGTTTGGACGCCGGAGTGCGCGCGAGCTTTTGAGGAATGAAGTGTCGGTTGACCACGGCGCCTGTGCTGAGTTCGCCGGTTGGAACCGAAGGCTATGAGATATATAGCGATGCTTCGGGCAGCGGTTTGGGTTGCGTGCTATTGCAGCACGGCAGCGTGATAGCTTATGGCTCGAGACAGCTAAAAGTGCACGAGAGGAATTATCCGGTCCATGACTTGGAGTTAGCGGCCGTGATTTTTGCCTTGAAGCTGTGGAGACACTATTTGTACGGTGTGAAGATTGATATCTACACCGATCACAAGAGCCTAAAGTACCTGATTGATCAGAAAGATCTGAATATGCGGCAGCGTAGATGGATGGAGTTCCTGGGGGACTATACATTCAAGATCCACTACGTGCCTGGCAAAGGGAATGCGGTTGCGGACGCGTTGAGTCGCCGAGCCCCAGCTCAAGCCAATTGGCTATCGGTGCATGATGAGCGGTTGGTGCGGGAGTTGGAGGCGTTGGAGATTGTTTGTGTGGATAGACAATCAAGTGCTGAAGCAGTTCTGAATTGGACTGAAGTCCAATATGACCTGGCTGATCGGATTCGGCAGGCTTTGGATATGGATGCTCATATGAAGCAGTTCATGATAGAGGCTCTGGATGGGTCAAATTCCCAATTCGTCGTGGAGGACGGATTGCTGTGGAAAGACGGTCGTCTGTGCGTCCCAAGTGTGGGCAATTTACGGGTGGAGTTGTTGTACGAGGCACACCATACCAAGTACTCGATTCACCCGGGAGCACGAAGATGTACCGCGATGTCAAGAAACTGTTTTGGTGGCCGGGTTTGAAAAAGGATGTGGCGCTATACGTAGCGAAGTGCCAAACCTGCGCCTTGGTAAAGGCGGAGTGCCAAAAGCCGGGAGGATTTCTTAAGTCCTTGCCTATTCCGGAGTGGAAATTCGACGACATCTCTATGGACTTTGTGCACGGTTTGCCAAGGTCGCAAAAGGGGAACGACGCCATTTGGGTGGTTGTTGATCGATCGATAACAAAGGTGTCGCATTTTATTCCGCATAGGAAGGATGATCCGGTGGAGAAGCTGGCAAAGCTTTATGTGGATAACATAGTACGGCTTCATGGTGTGCCCCGCAGCATCGTGAGTGACCGAGATGGGCGGTTCACGTCCAATGATTGGAGGCTGGTGCAGCAAATGTTGGGAACAAAGCTGAAGTTTAGCACAGCCTTCCATCCGCAAACGGATGGGCAGACCGAGAGGGTCAATAGAACCATGGAAGACATGCTTCGCATGTGTGTCTTGGACTTTGGAAAGCAATGGGAGGACCACCTTTATTTGGTGGAGTTCGCATACAACAACAGCTACCAAGCAAGTATTCAGATGGCGCCTTTCGAGGCCCTATATGGTAGAAGATGTCGCACGCCGTTGTCTTGGTTAGAAACGGGTGAGTCAAAGTTGTATAAGCGATCGGAAGTGGATGATGCTACTTCTTTGGTGAGAACCATTCGGGAGAGGTTGCTTATCGCTCAGGACCGGCAAGCAAAGTACTATAATGCCAAGCACAGGAACGTGGAGTTCGCTGTGGGTGATTATGTGTACCTAAAGATCAAGCCGTTCAAGGGTGTCTCGCGGGTGCGACGATTGAAAAAGCTAAGCCCGAGGTACCTTGGACCGTTTGAGGTTCTGGAGCGAGTTGGAGAAGCGGCCTATAGGTTGAAGCTTTCAGTGGAGCTTAGTGGTTTACACGATGTATTCCATATTTCGGTGCTTCGGAAGGCGGTGCAGGAGCCTACGCAAGTGATCGCGGTCGATCAAGTGCCGGTGGATAGTGGGCTAACGACAAAGGTCAAGCCCGTGCGGATTGAGGACTCGGAGGTCAAGCGGCTACGCAATAAAGAGATCAGGATGGTCAAGGTCCGGTGGGACAATTGCGGTCGTGAGGAGCTCTCTTGGGAGCGAGAGCAGACTATGCTTGACGAATATCCGGAGTTGTTCCGCTCAGGTACAAATTTTGGTTTTGTACATGTCTTTCTTTATTAGTAATTTCGTGGGCGAAATTCTTTTAAGAGGGGTAGAGTTGTAACGCCCCGAAACTCAAAGGAGCAAAGGGGGACTTTTTGGGCCAGTTTGAGTTCTGGCTGCAGGCACACGGCCTGGGACACGGGCGTGTCCCAGGGCGTGTCAAGCCTGTGTCGACACTAAGCGGGAAGTCGACACTTTGGTCTCGACATTGTGTCGAGACTGGGCACACGGCCTGCGACACGGGCGTGTCGCAGGGCGTGTCGACCCGTGTCGACACTTAGCCGCGAAGTCGACACTGTGCTTTGACGTTGTGTCGAGACATGGCACACGGCCTGCGACACGGGCGTGTCGCAGGGCGTGTCAACCCGTGTCGACACTCGTCCCGCGAAGTCGACACTTTGGTGTCGACAATGTGTCGAGACTGGGCACACGGCCTGCGACACGGGCGTGTCGCAGGGCGTGTCGACCCGTGTCGACACTTAGCTGCGAAGTGTCGAGACCGTGTACACGGCCTGGAGCCCAGGCGTGTCAAGGTGACACGGGCAAGGACACGGGCGTGTCCTAGAACCCGTGCAGTGCTCGGGTTGAAAACGGGGAAAAATCATGGGGTACACGGCCGGCTACACGGCCGTGTCAGGTGGAACACGGGCGTGTCAGCTCGAACACGGGCGTGTTCGATACCCATGTGAGGTTCCAGGTGATTCGATTTTGACGGCGAATGAGGCACACGGCCTGCGACACGGGCGTGTGCCAGGCCGTGTTCGGTCCAGATTGGGCATTTCAGTCCCGAATCAAAGCCGTTCATTTCTTTGACTGAAGATCCAACGGCTGGGGTTGTTCCTGAAGGGATATACCCGGGTTTTGACTTAGAAAACCCTCACTTTTTCTTAAGTGATCTCTTTCTAAAGTCTTAGAGAGAGAGAGGAGAGCTAAGTGAAGAAGAAGGAGCTAGATCCGCCATTGGAGGAGCTTCGGAGCTCCGAATCGCAAGCCGACTCCGGATCCGCGGAGGCAACGCTAGTGCGGTCATTTCCATCCGATTACTTTCCGATGGCGCCAAAGAGGAACGCAAGGGTAACGATCCTCATCTTGAGCATGAATAGCTCTCTTTCTTAGCATAGGAAGCCCGCTCTCGCGAGTTTGCGGAGAGTTGGAGGCGTTCCTTCGGGTAGATATGTAAAGTCCCCGTTGTTTAGAGTTCGTATGCGAGAACGAACATAGGCATGATGTGTGAAGCCTACCCGGACATGTTAGTCTGGATCGGTGATGTTGCATTGCATAAGGCCGGAGAAGACTCCGTGCTATGGTTTGTTTTTCGGGTTTTCTACGTGGTAGATTGCAGCAGGGAGCCTTGGGGACTAACCCAAAGGTGCACCCGGAAAACTGGGCGGATACGAGATCTTGCCAACTTGGTGGCCTGAGAGCCATCTTGAACATAACGGGGTTATGTGACTTGTGTTAGAATGGGACTCGGTGGAAGTTTGACCCGCGCAAATGGCTTAAATTACCGTTGCGATGTGAGCACAGGTTAGATGGAACCGTACCCACTCTATGTCATTCGGTTTAGAGAGACCTAAAGTTACATGGCACTCGTCGTTGGCATAGAAGTGAGTCTTCGGCGGTCTATGGCTTAAATTGACGTGACCCCTGCCAAGAAGACAAATTGCTCATAGGTTTGGCCGTCTAAGTGGCGGTGGTGAGTCCGGAATGTTGGTGGCTTTAATTGACGCGACATAGACCGGTTCACCGAGAATGTGCCCTGAGTGCACGGGGCGTGTGGCCGTGCGAGCCAACGCCTGTGATGTAATGGCTATGGTTATATAAATTGCTCGCTTATGCTAATGAAATGCAGGGAAGGAGCATCGCCGCCCCGAGTTGGGGGCGGGATCGTTATAATTTGGTCAGCATTGCTGACCGTTGCCTTGTTTTGCCACCGTGCGGTGGTTTGTTGCTTGCAGGTGCAGCTGGACCAAGCGGTCAATAGCGGGCTAAAGCCCTTTTTGCGAAGCTGGCCCTCGAAGGCCCAAGTGGAAATGTTTTCTATTTTATTCATGTATGACCGGCCTGCGTGCCGAGGTTTGTAAATCATGTAGTATTCAAGTGAAACATTCTGTAAGGCCTTAAGGCCGATTTTTGGGTATTTTGTATAACATCCCTAATGTTGTATTAGTGGACATTCATGCTCCTATGCTGGGTTCTTGTTTACAACTTATATAAACTGCTTCCGCTAGAATGCTCTGTGTAGGACGTTGAGATTGGTTGAATGGTTTCCATACGTAACCACCCAGTTTGTCTGTGGTATATGGCGTCGGGCCCCGGCCGGACCTACTGCTATATACTATGCGACGGATAGGGGGTGTTACAGCCCCGGCTTCCCACAAGTAAAACTTGCACCCGGGGTCCGACCCGTAGTCGCCACAGAAGCACCGGAAGAAGGAGCTGGACCCGAAGTACTAGCCTTCTTAAAGAACTTACGGTACCCAGACTTTGAGTTAGTCGACACCTTGAACTCAGGCTTATTATCACCCAAGCTTTTCTTCGCTTGAACATTCTTCATGTCCCTCTCCAAGGACCGAGCCATGTTGACCAGGGTCAAGAAACCCTGCGTCATCGGTCCCGAGAGTAATAACCTCAAGTCATCTCTCAAACCTTCATAGAATCGGTTTGTTTTGCGCTCCTCATCCGCGATGGTGGAGCTAGTGTACCGACCCAATCGGGTAAACTCGTGGAGATACTCATCCAGGCTACTCTCTCCTTGTACCAACCTCTGGAACTCATTCTCCAAAGCTATCCTCTGAGTCGAAGGGAGGTACCTAGCCAAGAACAGTCTCGAGAACTCCTCCATCGAGATGTCTGTAAGTTGCCTTCCTCTCAATAGATGCAGCTCTAAACCCTCCCACCACATCCTAGCGTCTCCATCCAACAGGAACGTAGCTATAGTGGTCTTCTGCCACTCCTCCGTCTCCGTCGCTGTCAAGACTCTCTTCATATGGGAGAGCCAGTCTTCAGCTTGAGATGGGGTTCCCAACCCCGAGAATACCATAGGATTGAAGCTCATGACATGTTTGAGCTGTCTCTCGATTTCCATCCTCGGCACAAACGATTCCACTACTACCTGCTCCACTCTTCTCGGCTCAACCTCTAGAAGAGGTACCTGCTCCATCGCAGGAGTGGGCTGCTAGATTTGCCTTGCAGGCTGTGCATTGATCATGAGAAACACTGCTTCAGCCACCAATCGTATGGTCTCAGCCGATGGAGGTGTTACAGGAGCATCATTTGGTGCATTACTAGCCTCAGAAACTCGGCGTTCCGACGGCCCAGCACCGCTTCTGGTCACCTATAGTGGTACAAAACACCGTTAAGCGACCAAAAAAAATTGCAAAATGCAATTATAGGAACATACAGGTTCCTCAAACAGGTGTATTTTTCATTCCTAATTGCACATTCATGGGTTCTTTTGTTATTATAACGATGACGCACACATATGTGCTCACCACCCCTTAAAAAGATTTCGCCCATGAATTCATTTTAAGCCTGATCGAAACAAGTAGTTTGATACCAAATTGTAACACCCCCTATCCGTCACATAGCATATAGCAGTAGGTCCGGCCGGGGCCCAACGCCATATACCACAGACAGATCGGGTGGTTACTCAATTGAAACCATCCAACCAATCCAACTTCCTACACAGAGTCATTCTAGCGGAAGCAATTAAAAGTTGCAATAAAAAAAGAACTCAACACTAGCATAAATGTCCACTACAAAGCCAACAGGAATGAAGTACAAATACACAAGAACTGGCCTTATGGCCTTACAATTGTTTTTCTCAAATTACATGTTTTCAAACCTCGGCACGCAGACCGACCATACATGAATAAAAGAAAACACTCAAAATTAGGCCTTCGAGGGCCGGCTCAGCAACTTGGGCATTAGCCCACTATTTACTGCTCGACTCAGCAGCACCTGCAAGCAAAATCCGCCGCAACGGTGGCAAACCAAAGCAACGACCATCAATGTTGACCAAATTATAACGATCCCGCCCCCAATTCGGGGCGGCGATGCTCCTTCCCTGCACTTTATTAGCATAACCAAGAAGTATATATATATATATATATATATATATATATATATATATATATATATATATATATATATATATATATATATATATATATATATATATACATTACATCACAGGCATTGGCATGCACGGCCATATGCCCCGTGCACACAGGGCACATTCTTAGTGAACCGATTAATGTCACGTGAATTTAAGCCATAGACACCCCAGTCTCACCACCGCCACTTTGACGTCCAAACTATGAGCATTTTGTCTTCCCGGCAAGGGTCACGTCAATTTAAGCCATACACCGCCGAAGACCCTCATCTATGCCAACGACTCACACCGAACGACATAGAGCGGGTACGGTTCCGTCTAACTTGTGCGGGAGTCAAAGTTCTCCCGAGTCCCATTTCTGTTACACACTTCACATAACCCGGTTATGTTCAAGTTGTCTCCCAGGACACCAAGTTGGCATAATCACGCATCTGCCAAGTTTTCCGGGTGCACCTTGGGGTTAATCCCCAAGGCTCCCTGTTGCCATCTACCACGTAGAAAACCCGAAAAACAAACATTCGCACGGAGTCTTTTACGGCCATTTATGCAATGCAACATCACCGATCCAGACCAACTTGTCCGGGTAGGCTTCATACATCATGTCTATATCCGTTATCGATTACGGACTCTACATGTACATAAGGGGGACTATTCATTTCTACCCGAAGGAAAGCATCAAACTCACCGCAAACGCGCGAGAGCGGGCTTCCCTATGCAAAAGAAGTAGAGCTTCACATGCTCAAGTAGATAATCATTACCCTAGCGTTCTTCCTTGGCATCATGGAAAAGTATACAGATGAAAAGCATTGCCCTCTCCTTGCCTCCGTAGATCCGAAGTTGGTTCGTAATTTGGAGCTACGAAGCTCTACAGGCGACCGGATCTACACTTCTTCTTCCTCATTGCTCTCCCCTCTCTCTAGAACTTAGACAGAGAACCAGCAAACAAAAGATGAGGGTTTTGAAACCCTGCACTCGGGTATATCCTAAGAGGAATAACCTCCAGTCGTCGAATCCCAACATAAAGAAATGTACGGCTACGATCCGGGTCTGATACGGAAAAACTTGGCCGAACACCGCACGGTTCACAAACCAGAGCAGGACACGTCCGCAACAAACTCAAACTATGTCGGGACATTTAGTTGAGACCTGCAAAGACCCCTGTGTCGACACCCTATGCCGACACTCTGTGTCGACACCCTGTGTCGACACCCTGTGTCAAAACCCTGTGTCGACACCCTGTGTCGATACGGCAGGCCCCGTGTCGACACGGCAGGCCCCGTGTCGACACGGCAGGCCCCGTGTCGACACGGCAGGCCCCGTGTCGACACGGGAGGCCCCGTGTCGACACGGCAGGCCCCGTGTCGACACGGCAGGCCCCGTGTCGACACGGCAGGCCCCGTGTCGACACGGCAGGCCCCGTGTCGACACGGCAGGCCCCGTGTCGACACGGCAGGCCCCGTGTCGACACGGCAGGCCCCGTGTCGACACGGCAGGCCCCGTGTCGACACGGCAGGCCCCGTGTCCACACGGCAGGCCCCGTGTCCACACGGCAGGCCCCGTGTCCACACGGCAGGCCCCGTGTCGACACGGCAGGCCCCGTGTCGACACGGCAGGCCCCGTGTCGACACGGCAGGCCCCGTGTCGACACGGCAGGCCCCGTGTCGACACGGCAGGCCCCGTGTCGACACGGCAGGCACCGTGTCGACACGGCAGGCCCCGTGTCGACACGGCAGGCCCCGTGTCGACACGGCAGGCCCCGTGTCGACACGGCAGGCCCCGTGTCGACACGGCAGGCCCCGTGTCGACACGGCAGGCCCCGTGTCGACACGGCAGGCCCCGTGTTGACACGGCAGGCCCCGTGTCGACACGGCAGGCCATGTGTCGACACAGCAGACTGTGTCAAACACGCCACAACTCGCCAAGGACACGGCCTATAACACGCCCGTGTCCCAGGCCGTATGACCCCTGCCAAATTCCAAACTTGGCTCAAAACGCCTCCTGTCGCTCTTTTGAGTTTTGGGGCGTTACACTAGACCTCAATGAACCAAGAACTGAAATTATTATTACAAGCTCGATCTCAACGAGAGCCCAAATATAAATACAAAGTCCAATGTAATTCAAGTGTGTGAGGGTTCAGACCAACCCGTGTTGTAAATAGATGCAGATTAATTAAATTGACAAAAAAGTAACAAATAAAATCAATGAAAAAATATATAGAACTGCAACATGGTCAAGCTCCGCCGACCCGACCTCTTCTTGCATCTGATGAACCTTCATGACACCCTCAAGGATTCACAAGGACCCAATTTCAGATTTAAGTGTCGATTTCACAGAACCTTTTCTTCATGTTGGCGAAGTGGGTTAGCTGACCTCTCGTAAAACATAGATTTACCTGGCATGAAACTCATGAAAACAATCCACGGCCTTCAATCTCTTCAAAGCCAGCGGGAGTAGTTGACACTTCATTCCTCTGATCAGATGTTGGGGCATAATGGAGGTTAGTGATGTCGTAACAGGTTATGATTGCTTCCTTGAACTCCCATAGTACATCATCCTATGCTGAATGAGATCCATATAACTTTGCTGACTTAATTAAAATTTGCAATATCTTCAGTCATGGAAAAGATGACAATTCGAACACAATATAGCCATCTGATTTGAAAATCGTAAATTGATCGTGCAATTAGTCTTTATAATATAAGAATAACAAGTATGCTTTATAAATTTATGCTTCATATCATTCCGCAGACATTTTGTTTTGGCGAGAGCGCTTGACCAAAATATTAGAGCAAGTCCTATAATTTTGTTTTACTAATCAAGATATTTGGACGTGAAATTATATTTTCAAATATTTTTTCTATTTATCCATCCAACTTGAAGGGGAGCCTTGGCGCACCGGTTGGGGTGTTGCTGTGTGACCTTGAGGTCATAGGTTCGAGTCCTAGAAGCAGCCTCTTGCAAAAATGCGGTGTAAGGTTTGCTACAATTCACCCTCTTGGAGGGGAGGGGGGATTCCCCGGACCCACGCTACGTGGGGATGCTTTGTCCATAGGGCTGCCTTTTTATCTATCCAACTTGAAAATGTCTAATTACCATACCTACGATCAAAGCAAGTCCTCAACTTGATAGTTGTGGTGCTTAAATTGTCCTGAATAGCATTAAAATTGCATCTACCTTTCATTTATGATTTGAAGATATTTTGATGCAAACATTATCTTTGATACCAAATCAGCTTTAGAACAGGATAAGATTTTTGATGTCTAGTGGAGATCTAACATGCCTTGAATAAAAATTTTAATAATCATGAATATCTTAGGAAAACAACTATCATTCAATGACACGAAAGTAGTCATCCACTGACAGTACCGATGACGAACATGATTCCTCTATCACTATATATGTCGTTGTAGCCTTTCGAGACTCGTGGAGTGTCTTCTGACTTTAATCTTTCTCTTTTAATGTTGTGATGGCCTAGGTGCCATAGAGTTTTGATTTTGGATGCATTGGATGGAAACATCAATCATTAATTTTTTTTGTCTTGAGACTTGAATATCCAGCAAAAGCTTTCACAATCCGCTTAAAGCTATCAAATGGGTAAGCATTGTATAACATCCCAACTTGGTATTGACACACATAAAAGCAAGCACTCACTCACGCGCACACACACACAATTTGGTTTGCTGGCACAAACTGCTGGACCAACAGTTTGGCACAAACGGCTGGCAGCAGTTTGGCACAAACGGCTGGCAGCAGTTTGGCACAAACGGCTGGCAGCAGTTTGGCACACACGTCTGGCAGCAGTTTGGCACAAACTGCTGGCAGCAGTTTGCAGAAACTGCTGGCAGCAGTTTGCAGAAACTGCTGGCAGCAGTTTGCACAAACTGCAGGCAGCAGTTTGCACAAACTGCTGGCAGCAGTTTGCACAAACTGCTGGCAGCAGTTTGCACAAACTGCTGGCAGCAGTTTGCACAAACTGCTGGCAGCAGTTTGCAGAAACGGCTGGCTGCAGTTTGCAGTTGCAGTTTGTGCCTAGTTTGGCACAAACTACTGCCAGCAGTTTGGAACAAAGTGCTCTGTTGCCACCAATTTAGTTAACACTGCTGCCAGCATTTTATGGAAACATATTGTGGGCTTTTTATATTTTCTTCTTCACATTATTATACTGTTTTTTCAAGTTATTTATGTTAACCTTACATGCAATTAGAATAAATATTTAATCTTGTGTTTTAATTTTGTTTGTTATGCAGGCAATTGATCAATTATATTTGTTATGCTTACAGTTTGAAAAGATGATGTGGGAGATGGTGCACAAATGAAGTTGAATGCTCATCATGCTTTTTCAATGTCAATGAAGCTAATGATGAAGAAAATTTTGAAGGTTCATAGTGCTTTTTTGTTTCAGTTGTTTTTTTTGTATTGAAAATAATGTATATATTGAATGATTATGTTTTTAGCAAGTTATGCTACTTGGAACAAGTTTGTTTATCATTAATATGATCTTTTGCATGTTTATACAATTCAATAATAATGATGAATTGGACAACATGTTGCAAATCTCTCTCAATATATCTTAGTATTTCTCTCAAAAATATTTAAAATATGGAAAATAATATATTAAAAATAATATTTAAAATTTTAATTAACATTTTAGATGCTAAATTAATTTTTAGAGTTTAAATTATCATAAATTTCTATTTTTTTAAATTTCATTCCTTAAAATTTTAAAAATATTATAATAGATTTTTAATTGCGTCGACGTTTTGTAAAAAAACATTCGTGGTAGAATTATTATTTTTTGACGTTTTTTGAAGTGTCACGATAGAGCAATCAATCATGACATTTTTTTTGAAAAAGTGTCGCGATAGAATAACTATCAATTATGACATTTTTTTTGGAAAAATGTCACTATAGAGCAATTGCCAAGCATGACGTTTTTTAGAAAAAAACGTTACGATATAGCACACTCCAATCACGACGTTTTTTTTGAAAGCGTCACAATGAGCTACGATGACGGACGCAATCGTGACGGTTTAGTGACATTTTTATAAACATCACAAAAACTATCGTGACGTTTTAAAATCGTCACAAAAGTTATAAAAAAACGTCACCATATAGCGACTTTGTTGTAGTGTCATTAACTCAATTGTATGTAATCAGGTAATAATAAGATTATCAAATTCGTTGTATTGTAAGGGTTAAAAATTTACCAAATTCTCCCTCGAGCAATTCAAAATCTAAATCTAAGTTAGTAAATTTTCTCTCGAACAATTTATAACCCCCAAATTTTCATTAAAGTAAAGTACCCTATCTAATACATAAATTCATGAAATACTATCTCTAAAATACCATGAATCTATTTATCTGTATCATAATTATCCAATCAACATATCTCTCGATCATGCAAATTGAATTGTAAAGAGAAATAGCACCTAAATATGAACATATAAACATCATCACAACATTCCAATTTCTCAATCTAAAAAGTTGGAATTCATGTAAAATAAATAACAAATTCATAACTACGATAAATCTCTTTGTTTGAAGGTGTACATACGAATAAAATACCACAAATTTGATGAAAACAATAAGATACATGATTACCAAATTTTTCAAATTAAAGTTTCATGTGAAATAAAAGATAAATAAAGTTATATCGTCAAGAGAAAGAAAAGATTAAAAGAGATACATGAAAGATTAAAAGCATACAAAAATCTCCTTCAATTCCTCCTTCTCTTGGGTGCTCCACTTTCGTGCTGCAGAAGTTCTCCAAATGAAAATGATCCCAAAAGTCCCCCTCTAATTTTTTTACAGGTTTTTATAGTCTCTTAGCAAACAGGGTCGGATAAGGGTTCCAACACGACCGTATCACAGGCCGTGTTGACGATTCAAGGGCGGTTCCACACGAATAGGCGTGTCTGGTAGTGGGTTGTGTTAGATGACACGGGTACGAACACAACCGTGTTGTTCATCGTGTGCCTTCGCATACGGGTTGGTTGGCAGCCGAAGTTGGATTTATGCCGAAAAGAACATGGGTAGGAACACGGGCATGTTCCCACCCGTGTGGTGCTCTGTCTTTTTCCTCCAGTTCCTCTGTTCCATCCCGGATAGGACACCGGTATGTAACACGGGCGTGTGCCTACCCGTGTGCGCCCCATTCTTGTCCTGTCATCAGCCATGTCGAACCGTGAACTCCTCTATTTGCTCCAAGACTTCTAGCTCCACTGGTTAGTAATGCCTGCATTATAAAATTGATGGAATAAATAGACAGCTTAATACATGAAATAATAGAAACTCCTAATTGTGCTCTTCTACTAATGATAAAACAAATTCTTAACTATTCTCGCGAAATTACTACATAGGGAGGTAGAAAATAGTGGACATGATTACAATTATGATCGTAAAAAGCCTATCATAATTGTACACATCAGATAGTGCCACCCCATGGTGGATGCCGAGACCCCGGCTCGTTACTTCCGGTCTTATATGGGGATTGTTAGGTCTAACCCCTAGTTTCCCTCGTGACCTATTCCTCTGGCTCCCCCCCCCCCCAAGTTTAACTTCTGATGCCTTATGTTAATTGGCAAGAGCATCCCAGGACATTGTTCTGGTGCAACAACTTCATCCATTGAGGACCCCTACCCTATTAGCTAGGTGAGATCCTAACAGCAGGAGAAAGCTCGAGACTTAGCTCTAGAGCAGCAACAACATCCACCGAGTACCCCTGTCATGTTTGCTAGGTAAGATCCTGACAGCGGTAGATAACTCAGGACTTGGCTCCAGAGTAACAACATCAACCGAGGATCCATGCATTGTCAGCTAGGTGAGAGCATGATTGCGTGAGAAAACTCGGGACTTGGCTCCAGATCCACAGTAATGTCCACCGATGACCCCTGCCTTATGAGCCAGGTGAGAGCCTGACAGTGGGAGAAAGCTTGGGACTTGTCTCCAGAGCAACAATAATGTCCACTGAGGACCCCTTCCCTGTCAGCTAGGTGAGAGCCTAACAGCGGGAGAAATACGGGTACTTGGATCCATAGTAACAACAATTTCCACAAGGACCCTTGCCCTGTCAGCTAGGTGAGAGGCTGACAGTGGGAGACAACTTGGGACTTTATTCCAGAGCAATAATAATATCAACCAAGGACCCCTACCCTGTCAGCTAGGGGAGAGCCTCTCAGTGGGAGAAAGCTCGGGACTTGGCTCTAGAGCAACAACAATGTCCACTGAGGACCCCTAACCTGTCAGCTAGGTGAGAGCCTGACAATAGGGGAGGCTTGGTAAGTGGATCCGGAGCAAAAATATCCATCGAGGACCCCTGCCTTTTCAGTTAGGTGAGAGCCTGGCAGCAAGAGAAAACTCAGGACTTGTCTCCAGAGCAATAATAATGTCCACCGAGGACCCCTGCCCTGTCAGTTAGTGAGAGCCTGACTGTAGGAGAAAGCTCGGGACTTGGATCCAGATCAATAATAATGTCCACCGAGGACCCCTGCCCAGTCAGCTAGGTGAGAGCCTGATAGTGGGAGAAATATCAGGACTTGGCTCTAGAGCAACAATAATGTCCACCGAGGACCCCTGCCCTGTCAGCTAGGCGAGAGTCTGGCAGGGGAGAAAGCTCGAGACTTGTCTCTGGAGCAACAATAATGACAACTTAGGACCCCTGCCCTGTCAGCTAAGTAAGAGCCTGACAGCAGGAGAAACCTCAACTCTTGGCTCTAGAGCAAAAACAATGTCCATCGAGGAACCCTGCCCTATCAGCTAGGTGAGAGCTTGATAGTAGGAAAAAGCTCGGGACTTCACTCCAGAGCAACAACAATGTCCACCGAGGACCCCTGCCTGGTCAGCTAAGTGAGAGCCTGACAGCGGGAGAAAGCTCGAAACTTACTTTATGAATATGACCTATCACAAATTTTGTTGCAAAAAAGGTCTGAAAGTCCAAGAGATTTCTTATTTATAAAAGGGATGTACGAAAATGATTTACTGGTAGAAACATTTCAAGCCGTCACCCGACCAGGTGTGACTTGAGGCCTGCTCACTCGGAACCTCTTCCACTACCATAACCTGGATGGGGATCTATTTCTCCTTCACCTCTGTATCCTTTGCTTCTTCGCCAACCTCCTGCGGGGATGCCTCTTCCATCCTCCTCTCCATCTCCTTGGCTCCCTCCTGCTAGGAGATGGAGTCCACCATGGTGACTTAGCATTCTCTCGGTGCTGAACTTCAAGCACTGATGTAAGGTGGAGGGCATGCAGCGGAAGGCACTAATGAGGGGATGTCCAAAGATGGCGTTGTAGCTTCTCGGGGCATCCACGATGACAAATTTGCAGTTCTTAGACTGCCCCACTGGATGACATGGAGTCGCACTCCTCCATCCACCTCCTTCCTCTCTCACGAGAACCCCAACAGAGGTACATCCAAGGCCAACACCCTCATGGCCTCTACCATCATCGCATCAAATACCTTTTGAAGATGACATTGAGTGAGTTCCCATTGTTAATGAGGATCTAGGAGACAGTGAAATTATCCACCGAGGTCTGGATGACCAACGTGTCGTAGAAAGGATCCTCATGATCCGACATATCTTTCCTTGAGAAGGTGATCTTCTCACCCAGGGTGGGGTTAGAGATGTCGAAGCAATGCTCCGACAATACATGGTATGGAGGCTCGCCTTGCGGGCATCCTCAACACCCAATCTCCCGTGGATCACACCGATCCCTCCTTTGGCTCCAACATCATCCCGGACTTTGCACCTGTCCTCCTCTCCACTGGGCAGGACCTCTTCAATCCACACTTCTCATTGAGGCTACTGCTACTACTGCTCCCTAGTTCCCCTCAACTCCAAGAACTCCGGGCAGACGTCCATGACATGGCTCTCCTCTTGGTTGAAATCACAGTAAGGAAGTTCCACTCTGCATTCCTTCCTCCTCCTCGCGTGGCCTCACATCCTCCTCCCAAGGGATATTGTCATACCCAATGTTGATCGGGGACAGGGTGTCCCCGACCCTGCATCCAGCTCAGGGGTATTGAACTTACCCTGGCCACCCTGGTGGTTATCTCCTCTATAGAAACCTCTCCGCTGGCCCTAGGCATGCAACTCCTGCTGCCTACAACCGAGCCGATTGTTTGGCTACCAGTGCCCCCACCTCGGTTGTTGTTGTTGTTGTTCCCTCTACATGGTTTTAGCTCTCTGCACTTCCTGACCTCGGCCACCTCCTAGCTCCTTCCCTTCCGTCGCGTCCCACCTTTCTAACTTCCTCGTGAACTCCGGGTTTTACGCCTCCCCGTCGACCTCCCTCGATGCCCTCTTCATCAACTCCTCGAAGGAGAGAGGCGGTACCCTCTTCAACTCCATCTAGAAGAAGCCCTGCTGCAGCCCAGGGTGAAGGCCATCATCAAGGTATGCCCTGACCTCTCCTGCACCTGGAGGACCTCCTCTTGGAACTGGTCCACATAGCTCCCTCGGGTTTCATTCACCCCCTACTTGATGTGAAACAGGGACTCAGAGTCCTTCTTCCTCTATTTGTAAGTGGTGAACCTCAACATAAACCCCTGGCGTAGTTCCTCAAAACAGTAGATGGAACTGGCCAACAGCTAGTGGAAACAATCTCTTGCCTTCTCCTTGAGGGTGATGGCGAAGATCCTGTACTTGAACGCATCATACGTCTGTCGGATCGAGACCACATCCTCAAACCACTTGATGTGTTGAACTGGATCATCCTTCCCGGTGTTGTAGGACATCTCCGGCTCTCAAAACCGCTCTAGAACTATGGCAGATGAAACTAACTCGCTTAAGGGGATACCTCCCCCTGATGGGCGAGCCGGGAGATCTCGCATACCCATCTCGCCGATCCATCCTCCACTAACCTTATCGGGGAATAACACTTGCCTCTACAGATCACGCTCCCTCCCCACCTCTCCTACCTCTTCCCAGGTCGCCTGTTGGGGGCGTTCTCGTCCAAGGTTGGAGTCGTGACAACTGGGACCGTTGGCTTCGAACACTCGGCGCACGTGCCGAGTACGAACTTGATGAGGCTAAGCACCTCCTGATGAAATTCCTCGAACATCCCAAGGGTGGTGAGACGGGGAGGGGTGGCGAGTCGGCCCTTCCCGAACCTTGTCCTTCTCCTCCATTCATTGAGCTCAATAAAGACTTTCGGTGCTGACCACTCTCCATGCTCAACACACAAAATGTTGAAACCAAAAATCGGCTTTTATGGAGTTTGGACCCTTGGGGAAGGGGTGATCTCACACTTACTTCTCCCTCACAAAAGAAAACATCTAGAGACTTAGAACAAGAAACAGACCAAAGTCTCTAGAATGGATGTCCCGCCACACACCCAGAAGATCTTAGAGCGCTTCCCATCCTTAGCCAAGTGCTGAGCTAAGGATACCTTAGAAAGAGCAAGAAGACAAGGGAACAAGTAAGGGTGCCTTCTGAGGCTCCCCGTTGGGTCTATTTATAGTATTCTAAAAATGGTCTGCCAACAAACAACATTCGTTGTTCTGAACAGCTATGTGCAGTCCAGATTATCCTGCCATCAGTGTAACTCCGATATTCCAAAAGTCAATGGGAAGGCCCGTAGGGGTAAAAATGGTAAAAATACCTCATACAACACTGGGCGAGTGGCCCTTAAAACCTCCACTCGCATGGGGTGGGGAGTGCTCGATGGTGCTAGCATAAGTCGCCCCCTATGGCCATGGGCGAGTGTGGGCCAGAAATTCCCCACTCGCCCACTGCCTGCCGAGAGCCATGAACGAGTGCAAACCTGCTGCACCACTCGCCCCTATTCCACTCCACCCCACCTAAGAGAGGCAACAAACCTGTCGTGATGTCACTCAATGCTAAGAGGCATCCAGTGAATAAGCCTCACTCGACGATGGGGCAGAAGGCGTCGAGTGGACTCGACGCCAGGGGCTTGGCTCGCCTGGTTTGGCTAGTCTGGCTACTGTCGATCCCCACTTGCCAGATATGGGGTTGTACACCTAGATTAGGTGTTCAGGAACTAGTATTTTCAGACCAAGGTGCTTTCACCTATTTTCTTATGCACCCTTAGTCTTGATCTTCTTAAGGCTATGCCATGACCTAGTCATGACAAAAATTTTCCTAGGGGTTTGGTTGTTTGTGGGATGTTACATCCATGACTAATCCAAGCATTCTTGATGATGGTCTTTGAATCATCACTCTAGTATTCAAAATCAGGATCCATTCTGTTCTTCTTTCTCTATTTGGCCATGTATTCCTTATGATTCCAGAGGGAATGGTTATCTCTTTACTTTCTATCTTATTAGAATATTCTATTATCCAGATGAATGGTTTTTACTTCAAATATGCTAGATGGTTTCTGAAAGATATTCTAACTGTCCCCAAGAATAACATCCCTTGACGCTTCAACGAACTGCATAGCTTGTAACTGGGTGGAGTAAACATATTCTTCAATGTGATCTACACCATGCTTAATACTTTCATCTGTCTGGCTCACATGCTGTTTCATACTTGTTATATCCCGTGTAGTCAATCTTAGACTTTCATACATTGATATTAATACCTTCATATTCTTATGGACTGTACTTAAAGCTTTGTCAAACCATTTGTTGATTTCTGCATTGATGTGAGTGGTGTCATCTTTCAGAAAAAATCTAATTCTTCCATCATTATTTCTCTGACCTTTTGTAGTTTTATCATAATGTCAGCTTTCACATTTTTGACAGACGAATCTATGTAACTCTTCAAATAAGAAGTTTGTTCATCTAGCATGCCTTTTAGAGATTTGAGGATGATGTTGTCAGCATTGTTGTTAGAGACATACTCTATACCAAACTCCTTAATTAGTTCTGTAGTGTACTTGGTTTGAGAGATGAAAATTCCATCTTCTGATTATTTCACTTGGAGTCCTAAAAAGAACTTGAGCTCTCCCATATTGCTTATCTCAAACTCCTCCTATATCAGATTGGTAAATTTCTTTCAATAGTTATCATCAGTAGAACCAAATATAATGTCATTAACATATATTTGGACTAGGGGACACTTGCCCTTTGTTTCCCTAAGGAACAATATGATATTTATCTTCCCCCTTAAGAATAATTTCTTAATAAGAACGGTAGACATGGTTTAATACCAAGCCCTTAAGGCTTTCTTTAATCCATATAAATATTTACATAGAAAATAAACATGATCTGTAAGGGCAGAATGCACAAAACTAGAGGGTTGTTCCATACATACCTCTTATTTGATATTACCATTCAGGAAGACTGATTTGACATCCATTTGGCAGACTTTGAATCTTTTGAATGCTGCATAGGCCAGGAACATCCTTGTAGCATCTAGCCTTGCAATTGGGGAAAACTTTTGGTCAAAGTCTGTGCCCTCCTCTTGCCTGTATCTTGTGGCTACCAGCCTAGCTTTGTTCATCACAACCACACCATTCTCATATTGCTCATTCCTGAAGATCCACTTGGTGCTAATTAAGGCTGCGTTTGGCGCGACTTATCATGGCTTATTTGCTCCGGTGTGGTTGGATAAAAATGTCATTGTCATGCCAAAATCTTATGGCTCAAACTTGTTTTCGTTTTGTAACATTTGTCATAACAAACATATATTCTATGAAAAAGACGTTTTTTTCCAACCTCACCGGAGCAAATAAGTTGTGATAAGATGCGTCAAATGCAGCCTAAGTTGTGTCCTGGTGGTTTTGGCACCAACATCCTTACTTTGCATCTCTTAAATTGGTGCAGCTCCTCCTACATGACATTTATCCAAAAGGGATTTTTGTTTCCTTCTTCAACCATCTTAGGCTCCACCTGAGACAGGATGCTCAAAAATAGGGCTTGATTGTGAATCATGCTCATTACAGTGTCTCCCTGGCTTGCATCCCCAATAATGACATTTCTAGAGTAATGTCTCAAGTGCCTGGTTACTACATGCAGTCTTTCAATAGCTGGCTGAACTTCTGGATTGTCTCTATTAAGTTGATTCTCAATAGCATCCTGAACACCATCAACTGGCTAGACATTTTCACAAAAAGTTCATCAAGAGGTGAAGTCTTGAATGAGCTAGGTCTTTCTTGTATAGATGGTTCCTGTAATGTTAGCTCAGTACCTGCAATGTCAGGAACATTAGACCAACCCTTATATATAAGGCTAGTCTCGTCTAAAATAACATTAATGGATTTTTGAACAAAATGGGTCTTCTTTTTGAATAACCTATAAGCTCTACTGTGTGAGCTATATCCAACATGAACACCCCCACAACACTTCTCTGCAAACTTAGTTAGATGAGATTTTTCTACTATTTAGAATAAAACACCTGCAACCAAAGATTCTAAAATATAAAACTATTGGTTTTCTGACCTTAATGAGTTCTTAGAGAGTTTTCATATGCACCTTGTTGATAGAGTCTTTGTTCAAAATATATCATGATGTGTTGACTGCCTTAGCCCAGAAATATTCTGGAAGTGAGGCGTCACTCAACAATGTCCTAGCGGCCTCTATAAGGGTCCTACTCTTTCTCTCAGCCACTCCATTATATTGTGGAGTTTTGGGAGAAGAGAACTATTGGTAGATACCTTGCTCTTGACAGAATTTTGTCATAGTGCCAGATTGAAATTATGTATCACGATCACTTCGTACTTTAACCACAGTATAGTCCATTTCATTTTGAATGGACTTGACAAAAGTCATGAAGATACTAATGGTATCTGACTTCTATCTAAGGAAGAAGACTTATGCAAACCTAGAGTGATCATCTACTTTCACATAGGTGTGCAATTTCACTCCTAAACTCTGAATGGTCAAAGGACCAAATAGATTCATATATTTTAAGTAAAGACATCTAATAGATTCTTTGGGAGCTATGCTCATAAAAGTGGCCCTTGTTTGCTTAACCATTTTGCATACATGACAGGGACCATTTTTTAACACATTTTAAGTTAGGAGCATCCCTAACTAAGCTCCCAGAGAATAGCTTGCTAATTATCTTGTAGTTAATGTGAGCTAATCTCTTGTGCCACTATACACAAAGAAATTCCTTCTTATTAGCCACAGACCCACATGAGTTGAAGAATTAGAGCACATAAAAGCTAAGCAATATACATTCTCACTCCTAGTACCTTAGAGAATAGTCTTTAAGTCATCAGACTTTTTGATCAGACACTTATCATTGTGGAACTCAATGACATAGCATAAGTCAGAAAGTTGGCTTATGCTTACAAGGTTATGTTGAACCCCTCCAAATACACTACCTTGTAATTGAGACTATGTCATTGGATATCCTACCATAGCCTTTTGTGACTCCCTTATCAGAGCCTACAAATATAACTTTATGTTCATTCTTCACTGGAATGTAATCCTTTAGAAGACTTCTTGTCACAATAATGTACCTGGAACACCTGTTACAACCTTATTTTCTCGAGGTTTAAAGTATTATCAGAGTCAGAGAAAATACTCATCGTGACGCCACGCCAAATAAGGGATAACTATAGACGCTCAGGCAAGGACAAACTTCTAATCAACTTTATAAAAGACATGTATTTTTATAGTTGAAAACACTATTAGAGTTTAAAGTTCAAGACTGTGTCCCTCGGTTTAATGGATCAACTAGTACACAAATACGAAAAATATAATTGCTATAGAAAACCTCTATTTTACTACATTCATTTATCTTATGTGAATGTGAAAACTAGACAAACATGATAATGTGTGTAGTTTCTAAATTTAGTATAAGTAAAAGAAAGAAGTTATATATCTATTAAAGTACGTTGATATAAAGTTGAAAGAGATACGATGAATCTAAGCTAAAATGCAGATTTGTTTAGTTAAAAAATAACTAACATGCACCCTAACATAAAACATTCCCAGAGAGAGAAACACTTCAATAATGAAAATGCAGTAGTAGCAGAGTCTGAAACACAACAGTCTGAAGCACAAGAAACAATACTATGGGTGCCAACAAACTAACATGAACTCATAATATTAACAACAAAAGTCTGAACTTCCGAAGTCAAGGAGAGAAACACCAACTGTAAGAACCCCTCCCCCTTACTAAGGAGGGAACCTAGTCTTATGCCCAAAACCGCCTCCTTATGGTGACACTAGCACACGGGCTAGTCTACACTGCACGACGCCGATCATGCGGGCTAGTACTATCATTCAACCTATAGGCCAAGTGAGAAAAGAACTACAACAAGCAGTAAATGAAAACTAGCAATTCCATAAGTAACAACAATATCATCATAATATATTGAGATGAAAGGTACATCAGTCCACAATGAGTATAGTAAAGAGAGTTAGGGCTTATGCCATGTACATGCCATAATGGAATCAAGTCTCTCTCACACAGCAACACTTTGTAGAAGCGATAAATGAAACACTCATCATCACCTCACGTTGAGCTGCGGTAGTAGTACTTAGTATCTGCTCCACAGGTCCTGCACACCTCATCCTGAAGGTCATACTGGTGTTCCAGCTCCTCGAGCTCCAAAAATTATATGGTCACAACCGACCGTTAGTCATAAAGACTAAGACACTTTGTCCTCGCCTCACCCCCGTGACTCCTAGACACCGAGCGGGAGGACGAAAGTGGAGGACAACAAAGAAGTACAAAATGGAAGCAGGTGACGGTGGAACTATTCTATCAAGGTCATGTTTCTAATAGTTATATCATTATACTAATAATTTTTGTAGCACAAGTAATGTAAGTATAGCAGTAATGAAAAGAAGAGCAGTAAGTAAAGTAGAACTGGAAGGAAGTGTTGTAAGTAAAGTACAGAAACTGAGCAGAAAGTAACTATCTACCTCTACACTAATCATCACAGGGTTACCTTATCTCATATAAATACTCATACAAACATATAAGATAGGGTTTCATAAATATAACTTATCATATAAAAGATGTCATACTAATTTATATGATTAGGATCTGTACCGCATATGCCCTAAGTATGCATGATATGATATGATTAGTTATGCGGGTTATGATTCATATAAGTGCAACTCACACACACGACTCTGTGATCAGAGACCTTTAGTTCCCACTTTTTGGAGTTAGCTGAACTCTCTTGTACTATCGTTGTGGCTATTACAGCAGTGAAGTGGGCGTCTCCACTTTCTAAGCAGGTATACACACTGCCAGGCCAAGTCCCTTCGTACACATCTGTACACATTTGAGGTGCACTCTAGTGTCTCTGCGTACTAATTTGTTGGCGGTCCCTACCAGAATATTTGATCGGGTGTGCATTTTCGGTGATTGTCCTTTAGAGAGCCGTATACAACTGACCTTACACCTCACAACAGTCACCGTACTGTCGTCGGAGTAACGACTGACACTGTACCGCATGACTCGCCACTTTTATGTTTTATGCGCACGCAAGTTATTTCGAACCAGAGCCTCCAGATTGTAGGAATAACTCGTGCAGTATCAAAGACCTGATCCTCCATCTCGCAGAACCAACCAGTCCTGAAATAAATCTCCCGAGCCTCCAGCTCATAGGATTGAACCTATCTTGTATCCCTCCAACCCTATACGGGTGAGTTTGTCACATCGTTTCCCGTAACCTATTAGGCAACACTTGTCTAATTCTTATTATACATAGTAGTTTAGGGTTAATCCTTGGGCTGCCCAGGGCATGCCCGGTGAAGGGCTCTCGATGGCACTAGGAACTACGATGGGCTGAAGCACAAAGCTCCCTTTCTCAAGGACACTTACTTTTATTAGTATCTACAGATTATTAATACCCCAATCTCCTTATTACTCTTGAGTAAATCTAATGACTTAAGGTACTGATTGGGAGAGCAATGATCTTTCGTCGGACCCCGTTATAGTTGTTCTCCTTGTGACTTGCACTCTAATACTCGTTACTATGCAGTGACATACTTGTGATACAACCTAGGGTTTCAACTTCCCAATACATTTCTTAATTTAACTATACCTCTTTACCCTAAGTACTCTAAAGCTTCTTACAGCTTTTACAAAACACAGCCTATGACCTAATTCTAACCCATATGAGTTGACTTCCAGTTCCTTGTATCAAAGACCTCCAAATTTTTATCTTGGCTTTTGTTGGGTCTGGCATTCCTTCACTTGACCTGTGGCGCTCTGCTACTTATTTAAGAAATTAAGTAGCACCCTTTCCAACAGTCCGGCTTTTGGAACAGTTGTGTATGTGCTTGATCCTATATTGGTATCAAAGGAGGTCACGTGTTCAAGATCGGGGGGGGCTATTAAATCTCGATTTTTCCCTTCTACCTGTGTTGGTCCGGCGGGTCATACAACCGTGGACATGTGGTAACCCCACCTCTGAGACGTGTGGTAACTCAACCTCTGAGCCAGAAAACCGTGTGTTGGAACACCCTATTACTAATTTGGGTCAGGATCACTATGTCTCTAGGAATCTATGTTTTGACCTTCTGTATAGCTTAATAGGTCAATTAGAATTGAGTCTAAGGGTCAGGAGTCTAAGATTGGAAGCTGCCCTGAAGACCCAAGTTTTCCTGGAGACGAAGTCCAAATCGTCGAGCTTAGCACGACGTTTCGTCGAACTCCGGTCGACGATCGTCTAACTCAACTTTGACAGATCGTCGAGCTCCATTCGACGATCGCTGAGCTCAAACCTCATAATATCGTCGAGCTCTGGTCGACGATCGCTGAGCTCAACTTCTCAATATCGTCGAGCTCTGGTCGACGATCGCTGAGCTCAGGTTGACGATTTTGACTCTGCACTGGATCCATATCTCTGAGCTCAGTTCGACGATCTTTGAGCTCAGATCGACGATTTCTTTGCTGCTTGCATCTTCCAGTTCGCTGAGCTCAGCTCGACGATAGCAGAGCTCAGTTCGACGTTTTCAGTTATCTTTCAGAATTCAAATTCAAATCAGATAGAAGTTATTCTGCATTTAATTCAGAAGATCTGCCAGCCGTTTTCATTTACTTCTGGAGCAAGTTTCAAGGGATTTTTCAAGGAACAATTCAGTGGACTTTCCTTCAGAACAGATTATGCAATTAAGGTTGTAATCAATGCAGACCAACGGCTATCTTTGACAGAGTAATATTCTATTCAGACTCAGAGAATAAAAGATAGAATGTTTTTTGAATAAAGAGAGAGAATAGACAAGAACAAAAGAGATTGACAAGAATTGGACACCTCTCAAGATACAGAGACTCTGAAAAATATTCTGTAAACAAGAATTCAGAAGAACACTCATCATCAAGAGATCAAACTTTCAAACATTCTTCAGATCTCTTCAGCTCTCAAGTGTTCAAGGCCAACATCATTTCAAGACTCCAGACAATCAACATTTCAGCTTGCTGAAATCATCTTCTGCTGGAGATCTATTTTGAAGGCCTATCACCCTCAGCAAAGCTCATCTTCCTGAAGATCAAGGACTCAGGGGGAGCTTTGAAATCAATCCACTTAGTCTTCTCAGTTGATTGAGAAAGAGAAGACTGCCATAACTCTCTCAACCCCCTCTCTGTAAAGGGTTTTTCAAACTCCCTTCAAAAGTTTGAATCTGGTTTTTGAGCACCTTGTCAAAAGCTCATTGGTGGCAAGACACCTGATCAAAAAATCTGATTTGGTTTTTGAGCACCTTATCAAAAGCTCATTGGTGCCCAGGACACCTGATCAACTCATCCTGCAGTGGATTCCTACCTAGGGTGGTAGAAGAGTGGATGTACCCAAGTTGGGGAACCACTATATTTCCTTGTGTCATCTGGTTCTGCATGTTTTCTTTTTGTTTCTGGCCTAGATTTTCTTGTGTTTTATTTCTGCATAGCTTAGTTTTGTGTTTAGTTTTACTTCTGCTTCCCTGCTTACACTCATTACAACAAGTGTTGTAAAGCTTTGCAAAAGTTTTTCTTTGTGTTTTAAAAAGCACCATATACTCTATTCACCCCCCCTTTAGAGTATATCAGATCTAGTTTCCCCTTTCAATTGGTATCAGAGCGAGGTTGGTTAAACATACCATATCTGTTTGGTTGTACAGGCTAACACCTGAACCCCAAGATCCCAAACTAGATCCTTCTTTTGTATTTTATTATTAGATTTAGCCTTGCACAAATCATGGCCCAAAACAAAGATTATGCTAGCACCAGACCTCCAGTGTGCAATCTATCGAAAGTTTGCACTTTGGAAAGCAAGGATTAAACTCTACATGAATTCTATTGACGAAGATATTTTTAATTCTGTCTTGACAGTGTGTCCAAGACCTCCAGAGAGCACAAGCACAAATGCTGTTCCACCTCCATCAGGAACAGATGCTGACATCAAAAAGTGGAAAGTAGCTGATGCCAAGGCAATGAACATTCTAGCTCAGACAATGTCAGATGACATTTTTCAGAAGGTAGCTGAATGTAATTCAGCCAAGGAGATCTGGGACAAGCTCTCAGAAATAGTTTCAGGATCAGCTGATGAGAGAAAGGACAGAAGATCCCATCTCATCTCCCAATATGAGAACTTCAAGAAGGGAGAAACAGAGTCAGTGGGAGACATGTACAACAGACTGAGTCTAATTGTCAGTGAACTGAGGACATTAGACAAAGAGATCTCACTAACAGAACTTAATGACAAGATCCTAATGTGCTTCCCCAGCACTTGGGATTCAAGAATCTGGCCAATTAAAGATGCCAGAAGCCTGAATGAGATCACCACTGAAGCCTTGTTGGGTAAGCTCAAATCTTATGAGCTACTCATCAAGAACAGAGAAGAAGAACAGAAGGCTGCTTCACCAGCCACAAGAAAGGAGAAGACTATAGCATTCAAGGCAACTGAGGATCTGCCTGAAGAAAAAGGAACAACCAATGATGAACTTCTCAGCTTATTGGCCAAAAGATTCTATAAGATGGCCAGAAAGGACTTCAGAAGAAGATCATACAAGGAGCAGGATAAGCCAAGGTATGACAAGTCCATTGGCAATAGTAAAGACATCATTTGCTTTGGTTGCAGGAAACCAGGGCATATGGTTCCTGACTGTCCAGAGAACAAGAACAAGGACAGAAGGGACAGAAAAGAAAGAAGAAAGGAGAAGGACTCCAAAAGGAATGGAAGTAGCAAACCTTCCTCCAGCAGAAATAAGCACACAAGGAAAGGATTTGTTGCTGAATCCTGGAGTGAGACTGAAGAGGAGTCAGAAGCCTCTTCCAGCTCAAGTGATGATGAGGATGATGCAGAGGAAAAGGAGTTCTGCATGATGGCAATCAATGCCTCACAACACAACTCAGAGGAAGAGGAGTCAGAGTCAGACTCAGAGACTCAACCTGAAGAAGATCAGGTAATCAGCTCTTTTGATTTTACTTCAGAAGATTTTAAACTTGAATTTAAAGCACTATGTTTAGACCTGCTAAAGTCTGAGAAAGAGATCATCTCTCTCAGAAATCAATTATCTGAACAAAGTGGTTTAAAATCAGAAAACCTCAAACTCTCTCAGGAGTTGGAGAACCATAGGGAACAGATAGCTTCACTGAAGAGTGAACTCTCTGAGGCCAAGAAGCTTGAAGAATCTCTCAATGGGAGAAGCATCAAGCTGATGGACATCACAAGCACAGTGAACTCAAGATTCAACAGTACACTGGGCTTGGGTGCCTCATCCAGCCAACCTATTGTTCTAACAACCCCTATCAAGTTCATTTCTGACAAGGGAAAGGGAGTTGTAGAGGTTGCCAGGAAAAATTCTGATCTGCCTCAGAAAACTAAAGTCCAGCACAAATCGTCGAACGGAGATCGACGATCGCCGAATGAAGATCGACGATCGCCGAACGCAGCTCGACGATCTCAGGAACAATCGTCGAACGCAGATCGACAATCTCAGCCAAGTTCGTCGAACGCTGGTCGACGATCCCATATACCTGACCTCAGCCATAGTCGACCGTCGAACGGAGCTCGACGATCTGACCCACGATCGTCGAACGCAGCTCCAAGATCGTCGAACAGAGGTCAGAGCTCTGGAAATTTTCTCAAGGGCAAGTCAAAATTGAATCCTAAGGGTTCTTCATCCCAAACCTTTAACCCTTATACTGAATGGATTATACCTCCAAGGAGATATCATCCTGAAGGATATAAGAGTCAGCCAGGGATGTCTTTCATTTCTGAATTTAGAGGTTATCAACCTAGGCCCAAGGTAAACTGGGTCAAAAACAAGTAAATTGTTTTATGTGCAGGTGAAGACCTATCCAACATCTAACCAGCAATGGTATTTGGATAGTGGATGCTCTAAGCACATGACAGGGAACAAGGACAACCTCAATTCCTTTAGAGCCAAGCTTGGACCCAAAGTTATCTTTGGTGATTCCAACTTTGGACAAACTAAAGGATATGGAGAAGTCCAGATTGGTTCTGTAACCTTCAAGAAGGTAGCATATGTGGAAGGACTGAAGCACAACCTAATCAGCATCAGTCAGCTATGTGATGAAGGCTACCAGGTGACCTTCAGCAAAACCTTATGCAAAATCAAGTCAGAGGACAACACAACTGTGTTGACAGGTAAAAGGAAAGGTAACATCTACCTAGTAGATTTTCTTTCAACTTCTATAGATATCTGTTTATTCAATTCAGTTTGTAGACCAAATGTTTTATGGCATAAGAGATTAGGACACCTAAACCTTAGAACTATTGCTAGGCTCTCCAAGGACAACCTTGTTAGAGGACTACCTTCTGGCCCCTACAAGAAGGAAGGACTCTGCAAGGCCTGTCAATTAGGCAAGCAAACTAAAAACAGTTTTAAGTCACTTAATAAGAGTGATTCACCTAGGATATTGTATCTGTTACACATGGATCTATTTGGACCCATCACAGTACAAAGCCTAGGAGGGAAATCCTACACTTTAGTGATTGTAGATGACTTCTCTAGATTCACTTGGGTGTTCTTTCTAAGGAAGAAGTCTGATAACTTTAAGTGTCTGACAGAGTTTCTCAAATGTATAAAGATTGAGTTCAATACTCACATTGCCCTGATCAGAAGTGATCATGGGACAGAGTTTGATTCTCTTCTTATGCAAGAGTTCTGTCAGAGTGAAGGGATCAGACATACTTTCTCAGCTCCTAGAACTCCTCAACAAAATGGGGTAGCTGAAAGGAAAAATAGAACCCTTATTGAATCTGCCACTACATTGTTGTCAGATGCTCATCTACCTCTATCCTTCTGGGCAGAGGCAGTGAACACCTCCAACTATGTGCTGAACAGAAGTCTGATACATAAACTGAAGGGAAAGACTCCCTATGAATTACTCAAAGGGAAGAAACCTAAAGTTGACTATTTCAAAATTTTTGGTTGCATTTGCTATATTCACAATAATGATAAGAAATATCTAGCAAAATTTCAAGCCAAAGCTGATGAAGGAGTGTTTCTGGGATACTCCATGATCAGCAAGGCCTATAGGGTATATAATAAATCTTCATTAAAAATTGAGGAATCTGTTCATGTTTCTTTTGATGAAACTAACATGTCTTTCAAGGAGAAGATTTCTTCTACCATAGAACCTTTGCAGGAACACTCTCTAGTTGAAGATATGAACAAGCTACAGGTTGCTCAAGAGGATGAAAGCAGTGAAGATGAAAGCAATGCTCAACATATTGAAGCACAACCTGAAGAGCCAGTTGTTGTACCACAAGAGGAAACAACAACACAGGTTGGTGAACAATCAACACCCCCTGTTGATTTAGTAACATCAAGAGACCATCCAATTACCCAAATAATTGGAGAAATCTCAGCTGGTGTGCAAACCAGAAATCAGGTCAACCAAAACCTGTTGCACACCTGCTTCCTTTCTCAAATTGAACCTCAGTCCATTCAAGATGCAGAGCAAGATCCACACTGGATCATTGCCATGCAAGAGGAGTTGCATCAATTTGAGAGGAACAAAGTATGGGAACTAGTGCCCAAGCCTAAGGATCATTCCATTGTTGGAACAAAATGGGTATTCAGAAACAAACTGGATGATCAAGGAGTAATAATAAGGAACAAGGCAAGGCTAGTTGCCCAAGGATATTCTCAAGAAGAAGGAATTGACTACGACCAGACCTTTGCACCTGTTGCAAGATTAGAAGCCATCAGGATATTTTTAGCTTATGCAGCTCACAAAGGCTTCAAGGTTTATCAGATGGATGTCAAGAGTGCCTTCTTAAATGGAGACATCAAAGAGGAAGTCTATGTCAGACAACCTCCAGGTTTTATCTCTCCAACTCATCCTGATTTTGTTTTTAGATTAAATAAAGCATTATATGGTCTCAAGCAAGCTCCTAGAGCATGGTATGAGACCCTAGCATGCTTTCTCTTGAAAAATGGTTTTATAAGGGGTAGAGTAGACCAAACTCTTTTCATTAGAACCCATAAGTCCCATACCCTACTAGTACAAATCTATGTAGACGATATCATTTTTGGTTCTACTGACTCAAAATTGTGCAGAAGGTTTTCTAACCTAATGCATTCTAAATTTGAGATGAGTAGCATGGGTGAGCTATCCTTCTTCCTAGGATTGCAAGTCAAACAACATGCTGAGGGCATCTTTATTTCTCAAACCAAATATGCTAATGAGCTGGTTAAGAAATTTGGCATGTCTGAGGCATCTTGTATGAAAACACCCATGCCTACCAATGCTGTATTGGATGCTGATGAACATGGGAAACCTGTTGATCAGACAACATATAGAGCAATGATTGGCTCTTTACTGTATCTTACAGCTAGTAGACCAGATATAATGTTTGCTACATGTATATGTGCTAGATTCCAAGTAAGCCCTAGAGAGTCACACCTCACATTAGTAAAGAGGATTCTTAGGTATGTTAAAAGTTGTCCAAATCTAGGTCTCTGGTATCCAAAAGATTCAGCATTTGAGTTAACTGGATTCTCTGATGCTGATTATGCTGGATGCAGAATTGACAGGAAAAGCACCAGTGGAACTTGTCAGTTCCTTGGTGATAGACTTGTCTCTTGGTTTTGCAAGAAACAAACATCTGTGTCAACTTCAACTGCTGAAGCTGAATATATGGCTGCAGGCAGTTGTTGTTCACAAATATTGTGGATTCAAAATCAACTCCTAGACTATGGTTACAACTTAGAGAAGTCAAAAATCTTTTGTGACAATACAAGTGCTATTTCCATAGCTCAAAATCCAGTCCTCCATAGTAGGACAAAACACATAGAGATTAGGCATCACTTCTTAAGGGACAATGTTGAAAAGAATAAAATTGAACTGCAATATATCCCAACTGATTTACAAAGGGGAGATATTTTCACCAAGCCTTTGGATGAAAAGAAACATACTTTCTTCCTAAATCAGTTAGGAATGTTAGATGGAGGAAGTCTTAAATAATATCCAAGATTTTGAAAGCTAAAAATGACCAAGACTAGGCAAAATTCTGATTTTCCTTAGTGTCTAAAATTTCTCTGATCTCTGAACTGCGCTCGACGATTTTCCCAAAGATCGTCGACCGGAGTTCGACGATTTCCTGAATCGTCGAACTGAGTTCAGCGCTCCTTTGATAGTATGGACTCTCTTCTGGTCAACGATCGTCGAACGGCGCTCGACGATTCTGTTCACTGAACGATCGTCGAACGGAGCTCGACGCCTTTCCAAATCGTCGAACGGAGATCGACGATTTTGGAGTCTCTTCAGATTCCTTTAGAAGCCTCGATCGTCGAACTGAGTTCAACGATCTTTCCAATTCTGCGTCGAACCCTAATATAAAACTCTTTTTTCGCCGTCGTTCTCTCTTGCGCTTTCAATTTCTCTGCAGAAATTTTCTTCCCTCCAAACAGTTCTACCTTGGTCGTTTTGTCTGTTGATTTTTGCAGGTACAATGGCCGTTTCAGTTGCTGTACTCGCCGGAATGAAATTTGATGCGGGTTTTGACATTGATCTAGACTCCTTCAACACAACTGATCAAGTCTTCCAGGACATCCTCAGTTTATTCAAAGATCAGCATCTATCTGCCCTTATGACAACAAGAATCAAACTTGCCTCTGATGAAATCAAAGAATGGGTATATACTGCACACAACCTTGACAACAACACCATTATTGGATCCATTGGTGGCACCCAGGTACCTCTGACCCCAACAGTCCTCATAGAGGTTTTTGGTTTAATGAATGGTGAAGACTCTGCTGAACTTTCTGGAGAAGAATTCTCTGCTATACTTTCCAGGATGGGTCATCCTGAGGGAAACCCTAGCAAGTTGTTTAAGAGGAACCTGTCAGTGGAATACAGGTTTCTGGCAGATGTTGTAGGCAAGGTTCTGCTGGCCAAACATTCTGCCCATGACACCATCTCCAGATATCAGCTCTGCCTCATGGGAGCTCTGGTAGATAGGAAAAGCTTGAACTGGGGAGAAGTCTTTTTTGATCTGTTGAAGAAAAAGATAAACAAAACTTTGTGAATTATGGAAGAATTCTGGGAGTCTTCCTTCGGGCCAAGTGCCCTGCTCTGCTAGTCTCCTCTGGAGTGCACATCAATGCCTCCAAGAGACTCACCTGTGCCCTATTTGGGAAATGGGACAGGCAAATCATCAAGCCCAGCAGGCCCTCTCCATCTGCCCCTTCAGGCACCAGGACTCTAAGAGTCACTCCACCCCAGGTCTCTGCCCCTGCAGAGGACCTGCCTGCTGCTAGTGCTGCTTCTCCTCCTCCAAGTCCAACCCTACCCATTCCATCTACCACTCCAGCCTCATCCACAATTACAATTTCCAGCCCATCTCCAACTTCTATTCCATCTCCAGCAACCATCTCATCTCCACCAGCAGACCACTTCCATCCCCTATTCTCTTATCCCCCACCAGATGTCACCTCATCCCCATCCCTTCCATCCTTCACACTTCTGGATGAATCCTACATGGATGATTCCCCCTCCTCTCCTCCAGAATTACCATCCTCTTCCACCTCTTTCCAAGACCTTCTCCACCACATTATTGCCCAACCCACATTCACTCCATCCATATCCATCCCATTATCCTCCATCTCCACCATCCCCTCTCCTGAGCCATTCATTCCACCCTTCAGCCCTCCTCCTCCAGCTCCATCAGCCATCCCTATACCCTCTACCTCTGCTCCTTTTCTTGAGCAAGTAGATCTCCCAGCCTTGGCTGACCAGTTGTATGAGCTCCTTGCACCCAGGCTCTCTCTTCTCATGGAGGCCTCTTTAGCTCCTCTACAACAGTCAGTGGCAGCTCTCTCTGCCAGGCTTTCCTCCTTCCTTACTCCTCAAGCAGCACCCCCAGCAGTGTGCCTTGATACAGCTGTATCTGTATCCAGGCAGGGGGAGATGCCCTATGAAGCCAGTCTTCATGCTGCTGTTGCTGCTGCTTCTGCTGCTACTGATGCTGTTTCTGTGTCTGCTTCTGCTACTGCTGCTGCTCCTGCATCTGTTGCCTCTGCTACTCCAGTCCTAGCAATAGACCTAAGGTCTTTGCTATCTACTTTTGATACTGCATACTACTGCTGCCTCCCAGAGCCCAATGCTGTCCAGCCCTCTGAAGATCTGTCCAAGGCTCTGGTGCCCTTCTCATGCTGTGACCCCAGTATAATTTCTGCTTTTATTCATTCAGTGACTGCTGCTTCTGATGATGTTACTGCTGCTGCTGATGAAGAAAAGGCTGTATCTGCCTCTGAAATTATCCCTGCTGCTGAAGAAATTGTTTCTGTTGAGCCCTTTTCCCAGGATTCTCTGATGACAGAGGCTACTGTTTTTGAGCCTGCTGAAGTTGTTGTTGTTGTTACTGAAGCTGCTGCTGCTGTCTCTCCTGAAGTTACTAGTGCTGTTTCTGAAGTTGTTTCTGTTGCTCCATATGCTGTTGCACCTGCTGTTATATCTGTTGCCCCATCTGTTGCTGTTCCTGTTGCTGCCCCTTCTGCTTCTGCCCCATCAGCTGCTGTTCAACTGAAAGAAACATTGATGAAGAAGATTGATGCTTTATATGATGCACAGAGTTCTGAATCTGAGGATTATAATACTGCTTCTGATGATTCATCTGCCACCATTGCAAAGAAAAGGAAAGCAAGAAGTAAGGCATTGAAGAGGGTTCCTCCTGCCAAAGTTAGAGATGATAATGATGTTCCTTACTATATTCTGCACAACTGCCCAATCACTGAGCATTGGATGCAGTTCTCTAAGAACCAGCTAAAGGCTATGAAGAAGAAGAGGAAGTATGAGAAAGATTCCACTCAGTTCAAGCACCCTCATCCTCCTCCACCACCTCCACCTGATGCAGGTGCAGGTGGCAGCTCAGCAAGATCAGGCCCTGCTAGAAGCCAGGCTCCCTACCAACCTCATGCTAGAACATATCAAAGGGAAAGCCAGTCTAGGGGCTCTTACTCTAGAAGGGGAGGATACAGGGGAAACCAAAGAGAGACTCAGGTTTACTACAAAGGGCATTCCAGGCAGCACCCTTATTCCAGGGGAGGACATGTTTCTTCTGACACATCTTTTGGTCCTTTCCCCTATAAGTTCAGAGAAAATGTGACTGCCAGGACTCCTTAAGATACCACTTCCAACAGGTATGAGCCACCTGTTCCATTTGAGGACCCTGAGAAGAATCCTGTGGCTTGGACTGCTAGAATGAAAGAGCTGGCTGCATTGGATCAAATAAAGAAAGCCAAAGAGAGGCCTGGACACTTCCAACATCTCCACAATGTCAGAACAAAGACAGAAAGAACTAGAAAGATATGCTTCCAGCAAATCTTTTGATGCAGACAGGTACATGGAGTTGCATCCAGCTGCAGTGGTTCCCAGGACATCAAAGCAAATTTATTTGGGTGCAGCTGATGATACCAGATCCAAACAACAAGCCTTAGATCCTAACAGAGAAATCAAAATGGTAAAAGGCAAAAAAAAGGAATAACTCTGTAAGGTGATAACTCTTGGTTTTTCTGACTGCCTTCTGGATATCATGTTTATATATATATCTCTGTGATGGTTCTGTGATGCCTAGCTGCTGTTGTTTTTATGTTTTTCTGATTGTATGATGTTGTTTGATTTTCAAAAGTCTGTAAATAGTTTTCCTAACCCAAATAGGGGGAGATTGTTGGAACACCCTATTACTAATTTGGGTCAGGATCACTATGTCTCTAGGAATCTATGTTTTGACCTTCTGTATAGCTTAATAGGTCAATTAGAATTGAGTCTAAGGGTCAGGAGTCTAAGATTGGAAGCTGCCCTGAAGACCCAAGTTTTCCTAGAGACTAAGTCCAAATCATCGAGCTCAGCACGACGTTTCGTCGAACTCCGGTCGACGATCGTCTAACTCAACTTTGACAGATCGTCGAGCTCCATTCGACGATCGCTGAGCTCAAACCTCATAATATAGTCGAGCTCTGGTCGACGATCGCTGAGCTCAACTTCTCAATATCGTCGAGCTCTGGTCGACGATCGTTGAGCTCAGGTTGACGATTTTGACTCTGCACTGGATCCATATCTCTAAGCTCAGTTCGACGATCTTTGAGCTCAGATCGACGATTTCTTTGCTGCTTGCATCTTCCAGTTCGCTGAGCTCAGCTCGACGATAGCAGAGCTCAGTTCGACGTTTTCAGTTATCTTTCAGAATTCAAATTCAAATCAGATAGAAGTTATTCTGCATTTAATTCAGAAGATCTGCCAGCCGTTTTCATTTACTTCTGGAGCAAGTTTCAAGGGATTTTTCAAGGAACAATTCAGTGGACTTTCCTTCAGAACAGATTATGCAATTAAGGCTATAATCAATGCAGACCAACGGCTATCTTTGACAGAGTAATATTCTATTCAGACTCAGAGAATAAAAGATAGAATGTTTTTTGAATAAAGAGAGAGAATAGACAAGAACAAAAAGAGATTGACAAGAATTGGACACCTCTCAAGATACAGAGACTCTGAAAAATATTCTGTAAACCAGAATTCAGAAGAACACTCATCATCAAGAGATCAAACTTTCAAACATTCTTCAGATCTCTTCAGCTCTCAAGTGTTCAAGGCCAACATCATTTCAAGACTCCAGACAATCAACATTTCAGCTTGCTGAAATCATCTTCTGCTGGAGATCTATTTTGAAGGCCTATCACCCTCAGCAAAGCTCATCTTCCTGAAGATCAAGGACTCAGGGGGAGCTTTGAAATCAATCCACTTAGTCTTCTCAGTTGATTGAGAAAGAGAAGACTGTCCATAACTCTCTCAACCCCCTCTCTGTAAAGGGTTTTTCAAACTCCCTTCAAAAGTTTGAATCTGGTTTTTGAGCACCTTGTCAAAAGCTCATTGGTGGCAAGACACCTGATCAAAAAATCTGATTTGGTTTTTGAGCACCTTATCAAAAGCTCATTGGTGCCCAGGACACCTGATCAACTCATCCTGCAGTGGATTCCTACCTAGGGTGGTAGAAGAGTGGATGTACCCAAGTTGGGGAACCACTATATTTCCTTGTGTCATCTGGTTCTGCATGTTTTCTTTTTGTTTCTGGCCTAGATTTTCTTGTGTTTTATTTCTGCATAGCTTAGTTTTGTGTTTAGTTTTACTTCTGCTTTCCTGCTTACACCCATTACAACAAGTGTTGTAAAGCTTTACAAAAGTTTTTCTTTGTGTTTTAAAAAGCACCATATACTCTATTCACCCCCCCTTTAGAGTATATCAGATCTAGTTTCCCCTTTCACCGTGGACATGTGGTAACCCCACCTCTGTTCCGTGTGGGCCATGTGGTAATTGCACCTCTGAGCCGACGGGTTGTGCTGGATGCCGGGGTGGGATTGTTGGGTCTGTCGTTCCTTCACTTGACCCGTAGCGCTCTGCTACTTATTTAAGAAATTAATTATCACAATTTCCAACAGTCCGAGCTTTTGAAACAGTTGGGTATGCGCTTGATCCTACAGGTTTGCCATGTGTATAATATTGATCATTCAGAATTCCATTATTTTTCTAATTTTTTTGTACCATAATTTAAATTAATTATGTTGGAACACCCTATTACTAATTTGGGTCAGGATCACTATGTCTTTAGGAAACCTATTTTTGACCTCCTTGTATAGATCTAAAGGTCAATTAGAATTGAGTCTATGGGTTAGTAGTTAGGTTTGGAAGCTGCCCTCAAGACCAAGGTTTTTCAGTTTGGAGACTAAGTCATATCGTCGAGCTCAGTACGACGAATCGTCGAACTCCAATCGACGATCGTCTAGCTCAACTTCGACGGATCGTCGAACTCCATTCGACGATCGCTGAGCTCAACTTAAACAAATCGTCGAACTCCATTCGACGATTTGCGAGCTCAGTTCGACGATCTTGACTCCAGTATTGATTCTCTATCTCTGAGCTCAGTTCTACGATAGTTGAGCTCAGATCGACGATCTCTGTTGCTGTCTGAGTCCAAATCGCTGAGCCCAGTTCGATGATAGTAGAGCTTAGTTCGACGTTTTTCTGAAGAGTTGAATGATTTTCAAGATTGAAATTCAGAACAGATAAGGAGTTTTTCTCAGCAATTAATTTAGAAGATTTTCTAGCCGTTTTCATTTATTCTGGACCAAGTTTCAAGGGATTATCAAGGAATGTTTCTTTGGACTTTCCCCCAGAAGACATTTGCAATTAAGGATGCAATTAATGACAGGCCAACGACTATTCTTGAAAGAGGATCATTTTCTATTCACAACCAGGGAATAAAACACAAGTTTTTTGAATCTCTCTTACACACAGCACAAATAAGAAGAACAAGAAGAAAACATTCTCTGAACAACATCTTTCTCAACATCACCTGTTCACAAGAGAAAAAGAAAAAGAGCTGTAGACATTCTCTGTCTAAAAGAATTCATACAAGAACACAACCAAGGAGATCAACCATCTGAAATCTTCTGATCTCTTTTGATTCAAGTGTTCAAGGCCAACATCATTCAAGACTCCAGGAACCTAACATTTCAGCTGTTTGCTGAAATCATCAATTGCTGGAGATCAAATTTCTGAAGGCCTATCACCCTACAGCAAAGCTTCATTTCCTGAACATCTCAAGAACTCAGGGGGAGCTTTGACAACATCAAATCCACATAGTCTTCTCAGTTGTTTTGAGAAAGAGAAGACTTCCATAACTCTCTCATCCCCATCTCTGTAAAGGGTTTTTCAAACTCCCTTCAAAAGTTTGTGCTTGGTTTTGAGCACCTTGTCAAAAGCTCATTGGTGGCAAGACACCTGATCAAAAAATTTGATTTGTTTTTTGAGCACCTTATCAAAAGCTCATTGGTACCCAGGACACCTGATCAACTCATCCTGCAGTGGATTCCTACCTAGGTTGGTAGAAGAGTGGATGTACCCAAGTTTAGGGGAACCACTATAGCTCCTTGTGTCTTCTGGCTTGCTTGTCTTTATTTTTGTTTCTGGCTGTGATTGTTTTGTGATTAGTTAGGATCTGTGATTAGTTTCTTTTGTAGATTGTGATTAGATAGGTTCTGTACTATTTACTTCCCTGTTCACTCAGATTACAACAACTATTGTAAAAAGATTTTAAGCACCATACTCTATTCACCCACCCTATAAAGTATATCAGATCTAGCTGCACTTTCAATTGGTATCAAAGCGAGGTTGGTTAAGTATACCACACCTTGCTGGTTGCACAGGCTAACACCTAAACCCAAAGATCCCTAGTTAGATCTGCCTTTTTATATTTTATTGTTAAATTATTTCTTCACAAATCATGGCCCAAAACAAAGATTATGCTAGCACCAGACCTCCAGTGTGCAATCTATCCAAGTTTGCACTTTGGAAAGCAAGGATTAGATTATACATGAATTCTATTGACGAGGACATTTTTAATTTTGTTTTGACAGTTTGTCCAAGACCTCCAGAGAACACAAGCACAAATGCTGTTCCACCTCCATCAGGAACAGATGCTGATATCAAGAAATGGAAGGTAGCTGATGCAAAGGCTATGAATATCTTAGCCCAGACCATGTCTGATGTCATCTTTCAAAAGGTGGCTGAATGTAATTCAGCAAAGGAAATCTGGGATAAGCTCTCTGAAATAGTCTCAGGATCAGCTGATGAGAGAAAGGATAGGAGATCCCACCTCATATCCCAATATGAGAACTTCAAGAAGGGAGAAGCTGAGTCAGTTGGAGATATGTATAATAGACTTAGTTTGATAGTCAGTGAACTCAAGACTTTGGATAAGGAGATCTCACTGACTGAACGTAATGACAAAATCCTAATGTGCTTCCCAAGCACTTGGGACTCAAGAATCTGGCCAATCAAGGATGCTAGAAGTCTGAATGAGATCACCACAGAAGCTCTTTTGGGCAAGCTCAAATCTTATGAGCTGCTCATTAAGAACAGAGAAGAAGAGCAGAAGGCTGCCTCACCAACCACAAGAAAAGAAAAGACAATAGCCTTCAAAGCAACTGAAGATCAGCCTGAAGACAAAGTCACAGGCAATGATGAGCTGCTTAGTCTATTGGCCAAAAGATTTTACAAGATGACCAGAAAGGACTTCAGAAGGAGATCATACAAAGAGCATGATAAGACAAGGTATGACAAGTCAAATAATAAAGAAATTGTTTGCTTTGGTTGCAGGAAACCAGGGCACATTGTACCTGACTGTCCAGAGAACAAAAACAAGGACAGAAGGGATAAGAAAGAAAGAAGAAAGGACAAAGACTTCAAGAAAAATGGCAATGGCAAACCCTCCTCCAGCAAGAACAAACACACAAGGAAGGGGTTTGTTGCTGAATCCTGGAGTGAAACTGAAGAGGAATCAGAAGCCTCATCCAGCTCCAGTGATGATGAAGATGATGCAGAAGAGAAGTAGTTCTGCATGATGACAATCAATGCCTCACAACATAATTCAGATGAAGAAGAGTCAGAGTCAGACTCAGAGACTCAACTTGAAGAGGATCAGGTAATTAGTTCTTTTGATTTCAATTCAGAGGACTTTAAATCTGAGTTTAAAGCATTATGTTTAGACTTACTAAAATCTGAGAAAGAAATTATCTCTCTCAGAAATCAATTGTCTGAACATAGTTCCTTAAAGTCAAAAAACCTCAAACTCTCTAAGGAGTTGGAGTGCTGTAGGGAGCAAATAGCTTCACTGAAAGGTGAGCTATCAGAGGCCAAGAAGCTTGAAGAATCCCTTAATGGGAGAAGTATCAAGCTGATGAACATCACAAGCACAGTGAACTCCAGACTCAATAGTACACTAGACTTGGGTGCTTCATGCAGCCAACCTATAGTTCTAACAACCCCAATTAAGTTCATTTCTGATAAATGAAAGGGAGTTGTAGAGGTAGCTAGGAAAAATTCTGATCTGCCTAAGAAAACTAAGTTCCAGCAAAAATCGTCGAACGGAGCTCGACGATCGCCGAACGTAGATCGACGATCTCAGGCAAAATCGTCGAACTCATGTCGACGATCTCTAATTCCTGAACTCTACCATAGTAGACCGTCGAACGGAGCTCGACGATCAGACCCAAGATCGTTGAACGCAGCTCCACGATCGTCGAATAGAGATCAGAGCTCTAGAAATTCTTTCAAGGGCAAATCAACATCCAATCCTAGGGGTCCTTCATCCCACAGCTTTAACCCTTATACTGAATGGATAATACCTCCAAGGAGATATCATCCTGAAGGTTATAAGAGTCAACCTGGGATGTCTTTTATTTCTGAGTTTAAAGGTTATCAACCTAGGCCCAAGGTAAACTGAGTCAAAAACAAATGAATTATTTTATGTGCAGGTCAAGACCTATCCAACATCAAACCAACAATGGTACTTGGATAGTGGGTGCTCTAAGCACATGACAGGAAATAAGGACAACCTCACATCCTTTAAAGCCAAGCTTGGATCCAAAGTCATATTTGGTGATTCAAACTTTGGGCAAACTAAAGGATATGGTGCAGTCCAGATTGGGACAGTAACATTCAAGAACGTAGCTTATGTGCAAGGACTGAAGCACAATTTGATAAGCATCAGTCAGCTATGTGATGAAGGATATCAGGTGACTTTCAACAAAGCATTATGCAAGATCAAGTCAGAGGACAACACAACTGTGTTGACAGGTAAAAGGAAAGGTAACATCTATCTAGTAGATTTTCTTTCAACAGATGTAGACATTTGCCTATTTAATTCTGTTTGTATACCTAATATTTTATGGCATAAGAGACTAGGACATTTAAACCTTAGAACCATTGCTAGGCTATCCAAGGACAACCTTGTTAGAGGACTACCTTCTGGCCCCTACAAGAAGGTAGGACTCTGCAGGGCTTGTCAATTAGGCAAGCAAACTAAAAACAGTTTCAAGTCACTTAATAAGAGTGATTCACCTAGGATTTTGTATCTGTTACACATGGATCTTTTTGGACCCATTACAGTACAAAGCCTAGGATGGAAATCTTACACTTTAGTAGTTGTAGATGACTTCTCTAGATTCACATGGGTGTTCTTTCTGAGGAAGAAGTCTGATAACTTTAAGTGTTTGACAGAGTTTCTCAAATGTATACAGATTAAGTTCAATACTCACATTGCCCTGATCAGAAGTGATCATGGGACAGAGTTTGATTCTCTTCTTATGCAAGAGTTCTGTCAGAGTGAAGGGATCAGGCATACTTTCTCAGCTCCTAGAACTCCTCAACAAAACGAGGTAGCTGAAAGGAAAAAATAGAACCCTTATTGAATCTGCCACGACATTATTGTCAGATGCTCACCTTCCTCTATCCTTTTGGGCAGAGGCAGTGAACACCTCCAACTATGTGCTGAACAGAAGTTTAATACATAAACTAAAGGGAAAGACTCCCTATGAATTACTCAAAGGGAAGAAACCTAAAGTTGATTATTTTAGAATTTTTGGCTGCATTTGTTATATTCATTATAATGACAAGAGATATTTAGCAAAATTTCAAGCTAAAGCTGATGAAGGAGTATTTCTGGGATACTCCATGATCAGTAAGGCTTATAGGGTTTATAATAAATCATCTCTTAAAATTGAGGAATCTGTTCACATATCATTTGATGAATCTAACATGTCTTCCAAGGAGAAGAACACTTCTACCATAGAACCCTTGCAGGTACATTCTCTTGTTGAAGATTTGAACAGGTTATAGGTTACTCAAAAAGAGGAAAGTAGTGAAGATGAAGAAAGCATTCAACATATTGAAGAGAAACAACTTGAAGAGCCAGTTATTGTACCACAAAAGGAAACAACAACACAGGTTGGTGAACAATCAACACCCCCTGTTGATTTAGTAACATCAAGAGACCATCCAATTTCCCAAGTAATTGGAGACATCTCAGCTGGTGTGCAAACCAGAAATCAGGTCAACCAAAACCTGTTGCACACTAGCTTCCTATCTCAAATTGAACCTCAGTCCATTCAAGATGCAGAGCAAGATCCACACTGGATCATTGCAATGCAAGAAGAGTTGCATCAATTTAAAAGGAACAAAGTTTGGGAACTAGTGCCAAAGTCTAAGGATCACTCCATTGTTGGAACAAAGTGGGTGTTCAGAAACAAATTGGATGATCAAGGAGTAATTGTAAGGAACAAGGCAAGGCTAGTTGCTCAAGGATACTCTCAAGAAGAAGGTATAGACTATGACCAGACTTTTGCACCAGTTGCAAGATTGGAAGCCATCAGAATCTTCTTAGCTTATGCAGCACACAAAGGCTTCAAGGTATATCAGATTGATGTAAATAGTGCATTTCTAAATGGAGACATCAAAGAAGAAGTCTATGTCAGACAACCTCCAGGTTTTATCTCTCCAACTTATCCTGATTATGTTTTTTAGTTGAACAAAGCGTTATATGGTCTCAAGCAAGCTCCTAGAGCATGGTATGAGACCCTAGCATACTTCCGTTTGGAAAATGGATTTATTAGGGGTAGAGTAGACCAAACTCTTTTCATTAGAACCCATAAGTCCCATACCCTACTAGTACAGATTTATGTAGATGATATTATCTTTGGTTCTACTGATTCAAACTTGTGCAGAAGGTTTTCCAACCTAATGCATTCTAAATTTGAAATGAGTAGCATGGGTGAGCTATCTTTGTTCCTAGGATTGCAAGTCAAACAACATGTTGAAGGCATCTTTATTTCTCAAACCAGGTATGCAAATGAATTGGTTAAGAAATTTGGCATGTCTGAAGCATCTTGCATGAAAACACCCATGCCTACTAATGCTGTATTGGATGCTGATGAACATGGGAAACCTGTTTATCAGAAAACTTATAAAGTAATGATTGGCTCTTTACTGTACCTTACAGCTAGTAGACCTGATATAATGTTCGCTACAGGCATATGTGATAGATTCCAAGTAAGCCCTAGAGAGTCACACCTAACATTAGTAAAAAGGATTCTCAGGTATGTTAAAAGTTGTCCAAATCTAGGTCTCTGGTATCCAAAAGATTCAACATTTGAATTAACTGGATATTCTGATGCTGATTATGCTGGATGCAGAATTGACAGGAAAAACACCAGTGGAACTTGTCAATTTGTTGGTGACAGACTTGTCTCTTGGTTTTGCAAGAAACAAACCTCTGTGTCAACTTCAACTGCTGAAGCTGAATATATGGCTGCAGGTAGTTGCTGTTCACAAATCTTGTGGATTCAAAACCAACTCCTAGACTATGGCTACAACTTAGAGAAGTCAAAAATCATTTGTGATAACACCAGTGCTATTTATATAGCTCAAAATCCAGTCCTCCATAGTAGGACAAAACACATAGAAATTAGGCATCACTTTTTAAGGGATAATGTTGAGAAGAATAAAATTGAACTTCAATATATCCCAACTGATTTGCAAAGGGGAGATATTTTCACCAAACCCTTGGATGAAAATAAACACACCTTCTTCCTAAATCAGTTAGGAATGTTAGGTGGAGGAAGCCTAAAATAAGTTCCAAGATTTTAAAAGTTTAAAAATTGACCAAGACTAGGCAAACATCTTGATTTTTCTAAGTGTCTAGAGTGTATTTCTGGTCTCTGAACTGCGCTCGACGATTTTCCCCCAGATCGTCGAACGGAGATCGACGATTTCCGAAATCATCGACCTGAGTTCAGCGCTTCTCAGATAGTGTTCAACTATCTCTTCCGGTCAATGATCGTCAAACAGCGCTCGACGATTTTGTTCTCTGAACGATCGTCGAACAGAGCTCGACGCTCTCCAATATCGTCGAACGGAGATCGACGATATTGAAGACTCTTCAGATTCCTTTAGAAGCCCCGATCGTCGAACGGAGTTCAACGATCTTTCCTTTTCTGCGTCGAACCCTAATATAAAATTCATTTTTCGGTCGTCGTTCTCCTTTTGTGCTTTCAATCTCTCTGCAAAAATTCTTTTTCCCTCCAAACATCTCTATACTTAGTCGTTTTGTTTGTTGATTTTTGCAGGTAACCATGGCCATCTCTGTTGTCGTTCTAGCCGCAATGAAATTCGATGCTGGATTTGATATAGACATGGAGTCCTTCAGCACCACTGATCAGGTTTTTCAAGATATTCTGGAACTGTTCAAGGAGCAGAAGCTTGTTGTTATCATGTCCACAAGAATCAAGTTGGCTGCTTATGAGATTAAGGAGTGGGTCTATACTGCCCACAACCAGGACCAAAACACAGTGGTTGGATCAATTTCTGGAACCCAGGTACCTTTGACTCCAGCCATTCTGACTGAAGTTTTTGAGTTAAGTTCTGGAAGAGATTCTGCTGAGTTATCTGGAGAGGAATTTTCTGATTTACTTGCAAGAATGGGTCATTCTGATGCTAACCCTAGCAAGCTGCTGAAGAAGATCCTAGCTGTGGAATATAGATTTTTGGCTGATGTAGTGGGAAAGGTTCTGCTGGCCAAGCATTCAGCACATGATACTATATCTAGGTATCAGCTGTGCTTGATGAGTGTGATTGTGGATAAGAAACAGTTGAACTGTAGAGAGGTCTTCTTTGACCTGATCAAGAAGAAAATAAACAAGAACTTTGTGAATTTTGGGAGGATCCTAGGGCTCTTTCTTCAGAACAGATGCCCTGCACTGCTTGTATCATCTGGGATGCTTATTAATTCTTCAAAGAGGCTGTCCTGTGCCCTATTTGGCAAATGGGACAGGCAGATAATAAAGCCCAGCAGGCCTTCTGCAAGCACAACTTCAGGCACAAGGACTGTAATAATCTCTTCCCCTCAAGTCTCTACCCCTGCAGAAGACTTGCCTGCTGCTGCTTCTCCTCCTCCAACTCTTATTCCATCTCCACCAGCAACATCCACCACTCAAATTTCATCCACTATCATCATTTCCAGCCCATCTCCAACATCAATTCCATCTCCAATCCCCACTCTTCCAATAACAGAAGAAGTATTCCACCCATTACACAACTACCCTCACCCAGACATTGACACATCATCCACCATTCCATCATTCACACTTCTAGATGATTCCTTCATGGATGATTCACCTTCATCACCTCATGAGCTACCCTCCTCCTCCACATCTTACCATCAGCTTATACAAGACATTATTGATCAACCCACTTTCACACCCTCTATCTCCATACCACTGTCTTCAATTTCCACAATACCCTCACCTCAACCTTCACTTCCCCCGTACACCAGCTCTCCACCACCATCACCAGTAGCTCCACCTCCAGTCTCTACCTCTGCTCCAGTCCCTGCTGAGCAAGTAGACATTCCTGCCCTAGCTGACAAGTTATATGAACTGCTAGCCCCCAGGCTATCACTTCTATTGGAGACCTCCTTGGCTCCATTACTTCAGTCAGTTGCAGCCCTCTCTGCCAGGCTATCCTCTCTCTTTCCTCAGGCAATCCCTTCATTTGGGTACCTTGATCCAGCTTTCTCTGAATCCAGGCAGGGGGAGATGCCTAATGAAGTGGTGAGACTGCCTGCTGCCATTTTTTCAGTCTCTGCTACTGCTGCTGCTGATGTTACCTCCACTCAAGCTCCAGTTTCAACTCCTTCAGTTGCAATCTTCTCAGTGGACCTCAGGTCCCTGCTTTCAGATTTTGATTCAATTTATTTCAGTTGTCTTCCAGAGAAATTTGGTCTTCCAGAGAAAGTTGCAGTCCAGCCATCAGAGGATCTTTCCAAGGCCATTGTGCCCTTCTCAAGTTGTGACACCAGTGTTATAAATTCTTTTGTACTTTCAGATTATGCTGCTAGTTCTGTTACTGCTGCTACTCCTGCTGAGCCTTCTGTTCCCAGTGATCTTACTGCTGCAAATGCTGCTGAGCTTTCTGTTTGTTCTGATGCTGCTAATGAGTTAATCTCTAAGGATATGCAGATGATAGAGGCATAAGAGTTTGAGCCTACTGTTATTCCTGCTGTTATTACTGATGCTGAGGTTCTTGTGTCTGAAAGTAGTATATCTGAAATTGCTGATGTTTTTGTATCTGTAAATTCTGTATCTGTTGTTACTACTGTTATTGTAAGACCCCCTTTTTTTTCTTTTTCGACACCGGGGTCTTAGGCCCAGAACCGTCGTTTTGCGGTGACTCCTTCACGCCCTGAAGGGTCATCACCACAAAGCGCCGATTCTGCCGGCCGATTTCGATCCCAGAAAAGTAGCATAAAGAAGTAAATACAAAATTGCAGTCCACAGGAAATCACATGTCATAATAAATATAACTCCACGAAGGGAGTGTCCACAGAATTAAACATCATAGTAGCAAAAATACGAGCTTATGCCCGGTACAACATATCCTCACTACAAAATCACTCATGCGGAAGCAAAAGCTGAAAACTACTCAGGGTCGAGTCTCACGGTCCCGGCTGTATGAACTCCGGAGCTAGACTGTCCCACCTCCAAACGCACCGGTCTCTGGGGCTGCTCCTCCATGCTGGTCTCCACAATCCCCTAAATGATGCGGTTCGAAAACCGTTAATCTAAAAGACTAAGTCCTATCAACCCCCGCCCCTTCCCCCACGGCTCCTAGGCACCGAGAGGAGAGGAAGAAAGGGGAGGAATTGAAGGTGGAGAATATCAAAAGCAGATGGCAGCGGTCCTATACTAGCAAATTCTATAGCTTGTAAAGACAATAAGCTGAAATATGAAAGTAACCTTTACTTATGTGGAAACACATAAGCCAAGGGGTCTTCTGCAAGGCTCCCATCGTATAAAAAGTCTCATACCAATTTATACGTTGGGGTGTCGGTTATCAAACAGCAGTAAATATATATATCAAAATTAACCTTAATTTATAAACTTGCCCACACAAGCTTATAGACCAAGGGGTCGTTTTGCAGGTCCTAATGTATAAGCGTCCCATTCTACTTATAATTTAGGTGTCAGGGGTTAAATGAATCGATTATGCTATGACAATCAAGTGGGTATGATGGACATGCAAGTGCAACGCACACACCCGACTCTGTGCACACAGACCTTTAGTTCCCCCTTTCTGGAGCCGTAACCTCCCAGGATACCTCCGTAGTGGCAGACGGAAGCAGTGGGTTGGGCCTCGCCCACCTCTAAACCAGTAAAGCACTACCGGTCAGACCTATCGTACGCCTCAATGCTTGGTGCACGAAGCGGACTCCTGCGTACTCTTGCCGGCTGGCGCACCGGACTTCTGTTGGCGAAGTGCTAACCATACTTGCCGAGTCAACGTATTGGAGTCGGTGCATCGACCCTCCAATACCGAAGACCCACCACCTTAATTTCCTTTCCTTTTATGCACATGCAATTTTAGCATAATCAAACACGAGCCGAAGCTCCCCGGACAACACGTCCGTCTCAAACAATCGAGCCGAAGCTCCCCGGACCCAAAGTCCGTCTTTTAACCATCCGAGCCGAAGCTCCCATCTATTTACCAGTGCTATCAGTGTTTGTGAAAGGTGCAACCCTAATTACTAAGTTACTCTTTTCAGCTTTTAAAACGGTTTACGTTAACCCAGGACTGACCCCGGTATTCCCTGTGAAGGGCTCTCAAGGGGCACTAGGAACTGTGTTGGGATTACGCCCAGCGTTCCCTTTCGCAAGGTACTTATTTTGTTATTGGTTGATTCCCTTACCCATTACTTTCTCATGTTCCGATAAGCTAATCCTAGGGTGATTTGACTCCAACTCTCCTAGGGTAGGACGATCTTTTGTCGGACCCGAACGCCTATAAACCCTAGACAAAACCACACCCTACTCACTCATCTTCCATAGATGCAGCCCATTCCACTTATCCTTCCAGCAAACAATCAAGACTCTTCATACGTGCCCTAATTCACATCCAAAATGAATTCCTGCAGTTTCGCTATATGCAGACCACTTAAGCTACATGACCCGTAAAAAGGGAAGTACATGAAATACTCATTCAGTACCCTTATGATAATTATTAGAGGGATAAAATGACATTTGAAGCATAAATCCAGAAATCCATAATTTTCCTAATTTGTCTGATAATTAATTTATTTATTCTAGTATCCAAAAAGCCCAAGTCTGAACATGAAGTAGCAATTACAGACAAGATAATGTTCCAATAAATTTATGGTAATTACAAAATGTATAATCAACCCTAAAGACTAAGTCTTCAAATTTGTCAGCAAGGTTTAGGCCCTTAAATTAATTTCAAAGATATCCCATAAAAAGTCATTTTAAAAGATTTTACAGCAATTATACCTCCAAAAATTCATAGAAAATTCAGAGATGATTATAATGGCCTACAAAGACCCTAGAAAAAGTTTCATAATTTATTATGTAAACATAAGGCTATACTTGATTTTCTCATGAAATATCATGTTTATGGGTTAATGGATAAAGTATACTAATTAACCATCATAAATTTCCACAAAAATTTCCACATAATAATATTGATCTAGAAACACTATGTATCAAGTTTCATAATTTTTAACTAAGTATTGGCCTCTTGCAAGAATTATTTAGTATATAACCAAAGTAATGCACTTGTGAAGTAGATGCCCTAACTAGATATCCAAAAATTCTATCAAAATTCAAACATGATTAGTATAGTATAAAGCTACCTCTGCCAATGTTTCATGCCCTTTCAATGAGCAGTGAGACCACAATAGCCAAATTAGTATTTAGGGCAATTCTATTGGTTACAAATGAAGTGCTACAAATATTGATCAAAACTCCCCAAGTAAATTACCAGAGGCTCAAGATATCCTTATTCCCTCACTACCCAAATTTGGTTAAGTTTTAAGATGTTTAGCTAACCTAAACCTACACTACAAGTTTTAGGTCCTAAGCTAGGGTTAGGGTTTTGGGGACCCTACCCTTTTCAAAATTAGCTAATATTTTTAACAGAGGATTTTATATATCCTAGGAACCTCCTTGCAAAATTTGGTGTTCATCCAAGGTGTTTAGGACTCATGCCCTTCACAAGGCAAAAAGGTCCCTCCTTAGGGTTTGACCTAGGAACTTAGGGCAAATCTATTCCTCACTACCCCACATTCCATGGGGAGGTTCTAAGTGCCATAACAAGTCAGTGGCCCAAATTTCAGCCTCTTTTGAAGTGATTTGGTTACTCAAAATCAGAAATGCACTTTTTGACCAAAATACCCTTATTAAGGTATAGTTAGGGTTGGGTCAATACCTACTCAAAACACATCCAAATTAGGTGACACTTTATACAGATACATAACATGAGTCCAGGGACCATGCACCAAAATTTGGGAGGGTTTGGAGGTCATTAGACCACTTAATTAATTTACCCTAGCATTATTAAAGAAAATCAAAAACTTTAGGTAAAGTGTCTCCAAAAACTCCCAATTTTGGACAGACCCTAGGTATAGTCAAGCATGATACTCTGTCCAAATTTCAGCCAAGTTGGACAAGGGATGAATGGTGGGCATCCATTTGAATCTCAGGACAGCCCTAGGTACAGGTCCCACCAAAATGGGTGCCCTGGTCCAACCAGAGGGCCAAATTGGTCCAAATCAATTTTGGATTACAGTAGACCCATAGGTCTACAACTTTCATATTGAACGTTCTCCAACCTGGTGGGCCTAAGTAGTTTTAATATTTATTCTAAAACAGCCTAGTTTACAGGACAGAAATTCAGAAATCTGAACTTAATAAAATAAATGATCTGCACGGATCTTAAAGCAAATCGTGGGGCTCCTGGTCATCTTCTTCCTCCAGCCAAGGGCCATGATTGGCCGAACCTGGAGCTTATTCCAAGAGCATTTCCCGGCCACCCAGCCACCTCCCTGGCCGGCCACCACCGCCACCACCTTCGTTGAGGTGGGGGCTATCGCCGGGCGGCGGCACGGCCGCCGGATGGGTGGTTTCCGACGAACCCGACCACCATTTTTTTTTGGAAAAACCATGAAAATGAAAACTTGGATCGGCTCAATTGAGTCCGATTCTTGTCCTAAACGATTCCTAAGATCTACCCACGGAAGAAGGAGTAGAGGAGGACCTTTAACCGAGCTTGTCGTCGTGTGTGGTGGTGGTGCGCCATGGCCGGTGGTGGAGCTTTCCGATGCTTGCAACTTCACTACCAAACTGCCCGGTTTCTTTAGGTGAAGGGTGGAAACGATTTCTCTTGGCCCATGGAAGCTTTTAAAAGCATCAAATGGGGGGAGAGGGAGGGTCATGGCTTCAAAGCCATTAATGGCCATGAAAGGGAATTTCGGTTTTGGAGAAAATCCATGGAAATTCACCTCCCCTTTGTCCCAATTCATATGGAAACTCCTCAAAACTGATAGGGGAGATGAATACTAATTAATTGGTGAAGAATGGAGGGGTGATTCACCTTCCCCACCATGAATGACCTTCTCTTTCTTCTTTCTCTCTCTTCCCTATTGGAGGAATTGATTTCAGCCACCTTGAATGGCTGGCCATGGCTATTAAACTCCTCAAAACTGATCAGGGGGAATTTATTCAGCCTTTGGAATCAATTGGAGAGGCCCTTGATCTCCCTTGGCCATGAATGGCCTCTTTTCTCACTTTCTCTCTCCTCCATTAGAGAGAAAAATGGAGCTTTCTCTCTCCTACTCACCATGGCCGAATTTTGATCTCTCCTCCAGCCTATTGGCAGCCCACTAACTCATGTTAATAATACAATGAGGTTAGCCCAAGTGGGGGAAATGAGTTTGAGCTTGGGTTAGCCCATTTAGGCTAATTTGACCTAACACTAGAATAGAGTTGACCTTGGTCAACATGACCATTTGAGTTGACCCCAATGGGTCCTTAGTGACCCATTGGACTCCCTTAAGGTCTAAGAAGACTTGAGTAGGGTTGGTTGGGCATCTTGGGGGTCACATGCCCCTTGGTAAGGGCACTTTGACCATTTTAGGGCTAGAGTTGACTTGGGTCAACATAACCATTTGGGTTGACCCCATTGGGTCCTTGGTGACCCATTGGCCTCCCCTAAGGTCTAGAAAGGGTTATGTAGGGTTACCCTGCACTTTGGAGGTCACATACCCTTAGTAAGGGTACTTTGACCAGATTAGGAGCTTGAGTTGACTTGGGTCAACCTGGCCTCTAGGGCTGACCCTAATGTGTCCTTAGTGACCCATTGACCTCACTTTAGGGTTAGGAGGGCATAGGCGGGGTCCTCTAGGATAGGAGGAGGTCACTTGACCCTAAGTAGGCTAGTTTGACCCATTTAGGGTTAGGGTTGACTTTGGTCAACTGAGCCTCTTTGGTTGACCCTAATGGGTCCTCATGGCTCTAATGGGCCTCCCAAGGTATTAGGGGTGTTGTGGTAGAGCCTTGGGGTTAAGGTGTAGCCCATGGTCATCCTAAACCATTGCCCAGAGTTCTACTATTTGCAGACCATGATGATCTTCCACATTTTGTCCCCTATCTCTTGGCCCATTTCTGGCTTCCTAGGGTTTTGTCATGACCTAGACATGGCCAAAACCACTCTTAAGGGTTTAGTTGGAAATGGGATGTTACAGTTATTGCTACAACTTCTGTTGTTACAAGTTCTGTATCTGTTGTTACAACTGCTGCTTCAACTGCTGTTTCATCTGCTCCAACCCAACTTCAAAAAGATTATATGAAACAGATTGATGTTTTATATGATGAGCAAAGCTCTGAGAGTGATGAATTTAAGACTGATTCTGATGATTCTTCTGCCACCATAGCCAGAAAAGAAAGGCAAGGAGCAAAGCTATGAAAAGAGTGCCTCCAGCCAAAGTAAAGGACACTAATGATATTCCTTATTACATTCTTCATGACTACCCTATAACTGAGCATTGGATGCAATACTCCAAGAACCAACTTAAAGCCATGAAGAAGAAGAGGAAGTACGAGAAAGGATCTTCTTAGTTTCATCATCCTCATCCTCCTCCACCACCTCCTCCTGATGCAGGTGCAGGTGGAAGCTCAGCTGCTCAACCATCTTCTAAAAGCCAAACCCCCTATCAGCCTCATGCAAGATCTCATTATAGGGGAAGCCAGTCCAGAGGTTCTCAGTCAAGAAGAGGAAACTATAGAGGAAGCTAGAGGGAATTCCAAGTCTACTCTAAAGGCTATTCAAGGCAACATCCATACTCTAGGGAAGGACAAGCTTCATCAGATACAACTTCAGGTCCTTTTCCCTATAAGTTGAAAGAAGTAGTCTCATCAAGAGCTCCTCCAGATATTCCATCCAATAGATATGAGCCTCCAGTGCCCTTTGAAGATCCAGAAAATAACCCTACTGGATGGACTGCCAGGATGAAAGAGCTAGCTGCCCTGGATCAAATCAAGAAAGCTAAAGAGCAAGGCAGAGATACCTCAAGCTTTACTACATTGTCTGAACAAAGAAAGAAAGAACGGAAAAGATATGCCTCAAGCAAATTTTTTGATTCTGAAAGATATATGGAGCTGCATCCTGAAGCTGTGGTACCAAGGCCTAAACAACAAACCTCTTTAGGTGTAGTAGATGACAGAAGATCCAAAAAGGAAGCTCTTAATCCTAATAGAGAAATCAAGCTTATAAAGAGCAAGGAGAAAGAATAATCCTGTAAGGTGACAATTGTTCTAATTTCTGATTTCTGTTTGTGATAATATATCTGTGATTCTGCTTTGTTGATGTTTTTTGTTGCATTGTATGTTGTTCTTTAATTTTTCCAAGTTCTGTAAATATTAATCCTAACCCAAATAGGGGGAGATTGTTGGAACACCCTATTACTAATTTGGGTCAGGATCACTATATCTTTAGGAAACCTATTTTTGACCTCCTTGTATAGATCTAAAGGTCAATTAGAATTGAGTCTAAGGGTTAGTAGTTAGGTTTGGAAGCTGCCCTCAAGACCAAGGTTTTTCAGTTTGGAGACTAAGTCATATCGTCGAGCTCAGTACGACGAATCGTCAAACTCCAATCGACGATCGTCTAGCTCAACTTCGACGGATCGTCTAACTCCATTCGACGATCGCTGAGCTCAACTTCAACAAATCGTCGAACTCCATTAGACGATCTGCGAGCTCAGTTCAATGATCTTGACTCCAGTATTGATTCTCTATCTCTGAGCTCAGTTCGACGATAGTTGAGCTCAGATCGACGATCTCTGTTGCTGTCTGAGTCCAAATCGCTGAGCTCAGTTCGACGATAGTACAGCTCAGTTCGACATTTTTTTGAAGAGTTGAATGATTTTCAAGATTCAAATTCAGAACAGTTAAGGAGTTTTTCTCAGCAATTAATTCAGAAGATTTTCTAGCCATTTTCATTTATTCTGAACCAAGTTTCAAGGGATTATCAAGGAATGTTTATTTGGACTTTCCCCCAGAAGACATTTGCAATTAAGGATGCAATTAATGACAGGCCAACGACTATTCTTGACAGAGGATCATTTTATATTCACAACTAGGGAATAAAACACAAGTTTATTTAATCTCTCTTACACACAGCACAGATAAGAAGAACAATAAGAAAACATTCTCTGAACAACATCTTTCTCAACATCAACTGTTCACAAGAGAAAAAGAAAAAGAGCTGTAGACATTCTCTGTCTAAAATAATTCATACAAGAACACACAACCAAGGAGATCAACCATCTGAAATCTTCTGATCTCTTTTGATTCAATTGTTCAAGGCCAACATCATTCAAGACTCCAGACACCTAACATTTCAGCTGTTACTGAAATCATCAATTGCTGGAGATCAAATTTCTGAAGGCCTATCACCCTACAGCAAAGCTTCATTTCCTGAACAACTCAAGAACTCAGGGGGAGCTTTGACAACATCAAATCCACATAGTCTTCTCAGTTATTTTGAGAAAGAGAAGACTTCCATAACTCTCTCATCCCCATCTCTGTAAAGGGTTTTTCAAACTCCCTTCAAAAGTTTGTGCTTGATTTTTGAGCACCTTGTCAAAAGCTCATTGGTGGCAAGACACCTGATCAAAAAATCTGATTTGGTTTTTGAGCACCTTGTCAAAAGCTCATTGGTGGCAAGACACCTGATCAAAAAATCTGATTTGGTTTTTGAGCACCTTATCAAAAGCTCATTGGTGCCCAGGATACCTGATCAACTCATCCTGCAGTGGATTCCTACCTAGGGTTGTAGAAGAGTGGATGTACCCAAGTTTACGGGAACCACTATAGCTTCTTGTGTCTTCTGGCTTGCTTGTCTTTTTTTTTTTGTTTCTGGCTGTGATTGTTTTGTGATTAGTTAGGATCTGTGATTAGTTTCTTTTGTAGATTGTGATTAGATAGGTTCTGTACTATTTGCTTCTCTGTTCACTCAGATTACAACAACTGTTGTAAAAAGTTTTTAAGCACCATACGCTATTCACCCCCCCCCCCCCTCTAGAGTATATCAGATCTAGCTGCACTTTCAAATTAATCAAGTGACATAGGTCACTTTGAACATTAAATACTCAAACCAGTGGTCCATTAGGTCTAAATAAACAATTTGATGTTCATCTAAGTTAAAAATGTCTGTTCACCAAAAATCCTAATTTTTCAATTTGATTTGACCATCATTTTCCATTTATGATTAAAATCACATTATCTTCCGTTTCCAAATGAAGTACTAAAAATAATCATGTAAAAATTCAGAGAAAATTTCTACTCACTAATATTAACAAGATAACGGTCAAAATAGATTTTCATACTCCTAGTCAGTGATTTGATCTAAGATATTCACATGTTAAGATATTTACAAAAATTCCTCTATTATAGTATTCATCATAAATAATTATCCAAAAATCTTAATAAAGTATACAAGGGTTCATATTGCTGGTATAAGGGCTTAGACATTTTCTCATAATTTTCCATGAAACACTGCCCATGTTTTTTTATCAAAGTCCCATAATGGTGAAAATGTAATTACTCTATTTATACATGGAATAATTTCCAAAAATGCTCATAAATTTTTCCAGAGAACTGAAATGAACTATTAGGGCTTGGATCAACAATTCAGAATTTTCTAAGTTTAGTAGCCTTATTTTTCATTTAACACCTAAATGTGTTAATTTTGAAATAATTCCAACTTATGAGATTTTTTAGTCCAAAAATCCCAATTTTCTCATGAAAGGAGTATTTTATCCCCATAAGTCTCTGTCCAAAATTTCAAGGACATACATTCGGCCATATGTGCTAAATTCTGATTTTACCATTTACACACTATTTACAAATCTACCTTCACCATACATGTTGAATCCTTTAACATATAGAGATCCAAATGGCTCTAAATGTTTACCAAGACCATAGGATGACCTTAGAGCCATGCCACCCATGTTTTCGGGCATTTGGAATTGGATATCTCCATAAATTCCATTTATTTAATAATTCATATTTCTATTAAAATTATATAAAATTATTATCCAAAAATTCTGACTTTTGGACATAGTCTAAGTATGGTATACACACATACATGACCTAAATTTCACATCATGTGGAATTATAGTTTAGCTTAGGCATCCATTTGAAGTTCTGACCTAGTTTAGGAGCAGTCCTAGTAGGTTGGCCATACAAGGAGCTAGATTGCTCCAAATTACAAGTTTAGGGTGTCAAATTAAAGGTAAGACAGATCTACAGGTTTCATTTTTGTGACAATTTCTGAATTTTCTTGCAAGGGGCCTTAAATTAATATGAAAAACATTGTAATATGAAGGATCAAGCGCATAACCAACTGTTCCAAAAGCCCAGACTTTTGGAACAGTTGGTTATGCATTTGATCCTTCAATTGGTATCAAAGCAGGTCACGGGTTCAAGATTGGGGGGGGGGGCGCTATTAAATCCTGATTTTTCCCTTCCACCTGTGTGGGTCTGGCGGGTCAGGCAACCGTGGACATGTGGTAACCCCACCTCTGATCCGTGCGACCGTGGACATGTGGTAACCCCACCACTGAGCCGTGTGGGCCATGTCGTAACTCCACCTCTGAGCCATGTGGGACATGTGGTAACTCCACCTCTAAGCCGACGGGTTGTGCTGAACGCCGGGGTGGGGGGGATTGTTGGGTCCTGCGTTCCTTCACTTGACCCGTAGCGCTCTTCTACTTATTTAAGAAATTAAGTAGAACTCTTTCCAACAGTCCAGGCTTTTGGAATAGTTGTTTATGTGCTTGATCCTTCATAATAAATCAGACAAAAATAATTAATAACACTATAATTTAATTCAACTTTAATCGACGACATCCCATTTTCTTCTACACTGAGCCGATTGGCTAGATCATCCCGAGCTGGGAAATGTTGATCTCTCATTTCCGCCCACCTGGGCCACTACCACCGCCGGCGATTATCGCCACCACCTCCGTTGAAATGGTGGCTAGCATTTCTCGGTGACATGGCTGCCGGAGGTGGCTCATCCAGCGAACCAGAGCAAGAAGAAAAGCTCTGTATTTCTCCCCCTTCCTCTCATGGAATCGGGCTCATTTGAGCCTGATATCTTTCCTACTGGATCTAGAAGACTAGCACTGAGGGAGGGAAGGAGAAACATACCCTTTATTATGCTTGGCGGCGGGTTTGGTGGTGGCGTGCCATGGCCAATCCTTGCTCCGACGAGTTTGCTCCAAAGCTCGATTCTCCGTCTAAATCTCAACTCCAGGAGTCGTTTCCACTCCTTTGGCTTAACAATGGTGACAACGGGCTTGGCAGACATGGGAGTAACAGTTAGGTTTCATTTCTTCCCTTTTTATGAAAAGAATTAGGGTTTAAATTGCTTGTCACGTGTAGCCCTTGTATTGGACCGCCAATCATTGCTTTAAATAGGTCTTCTTGAGATGATCAATGTATTAATTAGATTTGTTGAAGAGATCGGGTTTAAATTATCCATCAACGCTTATCCTAAAAAACATGGTTCAGCACATACATGTGAACCAACAAACATAGCTTAGATCGAAAAATACTCTAAGTCCAAAAGCATCGAGATCACTCAACGCTTCTTCGAATGGCGTCGAGTTCACTCGATGCTTCATCGAATAGCATTGAGTTCACTCAACACACTCGATGCTTTAGCGAATGACGTCATGTTCAGTTGATTCCTATTGATCCAGAATAATTCTTCTAAGTTAAGGAGCATGGCGTTTAGTCCACTCAAAGCACTCGACGCTTCGTCGAATGGAGTCGTGTTCACTCAACGCCTGTTGATCAAAAACATTTTTTCTAAGTTAAAGAACATGGCGTTGAGTTCACTCAACGCATTCAACGCTTTGTCGAATGCCGTTGAGTTCACTCGAAGCACTCGACGCTTCATCGAGTGGAGTCGTGTTCACTCGATGCCTGTTGAATCCACCCTAACTCCTTGGGTCAAACCTAGCCTAAACCCATTCACTCACCAAATTTTCTACCATAAACTAAGTTAAGGTATCTAGAAGGAAATGGGATGTTACAAATCCCAATAAGCAAAAAAATACTTTTGTCCCCGAAATTCAAGTTCGGGTCTATGGGGTTCCTATGCACAAGGATTTAAGAACTTTTCGAAAATACTTATGATATACCCGAGGTGAAGAGTCCCAGATATCATTCCCGCGTCAGATCCATCGGCTCCCAGGTGTGCTCCTCTCATCTGTTGTTGGACCACAACACCTTGACCAAGGAAACCTTCTTCTTACACAACACTATGATCGTCGTGTCATCGATCCAGACCGGCTCCAAATGAACTGACCTATCAGGTGCCACTGGGCCTGCTGTAATGGTGACATGCTGCTCTGTCCGAAGTAGTGCTCTCCAAAGTGAGGAGACGTGGAAGTCATCATAGAGGTTCCCTAACTCTAGCGGCATCTCTAGCTAGTATGCCAAAGGACCGATCCACTCCAGGATCAAGTATGGTCCCATAAATCGAGTGTTGAGCTTCTTGTGCCTCCGCACTTGGGAAACACCATGCACATGATGTATATTCAGGAATACCCTGTCTCCCACCTGAAACTCCACATTACGATGTCTCACATCATAATACTTGGCCAATCTGCTCTGCACCTCAAGCATTTGATCCCTGATCAACAGTATGTGAGTGCCTGTATCCTCAAAATAATCTGATCCAAGAGCTCGCGGATCCTTATACTGGACCCAAGATAGCGGCGTCCGACACTTCCTACTCTATAGGGCCTCATATAATGCCATCCCAATGCTCGCCTAGTGACTGTTGTTGCAGGAGAAGTATATCTGTGGCAACGGTCTCTCCCAGGGCTTCCCCATATCCAATATACATAAGTGTAGTAGATCCTCCATGGCTCGGTTGGTCCGCTCTGTCTAGTCATTGGTATGTGGATGGAAAGCGGTGCAGAAAGCAAGCTGAGAACCCAAGTACACCTGCACCGCTCTCCACTCCCTAGAAGTGAACCGATCATCACGATCTGAGACAATCATCCTGGGGATGTCGTGGTACCTGAAGAACTTCTCCACAAACAACCTCACGAAAACTACAACTGGGTTGTCCTCCCTGATCGTTATAAATCGGGCCACCTTGGTCATTCTATCATCGTTGACCAATATAGAATCATACCCTGAGTGAGAGCGAGGCAATCCATGTATGAAATCCATAGCTATATCCTCGAACTTCCACTCTGGCACTAGCAATGGCTGTAGTAGCCCTCCTAGGCTATTGCATTGCGCCTTCACTCGCTGGCAAGTCACACAATGTGTCATATAATCTATGATCTCCCTCTTCATCCACGACCAATACATGTCCCTCTGCAGGTCTGTTGGCATCTTGGTGATCCATGGGTGCAATGAGTACTAAGTGTATTGTGCCTCCCTGAGTATGTCCTCCCGAATACCACCGCCTGGAGGTATATAAATATGGCCATAGAAATGAATGAGGTCTTCATGCAGTGAATAATCCTCAAACTTACCCCCTTACAGGGCTTCCAATACGGGCTCCAAATCTGCATCTTGTCTCTACTGTGCCCTGATACAGTCTCATATGTTACAAATAATGCTCAGGGAGGCCAAGTAGTCCCGATAAACATCCGGGTAAGTCCTGGAAACCATGGTAATATGCATAACCTACATCATCCGTACAAGCTCCATAGCCAACAACCGGATCTCCAGTCCAGTAGTGCCAACTCTCCTGCTCAAGGCTTTCACCACGGTGTACGCCTTCCCTAGGTGATAGTGCATTGTGTAGTCATAATCGTACAGGAACTCAAGCCATCACCTCTGACATAGATTTAGATCCTTCTACGTATCAATATACTTGAGGTTCTTGTGATCTGAGAAGATCTGACAATGAACCCCAAAGAAGTAATGTATCCAAATCTTTAATGCAAAAAACACTTCCCTGAGCTCCAAATCATGTATGGGGTAGTTTTTCTCATACCTCTTTAGCTATCTCGAAGCATATGCGATGACGTGTCCATGCTACATCAGGACTGCACCCATCCCTTGATATGATGTGTCAGTATAAATGTGAAATCCTACCTTCCTCGATGGAAGTGCATGGATCAGGGAGGTGGTGAGCCTGTACTTCAACTCCTAAAATGCTGTCTCGCAGTTCTCAGTCCAAGTAAAAATTGTATCCTTCTTTGTCAAGGACATGAGGGGAAGTGCTATCCTCGAGAACCCACCATGAACTTGCAATAGTATCCCGCTACTCCTAAGAAACTACGGATGTCTGTAGCTGACATGGGCCTCGACCAATCTCTAAAAGCCTACACCTATGTCGGATCCACAGCCAGCACAGCACTACTGATGGTATGCCCCAGAAATGCTACCTCCTGTAGCCAGAACTGGAACATGGAGAACTTCGCATATAGTTAATGCTTTCTAAGTTTGCTCAGCACCAGAGCTAGATGCTGGGTGTGCTCCTACTTCATTCGAGAATAGATCAATATATCGTCAATGAATATTATGGCGAATATATCCAAGTATGGTTCGAACATACGATTCATCATACTCATGAATGTGGAAGGTGCATTCGTGAGCCCGAAGGGCATTACCGTGAACTCGTATAGTCCGTACCGAGAACTGAAGGCCGTCTTCGGTTTATCCTCCTCCTGAATGCGCAGCTGGTAGTATCCTGACCTCAAGTCAAGCTTGGAAAACAAAACGACTCCCTGTAGCTGGTCAAATAGCTCATCACTCTAGGGCAGTGGATACATATTCCACACCGTCAACGGGTTCAGCTCCTGGTAGTCGATGTAGAGCCGTAAAGATACATCCATCTTATTCACAAACAACACTGGTGGTCCCCATGGCGATGAACTTAGTCAGACAAAACCCGACTCCACCATCTCCTATAATTGAGTTTGGAAGTCTGCTAGCTCCTTGGGTTCTATCCGGTAAGATGCCCGAGACACAGGCCTTCCTCCTGACACCAACTGGATCCAGAAATTCATGTCTCTAGTCGGAGGTAATCCAGGCAATTTCTCTGGGAATACGTCTGAGAAATCCCGAAATACAGAAATATCAGCAACAGTGGCATCCATCTCCACCATCTCAAAATAGATCATTTACACATCATCTGCCTGCTCATGGGCTTTGACAACCTGCACTGAAGATAATAGAGTACGGGTAATAGGTCTAATACCTTCGATGATGATGTCCGTATCCCTGTGTCGCAAGGTGATTTGTCTTGACGGGCAATCAATTCGGGCATGGTTCCAATGCAACCAAGTCATGCCGAGGATCAAATCGAAGTCTGACATTCTCAAAATCATCGTCGGTGCTTCAAATGCCTTTCTTCCAATCTCTGCCTCCATGTTGCAACTGACAGATGAAAGATGCTCTGAACCATCAGGTAGACGCACCCTCCTGGTCACGCCAGTGAATCGGTCTACGCCTACTAGTCCCTCAAAGAAGGCTTCAGATATGAAAGAGTACGAAGCACCCGTATCGAATAAGGTATGGGCGGGCTTGCCGTTAATAAAGACTATACCTAATATTTGGGGATTAAGTTATGGTATGTGGTTGTTCTAGAGAACGAAAGGTACAGATGTTGAAAATTTTACTTGCAATAAATTTAAGTAATTGTAATAACTTCCTTGGGGTTCCTCGTCTCGGCGAGGTCCAAATCATACATCTGCTCCTGCCCTTGACCTCTACCATAATGTCCTCAACCTTGGCCTCAACCTCGTTCTTGTCCCTGCTGTATTGGAGGGGCTGCTAGAGGTGGATGAGGTGGAGGAGGTGGATGAAACTGCTGAGGGTAGTCAGCCTAACGTTCTCAGGTTGTTGGCACATATAACAAATCACTAGTCAGTGGCCGCGATCATCCTGTCTCATCGAGTCATGGATCTCAGTAGTGGAATGAGCTAGTATTGCGGGAGGCCTCTGCTCCTGCCTAAAATTAGGATGATTACATCCTCCACCCCTCTTGTGGCTCATCATTCTGCCTCTTTATGAGCCCCGGCTGCTCTCCCTGAAGGACGACCCATCCAACCATCTCTTCCCCCTGCTCTGTACCATCAATTGGTCTAACTTAAGCTTCTTTGCCTTCTCCATAATCTGAACCGAATTGCCATGTGAAATGAATAGTTGAGACTGCCTCATAGAGTCTCTAAGTACCCGGTAGAATCTCTTTGCGTACCTCTTTTTGTCCAAATCATGAATCCCTGCGAACCTGGCTAGATGGAAGAACTCCCTCTTGTACTTTGTCACTGACTTGCTCACTTGCCTCAGGTTCAAGAACCTCTCCTCTAACTCATCTCTGTCTGTAACAGACACGAAGTGCTCTAAGAAGACCTCACTGAACTCCTCCCATGTGATGTCTGACAACTCCCAATCAGCAAACGTAGAGTACAGCAGGAACTTCCACCACCTCTTTGCATGAACGTCTAGTGCGAATGTTGCTAAGGAAACTTCCTTGCAGAGCGGGCAGCTGATGCTTGTTGGGTCCATTGATCCCAATGTACCAGATTTGTAAGAAGTCAAATATGTCAAAGGTATACACATAGTTGTATTTGATGTATGTTTAAGTTCATGTATGCAGGTTAGTCCTTATTACACTGATTGGACATGTAATCAGAAGATAGGTATATGGAGAGACAGAAATTCTGTCTAAGTCCAAAAGCATTGAGTGAAGCAAGCTCACTCAACGCCAGATGCCTTAAGAAAGGAAGCTGGTCAAAGAAATTCTACTAAGTCCACTAGCATTGAGTGAAGCAAGCTCACTCAACGCCAGAAGCCAAAGAAAGATGATGACAAAAGTAGAAAAGCAGGTAAGTCCATAAGGGTTGAGTGAAGTCAGTTCACTCAACATCATAATGCTAAAAAGTGCTGAGACAGGTGTGGACAGTCAAAGACAAAGTTTCAGCAAGCAGGATAATCGGCTAAGGAAAAAAGCGTTGAGTGAGGTCAACTCACTCAATGCCATGCAACATAATTCATCGAGTAAAGCTGCCATAGTCAAAGCCCCGATGTTTATGGCAAGGGAAAATATACTTAGTCAAGAAGAGTTGAGTGAATCTTGGTCACTCAACGCCATGCAGTGTCTGTCAAATCCATATCAAATCTGTCAAATAACTTATACTAAGTTCAGAAGCATTGAGTGAAGTCAACTTACACAACGATATATAGACAGAAGCGTTGAGCGAAGCTTGATCTCTCAACGCCATGCTGTTTCTGTCAAAGCCAAAGAAAAAGGAGACAAAAAATCGGCTAAGTCCAGAAGCGTTGAGTGAAGCTAGTTCACTCAATGCCAATATAAAAAAGCTTTGAGTCAAGCTAATTCAGTCAGTCTAAGAGGAAACAGAGAAATCAGCTAAGTCCAGAAGCATTGAGTGAAGCTAGTTCACTCAACGCACTCAACACTAGATTTCAGAGGCAAAGGCAGAAGGCGTTGAGTGAGGACAACTCACTCAAGGCCTTCACACAGAAGAATATTTGGCCAAGTATAAAAGCATTGAGTGAAGCTTATCCACTCAATTCTCTCAACGCTTTCAGACAAAAGGATGCAGAATGTTGGATAAGTATAAATGTGTTGAGTGAAGCTTATACACTCAACGCTCTCAACGCATTTATGCAGACCAAATTATCCTAAGGCCAGAATCGTTGAGTGAAGCCAGTTAACTCAATGCCATAGTTGTAGAAGGAGCTGAAAATTATTCTAAGTTCAGAATCATTGAGTGAAGCCAGTTCACTCAACGTTCTCAAAGCCAAGGATGCATAAAGAGCTAAAGATCAAGCTAAGGCAACAAGAATTGAGTGAATCTTATATACCAAACGCTCACAACGCCTCACAAGCTAAAGAATTGACTAAGTCTAGAATCATTAAGTGAAGCCCATTCACTCAACGATCTCAAAGCCTGGAGTGATTTTGTGAAATTGGCTAAGTACATAACTGATGACGTCAGCAAAGTCAACAAAAGTTAACAAAATTCTAAAATTATCTTGGAAGAGTTAAAACTCATCGCTAACGTCACCGTTAGTCTCATTATATAAAACTAAGGATTTAGTCAGATGCTAAACAATGACACATGTCAATCATATCGCTGGATGATGGGATTATAAATACATGATGAGATTTGGATCGAAAAAAGCTTCTGAGGGATCAATTGATTACGAAAAGGTTGTGTGTGACTTCGTCTTCTTCCCTCGCCATTGTTGCAGAGACAAGAGCTTCAATTCAAAAATCTGAAGGGTTTCTGAGTTAGCTGCAACAAACAACATCTGCTATAACAAGATCATAGGATTTCTCTGAGGAAGAAGAATCAGCCAAGGCCAGCCCTAGCTGAAATTGCTTCAAGATCCAAGCCGAGCCGAATTTGAAGATCAATCTCTGAATCTGTGAAGAAGAGGTAGAACAATCTGTGTTCTACAAAATAGGTTAGGTGATAGAAGATCTTTCTTCTCTCTCCTATTAAAATTGAACAACGTGGCACTACTACCACGTTGAATCCTCTCCAGGAGATCAGCAAGATAGCCTAAAGCCAAATTAATATTCTTAGAACTATCCAGTTCACACCTTGATCACGCGAAAATTCCCTGGAACCTGGAGTGAGCAGGGGTTATCTCAACTGAAGTCCATCAACCAGCAACACATGCAGCACAAGAGTCTTATTGATTTACAGCAATCTTCTTTACACAGCGAGACATACATGGCGCGACATGCTTAACCAAACAACACCCAAGGGAAAGCAGAGACTACAAAAATAAGACAGGAGAAATAAGCCACGCGGACTCAACTACAAGATGCCGATCTACTACTGTGGAGTCTGCTTAGTCTGCCAGGTCGCCAGACTACAACCCAAGCCGCGCGGACTACACCTTATTCCAATGCTTGCTATAGCCGCCGATCTGCAAGCTTCCTGACCACGAGGTCGCCTAGCCGCCAGACCGCACAAGCTGCAATGCTGAATAGAACAGTCCGCCTGAAGCAGGCAACATATTGAACCCCGAACCAAGTTGCCAAAGAGAAGACCGTCTGGTCGTTGTCCGCGACTTGATGTTTACCGCCTGTTTCTTAACTGCAGAGTCCGTACTGTCTCTGACTGCAATCAGAGCCAAGTCGTGGCTTTCCAGTGCTATCCGCACATCCTGCACATCATAACCCGGTCAACTCACTCAAACTACGCGGACACAAAAGTACAGTCCGCAGCAACAGTTGCGAGCTCAAGGTACTTGTTGGGTATTGTATCCACAATGTACCTAATTTGAAAAAGCCCCTGGACAAGCTAAGGTCAATAGACAATGTATTTGATACAATCTTTTAAGTTGTGCTTGCAGTTCTTCCACGCTAAGTGCACACCAATGTCAGGGTGCAGTAGGTCAATATACACGGGTCTGCACGACGTAATCCCTCGTTGAGCAGATCAGTGTGTTGGCCTACGTGTACTCTCTCTATTGGAGTGCACTTACTTTCAAGTACAGGGCAGTATTTATGCAAGAGAAGACAAGGAGCACGGATGGGTCAAGGAGCAGCTCATGGGTGGAAAGACGAAAATTCGTCTAAGTGTAAATCGACGAGAATCACCAAGTTATTCTCGCCGATTCGGCGAGAATCACAAGCGATTCACGCCGATTCGTCGAGAATCAGTGGTTGATTCTCGCCGATTTCGTTCCAGCCTCTTATAAGCGAGCACCTCTGCTTCTAAGTAAGAATCGACGAGAATCACCAAGTGATTCTCACCGTCTCGACCTGACCTAAAGCAGTGCGTGCAACCAAGGCAAATTCGACGAGAATCATCTTTAATTCTCGCCAAATCGTCGAGAATCACCTTTGATTCTCGGCGAATCGGCGAGAATCACTTTCGATTCTCACCGATTTTGACTTGGGCATTTTTCTGGAACTTCCTGAACCGGATTCTGCCGCTGTTGAGGTTCTGGACCGGGACTTGGGATTCTGCTTGTGGGTCCCACAACGGTCATTTTTCAAAGCATCTACAGTATATATATACGGGTATTTTGAACGGAATACCTAGACAGAAAGAAGCCGAGCAAGAGAAAACCCTAAAATCGCGAAATCGCTCCTCCGCCGCCGTCGCCGCTCGCGCCATTTGGACGCCGCTGTTGATCGCGTTTTCTCTCGATCTCCGGCGACAGAAGCTTAGCAAAGCTTTGAGTCTCACGTGTCTATCCAGAGATCTCTTGTCTCTCGATTAGTTGATCGGGAATAACATCCCCGTCCGAATCGATCGAGACGACCGATCCTCGTGTGACCGTTGGAAGACCAAGCTAGCTTCGCTACGAAAATTGGATCTCTAAGTTTAGCAGCCGCTCATCATTATAGCCGCCGATCCCGAAGCAAGCCACCGCTCGTCTTGCCGCCGCCGGTTTCGGGGAGATCCTTTCCAAGAGAGACCAAGGTTGTAGATTCTTCGTTGACTTCACGAACACGTCGTCAAATGAAGAGGAACACCGTAGTCTCCCAACGAAGTTTGTATCTCGTGTACATTCTATTTTACTTTTGTTGTAAAGGAACGATTGTTCCGTGTTGTAAGGGTTGAGTGCAACCCGGTTTGTGGGAGTGTTGACTCCTACGTGTGGAAGGGTTCCTTCCGTTAGTGCAGGGATTGGATTTCAATCCTGTTGGAGAAGAGACCGAGTCGTCCCTTGTTGGGAGATAGGTCGAAGGGGGAAAGTGGATGTACCCAAGTCGGGGAACCACTATAAATTGCTTGTGTATTCTGTGTGCTGTGCTTTTTATTTTTATTGTGCAGGTACCTTCGTAAATTCCGCAAAAGCGTTGCACCTCACCTATTCCCCCCCCCCCCCATAGGTGAACCTTGTTGACGCTAGGTGGACTTTCAAGTGGTATTAGAGCGAGGTTACTCATCAAAAAGGTTAACACCTTGAGTTTAATCCTGCCACTAGTGTCAAGAAGGAGGCAAACACCTACTATGGACGGGCTCAAGTTCTCCGGCAAGATCCCAGTGTGCACCAGGCTCAACTTTCCGATCTGGAAGGAAAGGATCAGGTTCTACATGGAAGCAGTTGATCCTCGACTCTTCATGATCGTGGAGGAGGGATCTTATGTCCCCACTAAGGCCTCCACCATTGATCCCACCAAATTAGGTACCGAAGAGACTTTCTGAAATGGACAAAGACGAGATGGTGCTAGTGGGACTGGACAAGAAGGCACGAAACATTCTGGTGAGCGCAGTTGATGATTCAATGATGCAAAACTTCAGCAACTGCAGGACAGCACAGGAGATCTGGCAGTGCTTGATCATCCTAATGGAGGGCACAGATGAAGTGAGGGATGATCGGAGATCCCTCCTGAACCAAAAATATGAGGCCTTCAGACAAGGGCCTAAGGAAGAAATCGGAGTCACCTACGAGAACTTCCTAAAGATTGTCAACGCCCTCAAGGGCTATAGAAGAGTGTTCACTAATGGTGAACTCAATGACAAATTCCTTAGGTCCCTTACTAAGGAATGAGACACAAAGATCTGCGGCATCAGAGAATTTGGCAGACTAGCAGAAACTGATCCACAAATCCTGTTTGGGAAGCTGATGTCCTATGAGCTTCAGCTGAACACCAGGAAAGCAGAGGAAGAAGCAGAGAAGGATGCTGAAAAAGAAAAGACTGTGGCTCTAAAAGCCAGTTACTCCAGAAAAGGCAAGGGTGCGGTGTCATACCGTGCCAGGAATAAGGAAGAGGAGGAGGACTCTGAACCATGCTCCTCCAGCTCAGAGCTGTCGGAGGAGGATTTCTCGCTCATCACCCGAGAGTTCAAGAAGTTCCTCAAGATGAGGAATCAAAGAAAGAAAGACAGCTCCTCCTCCAGGCATCAGAAGAAAAATTATTCTTCTGACAGGTATGCATCTAAACCTAACAAACATCGCTCTTCTGACATTATTTGCTTTGGATGCAATAAGCCAGGACACGTCGTGGCCGACTGCTATCAAAGCAAAAGAGAAAATGGGAAAGGAGAGGAGCTCAAATCCTCCAGAGATAAGAAGAAGGAGCGGAGCTACATCGCTAGAAGGCCAAAGACACTGAGTGAGTCTGATTCCTCAGACTCCAGTGATGATGAGGAAGCCTACTTCGGGCTGGTGGGTCGCTCCGACTCAGAAGGAGAATGTCCCCCATTTACTGGGAAGGTAAAAGCTCACACCCCTCTCTCCGACTCTGACTCTGATCCTGAGTCTCAGGATGATGAACCTGAGGATAGCCTTTCGGCCCGCGAAGCTGAGCTCCTCGAGAAGTATGAGCTTCTGCTCAACACCTTCGAGGAGTGCCGTAAGAGACTGAAGGCTGAGAAGAAGGAAGTGAAATTCCTTAAGGGTGAGTGTGTATCCCTAAGGGAAGAGGTCACTAGCTTGATTTCTCTACGACAGGAGCACCTTGACCTGACTTCAAAGCATTCAGAATCTTTAAAGCTCCTTGATCTTAAGGAGGAGGAAGTCGACAAGTTGGAAGAACAACTTGCGGCAGAAAGGAAGATCGTCAAGAGCTTCTCTATGCCAAAAACAGTTCTTCCAGTCGTTGATACCTTCTCCGCTCAGGCCAAAGGAGCTGGCTTGGGGCATGTAGGGGTATCTGGTTCCTCCTCCAGGAGAAACAGGAACCAGAGGAAGAATAAGGCCGCCAAGAAGGCCTCTGCTGATGAAAAGGGAAAGGCTCCACTTAGTCCTGTTGCGTTCAGAAAGCCTGGCTTTCCTTGCAACCAACATGACTTTGAGTCAACATTTGGCCATCATTTCTGGCCCTTGGTTGCAAAGCCAAAGAGCCGATATGATGGTTGGACCTTTCCCCGAAACTTTGGTGAGAGTGCCTTCAAGGCACCTTATGAGGAAATCCACATGGGAAATTATGGTCCGTTCTCTAGCGGCCATAATGGAAAGCAGGCACCAAAAGCCAAGCCTGTTATACAGAAGGTGACGAAGTCATGTGACTTCTATCACCATGAGGCCTCCACCTCCAGATCCAAGGCCCCAGCTGTACCCACCATTCCCAGGGTAAGGCAGGAGCCTAGGAAGAGGTACAACAGATTCGACTGTTGGTGTTGTGGCAAAGTCGGTCACTTTGCCGTGGATTGTTGGTTTAATCCAAGGTGTTACGAGACTCCCCATGTTAGCAATGCGAGGCCGACCACTCGTAGGGTTAACCAACCGAGGGGGAGTGTGCTAACCAGGAATTTAGGACCCAAGTTCGATTGGGTTCCTAAGGTAGATTAATTTTGTTTTGTAGGAATGTCCAAAGGCCACCAAAACGCCGATCTGGTATTTGGACAGTGGATGCTCCCGGCATATGACTGGGACAAGAAGCATGCTGCGTGATTACACTCCGGTCGAGAATGGACCCAAAGTCATCTTTGGAGGGTCAGATCGAGGAGTCACCAGAGGTTATGGTATGATTTCCAATGGCATAATCTCTATCACCGACGTGGCTTATGTTGAAGGGTTAAACCATAACCTGATCAGTATAAGTCAGTTATGTGACAAAGGTTATGACGTTAAGTTCTGCAAGGATAAATGTCTGATAATTTCACGTACCTCTTCTGAGACGGTATTATCAGGCATTAGGAGCAGAAATATCTTCTTCTTAGATTTTCTCAGTTTAGATTTCTCTACCCCCGTATGCCTTGTGGCAACAGGCAGTGCATCTCTGTGTGAACAATGGCACAAGAGATTGTCACATATTAATTTCAAGACAATTAGTATGCTGTTTTCTAAGAACTTAGTAAGGGATGCTCCCAGTATCAAGTGCATCAAAGATAGCCCCTGTCCTGCATGCTAGATGGGCAAACAGACTCAGGCTACCTTTAAGAGCATTGCAGACAAAGACTCTTCCCGATGTCTTTACCTTTTACATATGGACTTGTTTGATCCAATGCAAGTTCATAGCTTGGGAGGCAAGTCCTATACGCTAGTGATAGTTGATGATCATTCTCGGTTTACTTGGGTGTTCTTTTTGAAACAAAAGTCAGGTATGTTTGACATCTTCACTAGTTTTGTCAAGCAGGTTCAGAACGAATTTAACTGCTCAGTGGTCAAAATCAGAAGTGACCATGGAACAGAATTCGAGTCTGGTGCTATGACAGAATTTTATGAAGAACAAGGTATCTTTCATGAGTTCTCCTCCCCGTGCACTCCTCAGCAAAATGGAGTTGCGGAGAGGAGAAATAGAACACTCATTGAAGCCTGCACGACAATGTTGAAAGACGCTTCTCTCCCGGAATACTTTTGGGCAGAGGCTGTCAATACAGCTTGTCATGTACAAAACCGAGCATTGATTAACAAGCATCATCGTATGATGCCTTACGAGCTACTGAAAGGCAGGAAACCAACAATGTCCTACTTGAGGATTTTTGGTTGCAGATGCTATGTACTGAATAATGGGAAGTACCCGCGTACTAAATTTTGTGAAAAATGCTTCGAAGGCATATTCATGGGCTATAGTTCCCACAGTCGGGCATATAGGGTCTTCAATAAGAAAACCCTAGTGGTAGAAGAATCAATAAATGTTGTATTTGATGAAGGAAGTTTGCTTAACATCAATTCTTCCAGTGGTATTCTTGAAGATGCAGGTGCATGACTTGAACAACTGAGTCTGGATGAGACCGCTAAAGATGACGCTCCTAAGTACGTCAAAGTTTCCACCTCTACGTCATCTGAAAATGTTGAAGATCAAAATGTAACAAATCTCTTAGAAGAAGGAGAAGCCCAAGAAGTAGTCGAAGTCCCAGACGCCAGACTTCTAGAGCTCCGGCACGTGAGGGATCATCCTAGAGATCAGATCATCGGAGATCCTCGTGTCGGTGTCGAAAACTCGAAGAGGTACTATTAACGAAGTATTGCATCTTAGCTTCCTGTCACAAGTTGAGCCTAAGATGTTCGACGAGGCGAACAAGGATGCGGCATGGATTCTGGCCATGCAAGATGAACTACATCAATTCGAACGTTGCAATGTTTGGACGCTAGTTCCCAGACCATACAAGCAGAATGTGATTGGCACCATGTGGATCTTCAGAAACAAGCTGGATGAACATGGTGTCATCATAAAGAACAAGGCAAGGTTGGTGGCTCAAGGTTACAGACAGGAGGAGGGGATTGACTTCGACCAGACCTTCGCACCAGTAGCAAGGCTCGAGGCAATCAGATTGTTCCTGGCATATGCTTCACACAAAGGATTCACAGTCTATCAAATGGATGTGAAATCAGCATTCTTGAACGGAGAGCTGAAAGAGGAAGTATATGTCGCTCAACCCCCAGGTTTTGTCAATCCTACTTATCCTAATCATGTTTATTTTCTCAATAAAGCCTTATATGGGTTGAAACAAGCTCCACGAGCTTGATATGAGACTTTATCTAGTTTTCTTCTTGAGAACAAGTTCTCTAAAGGTAAAATAGATAAAACATTGTTTCTCAGGGAAGTCAAAGGCAAGATTTTGCTGGTGCAAATCTATGTCGATGACATAATATTCGGCTCAACGGACAACAATCTTTGCAAAAAGTTTTCTAAACTTATGCAAGGAAAGTTTGAAATGAGCAATATGGGAGAGCTCAAGTATTTCTTAGGACTTCAAGTGAAACAGTCTGAGGATGGAATCTTCATCTCTCAGACAAAGTTCACAAATGAACTCCTTAAGAAATTCGGTATGGAGAGTGCAACCTCTATGAGGACTCCAATGGGATCCACCATGTCTCTGGATAAGGATGAGAAAGGTAAACCTTTCGATGAAACCAAATACAGAAGCATCATTGGATCCCTGCTCTACCTTACTGCGAGTAGACCAGATATTATGTTCTCCACATGTGTCTGTGCCCGATATCAGGTCAACACTAAGGAATCTCACTATGTCGCTGCCAAGCGAATTCTAAGATACCTTAGAGGTACTCCTAATCTTGGCTTGTGGTACCCGAGAAACAATGATGTCGAGCTAATAGGCTTTTCAGATGCTGATTTTGCGGGGAGTAGGGATGACAGGAAAAGCACCTCCGGGACGTGTCAATTCCTCGACAGGAGGCTTATCTCATGGAACAGCAAGAAACAGAATTGTGTTGCAATCTCCACAGCAGAGTCTGAGTACATCTCGGCCGGCAGCTGTTGCGCACAACTCCTATGGATTAGAAACCAGTTAGCCGACTACGACCTTGAGTTCAAGGAAATACCAATGTACTGCGACTCCTCCAGTGCAATTGCCATTGCCAACAATTCGGTGTCGCACAGCAGGACGAAGCATATTGAAGTGCGCTACCACTTCATTCGGGAGCACGTGGAGAACAAAGACATCTCTCTCTGCTATGTCCCCACGGACAAGCAGATTGCTGATATATTCACAAAGCCCTTAGACGAGGCCAAGTTCAATCTTTTCAAGACTGAATTGGGGATGCTCAATTATGAGGAATGAAGACTACAGAAGCTCCAGGCTCGTGCACGATCTGAGGGGGAGCAAGGCACTCAAGTGTGAGCTCAGACGCAAGAACTGAGGGGGAGCAAGGGGTCAAATGCTACCGACCCCGATTTGCAGAAGCCGAAAAGGGGGAGATTACCCTCTCGGCTAAGGCTAAGGTGGCTCCAAGCTTGCCACCAATAAATTGGTATTGGTAATGGATAACTCACTCAACTCACTTTAAAGTTTATGGTTTTCATTCTCATTTGCTCTATTCACCTTAGCTTGTAGGGTTTAGGCTTCTTCAAATAGGGTGAGATTGTTGGGTATTGTATCCACAATGTACCTGATTTGAAGAAGCCCCTGGACAAGCTAAGGTCAATAGACAATGTATTTGATACAATCTTTTAAGTTGTGCTTGTAGTTCTTCCACGCTAAGTGCACACCAATGTCAGGGTGCATTAGGTCAATATACACGGGTCTGCACGACGTAATCCCTCGTTGAGCAGATCAGTGTGTTAGCCTACGTGTACTCTCTCTATTGGCGTGCACTTACTTTCAAGTACATGACAGTATTTATGCAAGAGAAGACAAGGAGCACGGATGGGTCAAGGAGCAGCTCATGGGTGGAAAGACGAAAATTCGTCTAAGTGTAAATCGACGAGAATCACAAGCGTTTCTCGCCGATTCGGCGAGAATCACAAGCGATTCAAGCCGATTCGTCGAGAATCAGTGGTTGATTCTCGCCGATTTCGTTCCAGCCTCTTATAAGCGAGCACCTCTGCTTCTAAGTAAGAATCGACGAGAATCACCAAGTGATTCTCGCCGATTCGGCGAGAATCACTAGTGATTCTCGTCGAATCGGCGAGAATCCCTTGTGATTCTCACCGTCTCGACCTGGCCTAAAGCAGTGCGTGCAACCAAGGCAAATTCGACGAGAATCATCTTTGATTCTCGCCGAATCGTCGAGAATCACCTTTGATTCTCTGCGACTCGGCGAGAATCACTTTCGATTCTCACCGATTTTGACTTGGGCATTTTTCTGGAACTTCCTGAACCGGATTCTGCCGCTGTTGAGGTTCTGGACCGGGACTTGGGATTTTGCTTGTGGGTCCCACGACGGTCATTTTTGAAAGCATCTACAGTATATATATACAGGGTATTTTGAACGGAATACCTAGACAGAAAGAAGCCGAGCAAGAGAAAACCCTAAAATCGCGAAATCGCTCCTCCGCCGTCGTCGCCGCTCGCGCTATTTGGACGCCGCTGTTGATCGCGTTTTCTCTCGATCTCCGGCGACAGAAGCTTAGCAAAGCTTTGAGTCTCACGTGTCTATCCAGAGATCTCTTGTGTCTCAATTAGTTGATCGGGAATAACTTCCCCATCCGAATCGATTGAGACGACCGATCCTCGTGTGACCGTTGGAAGACCAAGCTAGCTTCGCTACGAAGATTGGATCTCTAAGTTTAGCAGCCGCTCATCATTATAGCCGCCGATCCCGAAGCAAGCCGCCGCACGTTTTGCCGCCGCCGGTTTCGGGGAGATCCTTTCCAAGAGAGACCAAGGTTGTAGATTCTTCGTTGACTTCACGAACACATCGTGAAACGAAGAGGAACACCGTAGTCTCCCAACAAAGTTTGTATCTCGTGTACATTCTATTTTACTTTTGTTGTAAAGGAACGATTGTTCCGTGTTGTAAGGGTTGAGTGCAACTCGGTTTGTGGGAGTGTTGACTCCTACGTGTGGAAGGGTTCCTTCCGTTAGTGCAGTGATTGGATTTCAATCCTGTTGGAGAAGAGACCGAGTCGTCCCTTGTTGGGAGATAGGTCGAAGGGGGAAAGTGGATGTACCCAAGTCGGGGAACCACTATAAATTGCCTGTGTATTCTGTGTGCTGTGCTTTTTATTTTTATTGTGAAGGTACCTTCGTAAATTCTGCAAAAGCGTTGCACGTCACCTATTCCCCCCCCCATAGGTGAACCTTGTTGACACTAGGTGGACTTTCAGTACTGTTCACTTATGCGTGGAGGTTCTTTGTTCCTGATGTGACATTGGTCCTATTTATAGGCACGATGATGAGTGTGGTCACCGCCCTAGCCGATAGGATTACCGACACATCCCCCAACAAGACTTCTCCGTAGTCCGCAGATACAATCCAGTCCGCCGCACCTGTGCAAGATAGTCAGCCCGCCTAGCTTCTCCAATGTCGAACTCCAATTTCCAGTCCGCCTTATCGCCAAAGGCCAAGCCGCCAAGACATCACCAAGGTCGTACAACAACACCAGTCTGCCTTGTCGCTAAGGGCCAACCCACGACCACTGCAGCCGGACTTCACAACAACAGTCCGCTAATCTGCGAACACGACACTTCAGTCCGCTAATCCCGAGCCCACGACTTCTCCAACAAGGAAACTGCCAGACTCAGTTGGACACACTATTCCAGTCAGCCCATACTACGGACAAAACTAGTCTGCATATTCCTGCAGACAACTCCAGTCTGCAAGCCGAGTCCATAGCCTTGTTACCAAGACACGTTCCGGACTCAGCGGACTCCAGCTCCAGTTTGCTTATACAACAAACTTCCAGTCCGCATATATCGCAGGCTACTCCAGTCCGCAATCCCTCAGACTGCTCCAGTCTGTATATCCCAAGTCCACAGCCACGCCAGCAAGGCAAGCTGTCAGACTCACCGGACACCCGGCTTCAGTCCGCACATTCCGAGCCCACTGCTTTGCCACAGGCTCCTGCTAGACTCAGCGGACACCCGACATCAGTCCGCCTACAGTTGCGGACACAACCTCCAGTCTGGTCATCCCCAAACTCGTAACCAAGGCACATGCACTTCTGCCAAGATTGGCGGACTGAGAAGCAGGCCACACTCCACTACGCGATCTCCCCAGACTGAGCCAAACATGGACTTGGTTTAGAACCAACCAAGTCCATCACTGGCCACAAGGGCCAGTCCGCACTTACTGGTGGACACTGGATGCAGTGCGCCTGTACCAGAGAAATCCAGTATAAGTACGCACTGACTGGCGGCCTCCGCAGCTTCCACTTCCCGCTGCACCAGAGCAAGACCATGGCAACTGCCAAACCGGTCTGACAAGCTCCAGTTCTTCTGTCCGCTTCATGCCGTACTCTGCAGCTAGAGATTCTATCCTCCAGTTACTTCCTGGGATCCAACTGCCTGCTGAGCACAAGCCGGCCTGGCTAACTGCCGCTGTTGTCCGCGTACTCCGTGCGAACAAACCCCCCATGCCACTACAGAGCAAATCGTCTACAACATCCCTGCCGACTTAGTAGTCCGCCAACCCTGTCCACGTAGTCCGCGCGGATAGGTCCAAGTGCTCCATTCACCCATTTTCACTTCACAAATTTTAACAGTCCCCCTTGAAGTGAGAAGTGATGAATAACTCCAACAGCTCCCGTAACCTTGCACCTGGTCCTTCTGATAGCATGTACAAAGAGAGGTCTAAGACATAGTTCTCGCCCCGCATATCATGGACCATGAGGGAGACCTCCAGCATCTCCCAAAAGGAGACATACTTCCCTCTGCCTTCTTCATCAGCTTCAACCTCCACTCATGCATCGCAGGAGTATCACCAACAACCTTCGGCACAAAAGCCCAAGCCTAATTACCCCTGAGAGAAGTCACCTCTTCAGACTTGGTGTCAATCACCTCCTTGATTCTAGTGGGGTCATTACAGCCAGAAGATACTTGCTCGACCTGAGGACTAGCAAGGAAACATGGGACCAAGCCCGCTGTGTTCCCTTCACTATATCGAGCTGGTGGCTTACTGTTCCTCTTCAATCTCCGAAGAACCGGATCATGGCTAACCACTTCCGCTGCTCCTGAACCATCTCCGTTCCCGGGCAAACCCTGAACAATGCTCCCCTTACTTCCTGAACAAGATGCCTCCTCACTGGAACTAGAAGCACTTGGAGCAACGCTCCACCTGCTACCTGAACTAGAAGTCTCCGCTCTCGAACAAGAACTGCTGGAATATCGCTCCCCCTGCTTCCTGAACCAGAAGTCTTCGCCTTCGAGCCAGAATTACCTGGAGCATCGCTCCCCCTACTTCCTCACCCTGATGCCTTTGCCCCGGAGCTAGAACAACCTGGATCTCCTGGTGACTGAGGATGCTCCACCTGAACCTTAGCAGCAGCCTCCTTCAGCTAACCATCTAACTTGCTCATCTCTAGCTCCACATAAGAGCTATCCCAATACGACGTCAACTCATCGAAAATAACGTCTCTCAACACGATGAGTCTCTTCGTCACAGGATCCATACACCTCCATCTTCTCCTCTGCTCATCATACCCAACAAAGGCTAGCTTTGTCTTGAGAGCTCCCGGAGAGTGTAAGTAGCAGGTAGATCTAAACACCCTTAGGTGCTTCATACTGGGCTTTACTCCGAACATCAACTCATAAGGAGTCTTCACATAGATTGGACTAAGAGGCATCTGAATGATGACATGAGCAGCATAGGCCATCCCTTCCGCCCAAAGGGCCTTACGAACGCCTTTAATCTGAATCCAACACTTGCAGGTTTCCGTTAAAAAATGGATCATCTGAGCTGCAATACTGCCTTGTTGTGAGTATGTCCACAAGAAAGCTCCTTCCGGATCCCTTGCTTCCTGCAAAAGTTTGAGAACTCGGTTGAGCCAAACTCACCACCGATGCTTGTCCTAAACTTCTTGATCCTCAGGCCAAGTTGGCCATCCACAAGCTTCTTGAACTCCACAAACAAGCGCATCATGTTGGACTTCTTCTTCATGAAGTATACCGAAGTATACCTTGAATAGTCATCAACCAATATCAACATGGAACTACTGCCTCCAAGACTGGCGGTGATGGTCGGTCCAACCAGAGCACAATGGACAACCGCCAACGGTGCTTTACATCTGGATTGTGCCTTATCAACAATGAAGCAATAAGCTTCACTTTGCTGACATCCCGCACACCCCTGACCATCATCATAGGAAGACAATCTAGGCAAGCCTCTTACGAGTCTTCTTTCCGCCATTGCTTTCAGCTTGTCCATCTCTACATGCCCCACTCTTTCATGCCAGATAGCTGCACTATCACTGGCCTTCATCCGATCAGCACCAGAACTTGTTGAAGACCCAACTAAGTTCTTCTCCTTGCCTCTAATATGAGCTATGTTTGTGGAGATCAAGACAACCTTGCACTCTTTCCTGAGATGACCATGCTGCTTGCATTTATAGCACCATGGCCCTTCCTTCCTCTTCCCATCACGCCTGGGAGAAACACTCCTCCATTGCTGATATAAAGTAGAAGGAACATCCTCTACAGCAACCTTCACCTCCTTCCTGAATAACCCATAAAGGGAAGTCCAAACCTCTGCAGCTGACAGACATCCATTGATGTGGTCCAAGAGCTCCGATGAGATCACCTGCTTGAGAATAGACCACGCTTTCACATTTGTCTCCTTCCAAGCTCTCATCTCTTCAACATTGCCAGCAGTAGCCTCTTGTCTTTCTGCTCCGCATACAACTTCCCAAAGGTCCTCGCCAAGAAGAAAGCTCTCCATACAAGACTTCTACCTATCAAAGTTTGTCTCTGTAAGGAGATCAATTACAAGACAAATTGCATCTTCCACTGTCAAGGTTCTACCATTGGTTCCCTCTTTAAAGAGTCATAACCACTTCAGTTGATCACTGCTTATCCACTCCAATCCAGCTCTGAGACCAAGTTCCCTGGTCAAGCAACTGAACCTGGCTCTGATACCATGTTAAAATTCAACAACCTGGCACTACTACCACGTTGAATCCTCTCCAGGCGGTCAGCAAGAAAGCCTAAAGCCAAATTAATATTCTCAGAACTATCCAGTTCACACCTTGATTACGCGGAAATTCCCTAGAACCTGGAGTGAGCAGGGGTTATCTCAACTGAAGTCAATCAACAAGCAACACATGCAGCACCAGAGTCTTATTGATTTACAACAATCTTCTTTACACAGTGAGACATACATGGCGAGCCATGCTTCACCAAACAACTCCCAAGGGAAAGCAGAGACAATAAAAATAAAACAAGAGAAACAAGCTGCGCGGACTCAACTACAAGCCACCGGTCTACTACTGTGGAGTCCGCTCAGTCCGCCAGGTCTCCAGACCACAACCCAAGCCGTGCGGACTACACCTTATTCCAATGCTTGCTCTAGACACCGATCTGCAAGCCGCATGACCGCGAGGTAGCCTAGCCGCCAGACCGCACAAGCTGCAATGCCAAATAGAACAGTCCGCCTGAAGCAGGCTCCCTATTGAACCCCGAACCAAGTTGCCAAAGAGAAGACCGTTTGGCCGTTTTCTGCGACCTGCTGTTTACCGCCTGTTGCTTAACCGCAGAGTCCCACTATCCCTGACCGCAATCAGAGATAAGTCTTGGCTTTCCAGCGCTATCCACACAACCTACACAGCACAACCCGGTCAACTCACTCAAACCGCGCGGACACAAATGTCCAGTCCGCAGCAATAGTTGCGAGCTCAAGGTACTGTTCACTTACGCATGGAGGTTCCTTCTTCCTGATGTGACATGGGTCCTATTTATAGAAACGATGATGAGTGTGGTCACCGCCCAAGCCGATAGGATTACCGCCACATCCCGCAGCAAGACTTCTCCGCAGTCCGCGGATAAAATCCAGTTTGTCGCACCTGTGCAAGATAGCCAGCCAGCCTAGCTTCTCCAAGTCCGGACTCCAATTTCCAGTCCGTCTTGTCGCCAAAGGCCAAGCCTCTAAGACATCACCAAGGCCGGACAGTAACACCAGTCCGCCTTGTCGCCAAGGGCCAAGTCAGGACCACCGCAGCCGGACTCCGCAGTAACAATCCGCTAATCCGGGACACAACACTTTAGTCCGCCAATCCCGAGCCCATGGCTTCGCCAACAAGGCAACTGCCAGACTCTGGCGGACACGCTGTTCCAGTCCACCCATACTATGAACAACACAAGTCTGCATATCCCTGCAGACAACTCCAGTCCGCAAGCCGAGTCCATAGACTTGTTACCAAGACACCTTCCGGACTCAGGGGACTCCAGCTCTAGTCTGCTTACACAGCAACTTCAGTCTGTATATACCGCAGAGTACTCCAGTCCACATATCCAGCAGCCTGCTCCAGTCCGCATATCCCAAGTCCACAGCCACGCCAGCAAGGCAGCTGTCGGACTCAGCAGACACCCGGCTTCAGTCCGCACATTCTGAGCCCACTGCTTTGCCACAGGCTCCTGCTGGACTCAGCAGACACCCGGCATCAGTCCGCCCATAGTTGCGGAAACAACCTCCAGTCCGCTCATCCCCAAACTCGTAACCAAGGCATATGCACTTCTACCGAGCTTGGCGGACTGAAAAGCAGGCCGCACTTCACTATGCGATCTCACCGGATTGAGCCAAACAAGGACGTGGTTCAGAACCAACCAAGTCCACCACTAGCCACAAGGGCCAGTCCGCACTTACTGGCGGATACTGGATCCAGTCCGCCTGTATCGGCAAACTCCAGTATCAGTCCGCACTGACTGGCGGCCTCCGCGGCTTCCACTTTCCGCTGCACCAGAGCAAGACCAAGGCAACTGCCAAACCGGTCTGCCGAGCTCCAGTTCTTCAGTCCGCTTCTTACCGGAATCCACGACTAGAGATTCTATCTGCCTAGTTACTTCCTGGGATCCAACTGCCTGCTGAGCACAAGCCGGCCTGGCTAACCGCCGCTGTTGTCCGTGTAGTCCCCGCGAACAGACTGCCCAGGCCTCTATAGGGCAAATCGTCTGCAACATCCCTGCCGACTTAGTAGTCCGCCAACCCTGTTCGCGTAGTCTGCGCGGATATTTCCAAGTGCTCCATTCACCCACTTTCACTTCACAAATTTCAACATCTCCTTCATCAACAGAATCAGAATCAAGGTTCCGAGTTACTTCCAGCACAAGCGGCAGATTCTTGAAGATTCTTATTCTTTTTACTGTGAATAAGATAGTGTTGAGATTCTTTCAGATCATGAATCAATTGACTTATAGATTAATTTCTCTTGAGTTAATATAACAATACTATTCAATTTATGTAGGATTTGTTTAAGATTTGTGTTGTAAGCCTAAATTATAATGGCTGAGTGGTATGATCCAGTCTTGAATCTGTATGATAGGGATATTTTCTTAGCCTGTGTTGTTGGGAATTTGTGCCTATGTGAGGTGATCATGTGATTACTGAGTGGTTGGGCTGTGTGCCTGTGTTGTAAGTCTCTGTAGAGACTGTGTGATCGAGTGTAATCGTGTTATAATCTCTAAAGAGCCAAGTTATTGGAGAAGTGCCTTGTCTAACATTTTGTTAGAAAGGCGGGAGGTGCAATGGATGTACCAATACACTGGGGAACAACTATAAAAATCTGGTGTGTTGTGTGTGAATTTTTTAAAGCTAAATTAATCACTCACAACAAATCCTAACTCTGTTAAAGGCTTAAAGAACTCAAAAGAGAATCATAAAGATCTTAATAATCTATTCACCCCGCCCCCTCTAGGTGATTAGCTATCCTTGAATTCAAAAACTTTCAAGTGGTATCATAGGGAGGTTGCTCAAGAAAGTCTTAACAGACTGAGTAGAACTCGAAGGGTAGCTGAGAAAAGATAAGTATGTGTTTAGGAGAGAACCATAAGGAACTAGGTTATATGAATCTTCCTCCATGCAGGAAAGAAAATTTTGGAATATGGAAAGAAAGGGTCAGATTGTTTATGGAAGCATCAAACCCTAGGATTTATGTTACAGTACAAGGACCATTCATTCCCCCGAAGGTGTATGTTTTTGATGCAAATATCAAGACTACAAAGAGTTACGCAGAAATGACGAAAGATGAAATCATCTTGTCTGCAATGGATAGAAGGGCACAGAACATTATAGTTAGTGTCATAGATGACTCTACTTTTCAAAACCTGGTGTACTTCAAAATCTCAAAGGAAATATGGGACACTCTAGCGATACATTTGGAGGGTACTGAGGAAGTTAGAGATGATAGGAAGTCTATGCTCAATCAAGAGTATGAGGATTTCATGCATATCAAGGAGGAGATAATAACTAGCTGCTATAAAAGGTTTTTCTGAACTGTAATTGAGCTAAGTACCTATGGTCGGGTCTTTAGTAACTATGAGCTAAATGATAAGTTTCTTAGGTCTCTTACTAGAGACTGGGACACTAAAATATGTGCCATTAGAGAAATGGCAAAGCTGGAAGATGCTCCACCATCCACTTTGTTTGGGAAGCTACTGTCATATGAAATGCAACTTACTGCAAGGAGGAGGAAGAGAAGACTAGCAAAGCTCAGGCCAAAGAATCAACTGTGGCCTTCTAGGCAGATAGTACCAAAAGGAGCAAAAAGAAGAATCCTTCTCTCCCAAGAAGGCTAGCTTAGTCTGAAGATTCAGATCAAGATACATCAGAATGTAATATGTCTGATGAGGAATTTGTTGCTTTCTCAAGGCAGTTCATGAAGCTGATGAAGAAGAAGGGGTGGAGGACGAGACCTTCTTATTCCTTAAAAAATAAGGAAGACTACTACAAAACCATGAAGAAACCTTCTATGGAATGAATGTATGACTCAAAACCAAGTAAACATGTTTCTAATAAGATAATCTATTTTTTATGCAGCAAGCCCGGACATGTTGTGGCTGAATGTCCTGTGAAGATGGAGGCTTATGAGAAAAATCACCATCATAAGAAGGGCAAGAAGGATAAAATCTTCATTGCTAAGAAGGAGAAAAGTTGAACTGACTCATCCACATCCGAGTCAGATGATGAAGATGAAGCCTACATTGGGTTGATGGCTAGATTAGACAAGGAATCTTGCCATGATCAGCCTGGTCCATCTAAGGTACACTCTCCATTCAGCTATTCATCTAAGTCAAGTTATAAGACTGGTCCCAGTTTAGAAGCATCCTCATCAAGGAGTATAGGTGATTCTGTGTCTGAGGAAGATAACCATCATATGATTGATAAGTATGGTGAACTTCTGAATGCATTCAAAATGAGTAAGTAACAGTCAAAAAAGCTGGCTCAAGAGACTGCACCTCTAAAGCTTGCTTCTTTCCAGCACTCTGAGACAACAATCATGCTGGAACAGAAAATTAGGGGAGTCAGTTAGTTAAAGACTATTACTATTATACAGATAGGCACCATAAAGTATAAGAATGACCTTATTAGGGATCTAGAATAAAAGCTCCAAAGGGAGAAGAAAATTGTGGCAAGTTTTTCTAAGGCCAATTTAATGTTACCCATTATTGACTCCTTAACCTCTTAGAGAAACAACAGAGGAGTTGGATTCAAGGGAAACACCAGAGCTGCCCCTTTCAAAGGAAAGGAAAAAAGATCCAGCTATGTCACCCATTGCCTTAAAATGGGTAATACTCCCTACTAATAGGTATGACCAGGACTCCATGTATGGTCAATGGAAGAATGGGAATTCTTCTTGGAAGGATACTAATGTATCTTCCAATGTAAGGAGAAGAGGAATTGAGATGAGTGCCTTCAAGGCAGCTCATGAAGAAATACAAATGGCCCATCTTGGACCAGTTGTCTTTGGTGTTCCAACTTTAACTCTTAAGAATGGGGCAGTGAGCAAACATCAGACTCAATCAACAATGATTCAGACTAAAGGACAATCTTATAGCAAGCCTGATGTGGGTGGTTCTGATGCTATCTGGAGCACGATTTCTGCAAAGAAAACTCCTGCTGATGGCACTCAGAAAAAGCTAAATAAAGCTGCAGCAAGGCTTTTATTCAGCTAGATAATTGTTGAAATAAATCAGAAGAAGATCATTACTATTCCTTCTGGAAAGGTTGTTGTTGTTAACACAGTCACAAGACTAGCTAAGAAAAGAAGGTATAACCTTCATGAGTGTTGGTGATGTGGCAAGAAAGAGCATTTTTCCATTGATTGTTGGTATATTTCTAGTGTGCCCGGAACTAAAATAAGTCTACCAGTCAAAAAAACGACTGGTAGACCTATTCATTTTGAGACTAACATGCACCTAGGAACCAATAAGTATTGTGGTCCTAAGGTAAAATAAATATATTTTGCAGGTTAGTCCCAGTCTCCATACCCCAATATGTTACTTGGACAGTGGTTATTCCAGGCACATGCCTGGAATAAAGATCAATCTGAAGGAGTTCACTCCAGTGAAGGATGGACCCAAGATGATTTTTGGTGGATTAAACAAAGGGATTACCAGAGGTTATGGTAAGATCTCAAATTGCTTAGTCACTTTCACAAAAGTAGCTTATGTGGAAGGGTTGCAACACAACCTTATAAGCATAAGCCAACTTTTTGATCTTGGCTATGTCATTTCATTCCACAAGGATGAGTGCCACATAAAGAAGTCAAGTGACCAAGGGGTCGTCCTGACAGGTAGTAGGAGTGGGAATGTGCACTGTTTAAATTTTATTTATGTAATTTCAGACTCTCCCGTATGCATAGTTGCAAATGAGAAATCCTCAGACTGTGTCAAATGGCAAAAGAGGATAGCTCAGTTGAACTATAATACCATAGACAAGCTCTTCAATAAAGAGCTTGTTAAAAATGGTCCTAAAATGGTATGCACTAAGGAAGCAGACCAAAGCTTATTTTAAAAGAATTGGGACTAAAGACTCTATGAGGTGTTTATACCTCCTGCATATGGACTTGTTTGGTCCTATGCCAGTTCATAGTCGTGGTAGGAAAGTCTAAACATTTGCGGTTGTTGATGACTTTTCCAAATTCACTTTTTTTTTCTTTTTAAGAAAAATGTTTGAAATCCCTGATGTCTTCAAGACATTTGTCAAACAAATACAGAATGAATTATAGAGTTCTATGGTCAGAATCAGAAGTGATCATGAAACTAAGTTTCAATTTTAATGCATGACAAAGTTTTATGAAGAACTTGGGATTCATCTAGAGGTTGTTGGATCTCGGGGACAACCACAGAGGGGGGGGGGGGGGGTTAATAAGGTTTTTTGCATTTAATGAAATTTAAAATATTTCGACCCCAAAAATCGTGTTATGGAAGATACTGCGGGGCGTTAGGTAGCTAATGCATGGTGGTATGTCTGTCAACTCATTTTCCTGTGTCGATTCTCGTGTACACTTCTTAGAAGAATCCCAACTAACATTCACAGCAAGTCATAGAAGTAATAATGCAGGAAAGAATTTCATTGCAAAAAACTAGAACATCAAATGTTTATAACAAAGACAAAATCGTGATCCCCGTGACGCTGGAGATCGAAGGCGGTGGAAAAAAACTCTTTTATTTTCTATAGCAACCGACTCCCAGGATCGGTTGGCTCTCTCCCTTTCCTTCCAAGAAAGGTATTCGAGCCGGCTCTTCACCACCATGCAAGGAAGGGTCTTAGAGCCCCGTTAGATCTCCCGATCTAGACATCCCTTCCTTGGGATGATTCCACATGGAATCCTTCCTGGATCCCGTCGACCCTCAGGTCGATTTTCCATAAACTCATTCCCGTATTTCGATGACCCTCACGGTTCATTTCCCTCACATAAACAACTATACAAAAAGAGTTTAAAGTAAAATACAAGGAATAAGAGAAAACTCCTCTCTAACTAGAACCCTTGATGTTAATGACGATTTGCGTGCAAAGTTCGATCTTTGTGCCTTGAGAGTCTTCCTCTTCGATGTTCTTTAGATTAGTAAAGTTGTGCACTTGATGAGAGTTCTTCGTAGCGAGGATCCTTCACGTGAAACTTATGATGAAAGCTTCTTGATTATCATGTTGGTAGCCTTCAATCCCTGTGCATGAATTCCTTTTGATCTCCTCTGAAGAATTCTACTCCTTAATGAGTTTGGATGACCCCTCCCTTCCCTTTAGACGGCTAGGGCGAACTCCCCTTTCGAATTTCATGAAAAACGTCGCCAGAAACCTAATTTCGGGCTGTTTTAAATAGAGATAGGTGTGCAGGAAGCTACCGCGGGGCGGTAACTAGTTATAGCGCGGCGGTAGCACGCAGAGAATAAAATCCTTCATTTTCTTCATGTGCTTGCCATCGAACAACTCCTCATAGTCGTTGTAGTCCATGGCTCACCGGATTTCTTCGTGCGCGAATAGGAGGGAGACAGTTTTCTTATTCTTCGACGGAGACAGCGAAACATACCACAGAGAGGCGGCTGAACCCTAGGAATGATAGAACTCTATCGCTTTTCGTCTTGGTCTTGAATGCAGTACACAAGGTGCCTTATATACTTCTTTAAGAAAATAATGCTACCGCCAGCGGTAAGACTAGTGCCCGACGGTAAGTTCGTGCGCTTTGTTCTGACAGCTGTCTTATAGGAATGGAAAAATATTAATGACAAATATTTTCCTCCTTTACGATCTAGCGCGGCTCGGTATATAGTTATCTCCTGGAGGTTACCCCCCACTTGATGCTCTTGATTCCTCTGTCTTGATGCTCTCAATGCTTTCTTCTCAATGTCGCGTTGAGTGGGCTAGTGCAGCTCTGTAAGACTAGCGCTTCGCCCTAGGTTCGAGAGAGCTTTGCCAGAATTAATTCTTAGGTTAAGGCCGACGATAGTACTAGCGCTTTCTGGTAGATTCCCGAGCACCATGTCGAATTAATCCATGCTACCACATGGCGGTTACGACAAACGCACAGCGTTAGGTGCCTGAACGTTATTCTTTCATTCCTCACACATGTAAACCTGCACATTATAAACACACAACAAACATGTTCAAATACACACTGAGATTTGTTATTCTCAAATCAAGAGATGCGGAACGCATGTTCCAACTGATTTTTTCTCTCCAACAACACCCCAACAAAATGGGATTGTTGAGAGGAAGAATCGGACTCTCATAAAAACTGCAAGGACATTACTGAATAACACATCTCTCCCAGAATATTTCTTGCCTGAGGCAGTAAACACTGATTGTCATGTTCTCAACAGGGCTTCTATCACTAAGAGTCATAAAAAGACTCGTATGAGATATTGAAGGGCAGAAAACCAAACCTTGCATATATCAGAATTTTTGGGAGCAAATGTTATGTGCTCAACAATGGAAAATCTTATATAACTAAGTTTGCCACCAAATCCTATGATGGGATCTTTGTTGGGTACAACAATCATAGTAAGGCCTTTAGGATCCATAACTTGACAAGTCAGGTTGTAGAGGAGTCAGTTAATGTAGTGTTTGAGGAGTCAAATATGATTAACAATGAGGTGTAAAGCTCCTCTTCTAGTCCTACAGGCACAAACGTGATGATGGATAAGCTAACTATTAAGGAAACTGAACCTATTATTCAAGACAAAGATGAAAGTGTGTGCAGTCTAGAGGAAGCACACGAAATAGATAAAGTGGATGATGTTTAACAAGATGGAGACTTTGAAGCACAAAATGTTGAAGGAAGATTGCCTCCAACAGTCAGATATTTGAAGGATCATCCAGGCCACCAGATCATTGGTGATGCAAGTCAAGGTATAGTGACAAGACGTAGATGTATCAACGCAACAATGTACTTCAATTTCATGTCACAAGTGGAGCTCAAAAACTTTGAAGAGACAAAAATGGATCAGTCCTGGATTATAGTTATCCAAGAGGAACTGAACCAGTTTAAGAGGTGTAAGGTTTGAAAGCTAGTTCACATACCAGAAGGACATAATTTCATTGGAACCAAGTGGATGTACAGGAACAAACTTGATGAAAATGGTATTATAACCAAGAACAGAGCTAGACTGGTAGCTAAGGTGTACAGACAGGAATAATGTATTGACTTTGATCAAACCTTTGCCATTGTAGCAAGACTAGAAGCCATAAGACTGTTCCTTACATATGCTGCATACAAAGGTTTCAGAGTCTTCCAGATGGATGTGAAATTATCCTTCCTGAATGGAGACTTGAAGGAAGAAGTCTATGTTGAACAACCTCCAGGTTTTGTTGTTCCTAACAAATCAATTTTTGTTTATAGACATATGAAAGCTTTATATGGGTTGAAACAAGCTCCTAGAGCATGGTATGATACCCTGTTTAGCTTCTTCATTGAGAATAAATTCTCAAGGGGAAGATAGACAAGACCCTATTTCTAAAAGAATCCGAGGGCAAGATCATTCTAGTCCAAATATATGTTGATGACATTATCTTTGGATCTACTGATGACAACCTTTGCTGAAAGTTTGGCAAACTAATACAAGGGAATTTTGAGATGAGCAGTATGAGTGAACTTATGTTCTTCTTGGGTTTACAAGTAAGACGATTGATAATGGATTATCCATATCTCAGTCTAAGTTTACCAGGGCATTGATTAAAAAAATGTGGGATGGAGAATGCCTCCACCATAAAAAGATCCCATGGGGTCAACTATGTCTTTAGACAAAGATGAGGTAGGGAAACGTGTTGATCAAACTATGTGTTGGATCCTTAATATGATTTGTGCTAGGTTCACTAAGTTAGGACCATATGACCCACAATGTATAGCCAGGGTCATAGTTGTGTCCTAGAGTCTAGGCCAAGTCCTTAGAGTCAACATCACATGGATCAGCTATCAACAACACTGCCAAAAACTCAAGACTTAAAAGATTTCAAGACTCTGTAAAGTGAGTTCGACGTTTGTCGAACTCAGGTCGATGATTGTCGTGCTCAGCTCGACGATCTCAGAGAAAATTCTCTTAATTGAGCTCGGCGAACTTTATTCTTTGGTCGATAAATCTTTGGACTACTATAGTATTCTGTCAAGACTATGTTCTCTAGTCTCAAGTCGATGAACTTAGTTCTCTACCCGACGAATTCTGTATTATCTACTTCAACAACTTAGAACCAGAAGACTTGTGTCGACACTCATAGTATATGTCGACACCAACTGAGTCAACACTAGAAGAACTTGTGTCGACACACAGATCATCAGTCGACACTCAGAGTATATGTCGACACGAACTGAGTCGACACTAGAAGAACTTGTGTAGACACACAAGATATCAGTCGACACTTTGAAAAGGTTGTTTCGACAACACACAAAAGACTTGTGTCTACATATAGGATATCAGTCCACACCACCTGTGTCGACACCAGGAGTAATTGTGTCGACACACAGAATATTTGACAACTCCAGAAACTCAGCTCGACGAAATCAAATCTTAGGTCGACGAATTCTGGAGACTTTAACTTTCATTCCAGATACAACTGTGAATATTCTAAGTCCAGAATAGTTGCTGAACTTCAGTCGACGAACACAGTTATCAGCTCGACGAATTCTGTCATCAGTTCGACGATTCCAGACTTAGTATTTATTCCATCTGTCCTTAGTCTATGGCAACAATTTCTGAATGATTAATGACAAAATATTCTCTGAATATTACCGTTGGACGGTACATTAATCACGGCTTTCATCAGAATTATTGTTTTTCATTTTTCAAAGGGACAGTTGGGGAAAGAAATCAGTGCAGTTTATTTTCAAGGACCTCCAGCATTGATTGCCACAGAAGGATTCAAATTTCGAAAGCAAATTCCCTCAGGAAATATAAAAAGAGATTTTTCCCTCTTTCCTGACATATACAGGAAGTAAGAAAGAAAGAAAGCAAGCAAGAACAATCAGAGTACCAGAGCAATTGTAGAGACACAACATACACAGATACAGAGATTTTCAATCAGTCTGTCTTCAATAGTTTCTCTGCTCCTTTCACAAAAGCTCTGATACAAAAAGAAGATCTGCTCTCAGAAAAAGAAGAACAATCATACAAAATCAAGAGTCTTCTTACTTCAACAATCCAGGACTTCCAAGGACAACAACTATCAAATCTGTCAAGAAGATCCTGCAGATAAAGTCTAAAAGCTTGAAGGCCTATCACCGTGCAGCAAGGCTTCCATATTTCCCTGAACCATTCAATATCTCAGGGGGAGCCATTTGCTACCATCAATAATCCACAAGTATTCTCTCTGATTGTTGACAGAGAAGACATAATCAACTCTCTCACCCCCACTGTGTAAAGGGTTGTCATCTCCCTTCAAAAGTGATTCCTGGTTATAAGTCACCTGATCAAAAGACTTGGGGATTTAGTTTTTGAGCACCTGATCAAAAGCTCATTGGTGTCAGGCACCTGATCAAAAACCTGAGTGGATTCCTACCAGGGTGGTAGAAGAGTGGATGTACCCAGGTTGGGGAACCACTATAAATTTCTTGTGTCATCTGGTTGCCCTCTTTCTTTTGTTTTCTTGTTGTGACTATGGTAGTTAGTTTCTATGCTTTTATATTTTGATTTATTTACTACTGCACTTAAACTAATCTGCATTATCCAGCAGAGAATTTTATAAAACTCTAAATACTCTATTCATCCCCCCCTCTAGAGTATTCCTCATCTAACTGCTCACTTTCAATTGGTATCAGAGCAGGTTCCTTTGGTTGTACAAGCTAACCCTTGAACAAAAGATCCTTTGTTAGATCTAAATTTTATTTTTATTTCCATATTAGATTTATATACACAGTTATGGAATTAAACAAAGATTATGCAAGCACCAGACCTCCAGTTTTCAACCTTAACAGGTTTGCCATCTAGAAGGCAAGAATTAAATTCTATATGAATTCTATTGATGAGGATATATACAACTCTATTTTGACATGTACCCCTCAAGCTTCAACTTCTGCAACACCTACAAGCACTACTGCAGTTCCACCACCTGAGTGGACTGAAGCCCAGAAGATGGTAAAGATAGCTGATGCCAAGGCTATGAACATACTGACACAGACTATGTTAGATGATATTTTTCAAAAGGTGGCTGAATGCACCTCAGCCAAAGCCATTTGGGATTCACTAAATCAGATGGTGGCTGGTTCAGCTGATGAGAGAAAGGATAGGAGATCCAACATCATATCCTTATATGAGAACTTCAAGAAAGATGAAGCTGAATCAGTAGCTGATATGTATAACAGGTTAAGCTCAATCATCAATGAGCTAAAAACCTTGGACAAGGACATCACCCTCATAGAGGTGAATGACAAGATCCTGATGTGCTTCCCAAGCTCATAAGATTCAAGGATCTGGCCCATCAAGGATGCCAGAATCCTAAATGAGATATCTACAGAATCTCTATTGGGCAAGTTAAAGTCTTATGAACAACTAATCAAGTCCAGGGAGGCAGCAGAGCAAAGGACACCTCCACCAGCCAGAAAAGAACAAAGTATAGCCTTCAAGGCTGCTGAGGAGACAGAGACATCAACATCAAATGAAGAGCTCATGAGTCTATTTGCCAGAAGATTCTACAAGATAGTAAGAAAGGACTTCAGAAGAAAGTCATCTAGGCAAGATGACAAACCCAGGTATGATAAAACACCAACTAAAGAAGTGGTGTGTTTTGGGTGCAGGAAACCTGGGCACTTCCTCTCTGAGTGTCCAGAAAACCAGAAGAAAGAGAAGAGAAGAGAGAAAGACACCAGGAAACAGCACACCAACAAACCTTCTTCCAGCAAATACAAGAGGAAGGAAAAGAGTTTTGTGGCTGAAAGCTGAAGTGAAACTGAAGATGAATCAACATCTTCCAGCTCTAGTGAAGATAAGGAAGAAGCATGGGCTAAGGAGGTTTGCCTCATGGCAATTGATGCTTCCAGGAGCAATTCAGAAGAAGAGGAATCAGACAATGAAGAAGCTTCAGATTCAGAAGCTGATAAGGTACTATCTTCTTTTGATTACACTTCAGATTCTTTTAAAATTGAATTTAAATCAATGTGTATAGACTTGATAAATTCAGAGAAAGAGATTAAAATCCTTAGGGAAAAATTAGGAAATTTAGAAAACATTAACTCTGAAAATAATAGGTTAAAAGATGAATTATGCTTAGCTAATGAGCAAATAACATTGTTAAAAACTGAGCTTTGTGAGGCTAAACAACTTGAGGAAACTCTTCATGGAAGAAGCCTCAAGCTGATGGACATCACAAGTACTGTGAATGTCAGACTTAGTGGCAAGCTAGGCTTGGGTGCTTCATCAGGTTTGCCCCCATTCTCAGGAAGAACATCTTAACAACCCCCGTAAAATTTGTCAGTGCTAAGGGAAAAGAAAACGTAATAAATAATTTTTCTAAATCAATATGTCAGAAAACCAACAACCAGAAAACCATAGGTAACAAGGTTAAGCAGAATTCGTCGAACTTAGATCGAAAAAATCTAGCCAATTCGTCGAATCCAGATCGACGAACTTTGAACGCAAACTATAGTTATAGTTATTCGTCTAACTGCGATCGACGAACTCTGTATGGTTCGTCGAGCAGAGGTCGACGAACAAGGGGCACAGAAAATGAATATATTCATTCTCTGGGCAGAGATCGACGAACTCAACCCTATTCGTTGAACTCTGGTCGACGAACTCACAAAAATTCGTCGAACTCAGAAAGACATAACCAAAACTTAAATTATAATAGAAACTTAAATAATTCCAGGAAAGCCTTTAATCCACTAGCTGATTGGGTAATACCACCTAGGAGATATCACCCTCTAGGATATAAATCCCAACCAGAATATTCTGTAATTTCTAGCTTTTCATACCAGGAAAACAAAGGACCCAAGGAAACCTGGGTCAAGAACATTTAACTGTTTTTCATTACAGGTGAAGAGTTGTCCAAGTGTGAATCTGACCTGGTAATTGGACAGTGGTTGCTCCAAATATATGACAGGCAGTAATGACATTCTATCTAACTACAAGTCCAAGCTGGTGCCAAAGGTCATCTTTGGTGACTCCAAATGTGGACAGTCAGAAGGTTTTGGAGCAGTGAAGATTGGAGCTGTTAATTTCAAGAAAGTAACTTATGTCAGAGGACTCAAACATAACCTCATATCCATAAGTCAATTATGTGATGAAGGTTATCAGGTACATTTTAGTTCATCTTCATGTATTATTTCTAATAAGGAAAATCAAATAGTTTTAATTGGAAATAGACAAGACAATATATATTTAGTTGATTTTCTATCTGCCAATTCTGACATCTATTTACTTAACTTAATTAGTAAGCAGAATGATTTATGGCATAAAATACTAGGTCATGTAAATATGAAACACATTACTAGGTTATCAAAAGACAACCTTATTAGAGGTCTACCTTCTGGTCCCTACAAGAAAGAAGGTCTCTGCATGGCTTGTCAATTAGGCAAGCAAACTAAATCTTGTTTCAAATCCTTTAATAAAAGTGATTCACCTATGATCTTGTATTTGCTACACATGGATCTATTTGGACCCATTGTTGTACAAAGCCTAGGAGGGAAATCCTACACTTTGGTTATTGTAGATGACTTCTCCAGGTTCACTTGGGTATCCTTTCTTAGATCTAAGTCAGATAGCTTCAAGGTTCTTACATATTTTCTCAGGAACATACAGATTGAGTTCTCTACTCTTGTTGCATTGATCAGAAGTGATCATGGCACAGAGTTTTAGTCTCTTATTATGAATGAGTTCTGTGAGAAGGAAGGTATCAAACATTGCTTCTCAGCTCCTAGAACTCCTCAAAAAAATAGGGTAGCTGAAAGGAAAAATAGGACACTCATTGAAGCTCCAGGTACATTACTTGCAGACGCTTACATTCCACTATCCTTTTGGGCAGAGGCTTTGAACACTACAAACTATGTCCTGAATAGAAGCCTGATACATAAGCTAAACAATATGACTCCCTATGAATTACTAAAAGGGAAGAAACCTAAAATAAACTATTTTAAACACTTTGGTTGTATATGTTATATTCACACAAACAACAAAAGATATATTAGAAAGTTTGGTGCAAAGGTTGAAGAGGGAATTTTTCTAGGATATTCCCAAGTAAGCAAAGCCTATAGGGTTTATAACAAATCAACCTTAAAAATTGAGGAGTCTATACATGTTACTTTTGATGAAGCTAACATGTCTTGCAAGGAGAAAGAAATTTATACCAGAAGCAACTTGCAGGTACATCACTTGTGTGAGAGTTTGGATGGACTAAACCTTACCCAAGAGGTTCCAACTCATCCTTCTCCACAAGTCATTGAAGAAAGTGAAGATGAAGGCATTGAAGGGAGTGATATTCCCCCAACAGCAAACATAATTCCACAGGAGAAATTAATTCCAAATGCTGTTGCAGAACCAACTCCACCAGCTAATCTTGTCACACTTAGGGATCACCCCAGATCTCAAGTTATTGGAGACATATCAGCAGGTGTACAGACAAGGCATCAACTCAACCAAGATTTGATGGATGCCCGTTTTCTCTCTCAGATTGAAACTCTATCCATCCATGATGTAGAGCAAGATACCCACTGGATCATTGTAATGCAGGAGGAATTAAATCAGTTTGAGAGATGTAGAGTTTGGGATTTGGTTCCAAGGCCTCAAGACTACCCAGTCATTGGAACCAAATGGGTCTACAGAAACAAGCTGGATGCACAAGGATTAATAGTGAGGAATAAAGCCAGGCTTTTTGCACAAGGATATAGGCAAGAAGAAGGAATAGATAATGACCAGACCTTTGCACCTATTGCAAGGTTGGAAGCAATCAGAATATTCCTTGCCTATGCAGCTTACAAGAAATTCAAGTTCTATCAAATGGATATGAAAAATGCATTCTTTAATGGAGTACTCAAGGAAGAGGTGTATGTTGAACAACCTACAGGTTTTGTTTCTCCAACTCATCCCTCTTATGTTTACAAATTGCATAAAGCTCTCTATATTCTAAAGCAAGCTCCAAGAGCTTGGTATGAGACCCTAGACAGCTTTCTGTTAGAGCATAAATTCATTAGAGGCATTGTAGATAGAACACTTTTCACTAGACATCATAAGGATCAAATACTGTTAGTACAAATATATATGGATGACATAATATTTGGGTCTACTGATTCAAATTTGTGCAAGAGATTCTCTGATCTCATGCATTCTAAAGTTGAAATGAGTAGCATGGGTGAGCTTTCCTACTTCCTTGATCTCCAAGTGAAGCAGCTCCCTGATGACATCTTCATATCTTAAGCTTAGTATGCTAAAGAGCTTATCAAAAAGTTTGGGATGGCTGATGTCTTAGCAAAGAAGACACCTATGGCTACAAGTGCTGTAATTGATTCAGATGCATATGGGAAACCTGTGGATCAGAAACTATATAGGGCCATTGTTGGATCCCTGTTATACCTTACAACAAGTAGACCTGATATCATGTTTGCCACATGCCTTTGTGCTACGTTCCAGGTGAACCCAAAAGAATCTCACCTCATTTTCCTAAAAAGAATTTTGAGATATATAAAGGGTTGTCCTAGTCTAGGCCTATGGTATCCCACAAAATCAGAATTTGAGTTAACTGGATACTCAGATGCTGATTCTACTGGATGTAGGGTGGATAAAAAAAGTACTTCAGGAACTTGCCAGTTCCTGGATATGAGATTAATATCCAAGTTTTGTAAGAAACAGTCATCTGTATCTACCTCAAATGCTGAGGCAGAATACATTGCAGCAGGTAGTTGTTGTTCCCAGATGCTGTGGATACAAAATCAACTACTAGACTATGGTATCAACTTAAATAATTCAACTCTACTTTGTGATTACACAAGTGTTATAGCCATAACACATAATCCAGTCCATCACAGTAGGATAAAGCATGTAGACATTAGACATCATTTCATAAGAGAGTGTGTAGACAAAAACAAAATTAAGCTTGTCTATATCTACACTGATTTACAAAGGGCTGATATATTCACCAAACCTATGGATGAGATAAATCATCTCTTCTTTATAAATCAGCTGGGAATGATCAATGGAGAATACTTAGTTTAGTTTAAGTCTGCACTCGACGAATTTGCCAAAGTTCGCCGAATGGAGCTCGACGAACTATGGAAAGTTTGTGAGATATTCGTCGAACACAGGACGACGAACTCTATGTGAGTGAAGTTGTTTTCGTCGAACGGAGATCGACGAATTCACTTCAGACAACTTTCGTCGAACGGTGCTCGGCGAAATGTCTTTAAATCTTCAGACAGAGCTCGACGAATTATTTGACTATTGATTATTTCGTCGAACTCAGGTTGAAGAATTTCTTAATTTTCGTGGAAAGGAGTTTGTCGATTCATATTCAGGAAAACCTTATATCTAGGTTTTTCTTCGACCTCCATCCCACGCTTTCTGTTCTCTTGCACTTGATCGTCGTTTGCCTCTCTTGCAGGTGATTCCAATGGCTATTCCAGCAAGTGCCCTAACCGGAATGAAGTTTGACACGGGCTTTGACGTCGACTTCGAATCATTTCAACAATCAGATCCTATCTTTCTACAAATTCTGGAACTTCTAGAGGAATAGAAACTGAAAAATCTGATGTCAACAAGGATAAAACTGTCTGCAACTGAAATTCGAGAGTGGGTTTATACATCTACATCAGAGGAGAACAATATGATCGGAACAATTGCGAGTAACTCTGTGTCTTTATCTCCCACTGTACTTACTGAAATTTTTGGATTGGTTAATGGAGAAGAACAATTAGAAATTGATTCTGAAGAATATGAGATGATGTTGAGTTTAATAGGTTATGCCGGAGATAACCCAAATAAGTTGTTAAAATGGGTTATGCTGGAGATAACCCAAATAAGTTGTTAAAGAAACACTTATCTGCCGAATACAAATCCTTGGCCGATATTGTAGGAAAGGTTTTGCTGGGCAAGCATACTGCCCATGACTACATTACCAGACACCAATTTCTGGTTATGTGCGCAGAAATTAATAAGAAGGAAGTGGATTGGGCTCAAATCATATTTTATTTGATAAAGAAAAAGAACAACAAGAAGGAAGTATGCTTTGGAAGGATCATAGGGATCTTCCTGAAAGAAAAAGCTGATGAATCACTGGTCTCACCGACCATATTCATAAATGCCAGTACAAGGCTAACCTGTGCCTTATTTGACCGGTGGGAGAGGACCATTACCAAGCCATCTAAGGCTTCAACCTCATCCACCCCAGCTTCTAAAAGCACCAGGGCTGTAAGAGCCACTCCCCACCCTGATGAATAGATCATTCCACCCTCATCATCTATTCGAGCTATTCCACACACACTTCCACAAACAATCCAAACCATCTCTCCAACTCCACAACGACAACAACAACCTCTACTACAATAACAACAACACTCTACTCATGTTCCTACCCCATGTACATCTCCACAAATTGATCTTATAGAGATCCCATCTTCCACCCTTCATGAAACCCAACCACCAACACCACCATCATCTCCTCTTCCACCTCACCTATCCTCCATTCCCACTTTTGATCTTCTGACTTCCCCCCTCAATTCCCCTCCTCCTCATGATATCCACATGCCAGATGTCCCTCCTTCATCATCTCCAATATCTACCATCCCTCAAAATGTCTCCACCCAACATTCCACTGAACCATCTACTACTCCATCTATGGACCCCTCCACCATATCTTCCATCATTGCTATCATCACACCCCTCATAAAATCAATCATAGAAGAGGCCATTATACCTCTTGCTACCTCTATATCTACTATCTCTGTTCAACTTTCTGCCTTCACTGCTGCCCCTCTTCATTCAGGGGCCTGGCTCCAGTCTACACTGAAACCAGGCAGGGGGAGATGCTTAATAAAGAAGCTGCAGCAGCTCTAGCAGCAACAGCAGTTCAAGCAGCAGGCCCAACAACAACAGATCATACAGAGGCAGTAATAGTAGATGCAGGTTTTATTCCTGATGATAGATATTTAATTGATTTGATTCATTTCATTGAGACTGACATGTACCTTGATGAGTCAGTCCCTAAAGAGACAGTTGCTGAAGATATTCTTTCTATTTCTGAATTCATAATTAATCCCACAGTAAACTTAGTTGATTTATTGAAAACTTTTGATACTGCCTTTCTGAATTATATTCCAGCATTACCTACAAAGCCATCCTTGGCTATTGTACCATATACTTCTCCAATCTCTCCAAAAATTGTCAAGCAACTTAGAGATAGTTTTGTTATTTCAAAGCCAGCAGTCATGCCATCTCCAGAAGAAGTTATTTATGTTCCAACATTTGTAATGGATGACTCACACATACCAAATCCAGATGATTTGATTTCGGCTAATATAGAAGAAGAAAGTAAGGCAGCTGCTGAAAGCACTGTCAACACCAGTTCTCCGTCTCTCTTATGGCTTCTTCTCCTGGTCCTGTTGAAGTTTTTGCTCAAGCTCCTAAAAAGCCAATCATTTCTGTTGAGGCTCTGAAAGCACTCAATGACCTATATGATAACCCTCAGGGATCAGATAATGATAATGATGATGAGGATGAGGAAGATGACTCAGATGATGAACCTAAGAGGAAGCAAGTATCCAAGAAAAGAAAAACCCCTCCTCCTCCTGCTCCTAAGACTAATCCAAACAATGACACTCCCTATTATATTCTCCAAAAGATAACTCCATACAAATGGATGCCAGCATGGATGTGGCTATCTAAAAAACAGTAGAAGGAAAGGAAGAAAAGCAAAATGTACTCTCCTCCACTAGTTCAGAAATATAGAAGAGATCCACCTCCTCCAGCTGCTGGTTCTTCAAGCACATCTACTCAAAGATCTGCCCCACTTCAAACATATCAAAGATTCCAAGGGAGATCATATGAAAGCAGCCAGCACAGGCAATACTCTTCAGGAAAGCAACATAAGCAGCAACAACAACATCAACAACAACAACAATTCACTGAATATCAACCAGCTGAAGGCTCTAAAAGGCCATCTTCTCCACTTGTTCCTTTTGAAGATCCTGAAATAGCTACTACTGCTAGAATGGCCAGGTTCCAGGAAATTGTAGGCATTTCTATGATTAACAAAGCCAAAGCTGAAGGAAATGATCCTTCGGAATTTTCAACAATGTCAAAGTACAGGAAAGAGGAACTTAAAAGATTTGATAAAGCAAATAAGTTATTAAATGTTGATGACTACATGAAGTTGCACCCAGAAGCAGTTGTCCCCAAAGCTACATCTTTGAAGATTATAGGGGCTGCTGACATGGCCATGACAAAAGTGCAAGCTTCAGGTCCAAAAAGAAATTGGATTTACAAAGCCTAGAGAGAAGAGCAAGCAAGAAATGTCAAACGAAAAGAAACAAAAGAAGTAAAGGTTGAAATCTTTTGTTTTCTACAATTATTTATAACTACTCTATTTGCTGAACAAAGCTTATATATATATATATATATATATATATATATATATATATATATATATATATATATATATATATATATATATATATATATATATCTGCTGTATGTGTTATTGATCTCTGCCAGATATATGCTTTTTTTGCTTTGTTTATTTTTCAATTTTGATTTGAGTCTGTAATTAGTGACCTCACCCAAATAGGGGGAGATTGTTGGATTCCTAGTAAGATTTGGGCTTGGTTCACTAAGTTAGGATCATATGACCCACATTGTATAGCCAGGGTAATAGTTGTGTCCTAGAGTCTAGGCCAAGTCCTTAGAGTCAACATCATATGGATCAGCTATCAACAACACTGCCAGAGACTCAAGACTTAGAAGATTTCAAGACTCTGTAAAGTGAGGTAGACGTTCGTCTAACTTCAGGTCGACGTTCGTCGAACTCAGGTCGACGATTGTCGTGCTCAGCTCGACGATCTCAGAAAAAATTCTCTGAGCTGAGCTCGACGAACTTTATTCTTTGGTCGACGAATCTTTGGACTACTACAGCATTCTGTCAAAACTATGTTCTCTAGTCTCAGGTCAACGAACTTAGTTCTATGCCCGACAATTTCTGGATTATCTACTTCAACAACATAGAACCAGAAGACTTGTGTCGACACTCAGAGTATATGTCGACACCAACTGAGTCGACAGTAGAAGAACTTGTGTTGACATATAGATCATCAGTCGACACTCAGAGTATATGTCGACACCAACTGAGTTGACACTAGAAGAACTTGTGTCGACACAAAGGATATCAGTTTACACTTTGAAAAGGTTGTGTCGACACCACACAGAAGACTTGTGTCGACAAACAGGATATCAGTCAACACCACCTGTGTCGACACCAGGAGTAATTGTGTCGACACACAGAATATTTGACAACTCCAGAAACTCAGCTCGACGAAATCAAATCTTAGGTCGACGAATTTTGGAGACTTTAACTTTCATTCCAGATACAACTGTGAATATTTTAAGTCCAGAATAGTTGCTGAACTCCAGTCGACGAACACAGATATCAGCTCGACGAATTCTCTCATCAGTTCGACGATTCCAGAATTAGTATTTATTCCTTATGTCCTTAGTCTATGGAAATAATTTATGAATGATTAATCCCAAAATATTCTCTGAATATTACCATTGGACGGTACATTAATCACGGCTTTCATCAGAATTAATGTTTTCCATTTTTACAAGAGACAGTTGGGGAAAGAAATCAATGCAGTTTATTTTCAAGGACCGCCAGCATTGATTGCCACAGAAGGATTCAAATTTCGAAAGCAAATTCCCTCAGGAAATATAAAAAGAGATTTTTCTCTCTTTCCTGACATATACAAGAAGTAAGAAAGAAAGAAAGCAAGTAAGAACAATCAGAATACTAGAGTAATTGCAGAGACACAGCATACACAGACACAGAGATTTTCAATCAGTCTGTCTTCAACAGTTTCTCTGCTCCTTTCGCAAAAGCTCTGATACAAAAATAAGATCTGCTCTCAGAAGAAGAAGAACAATCATACAAAATCAAGAGTCTTCTTACTTCAACAATCCAGGACTTCCAAGCACAACAACTATCAAATCTGTCAAAAAGATCCTGCAGATAAAGGCTAAAAGCTTGAAGGCCTATCGCCCTGCAGCAAGGCTTCCATATTTCCCTAAACCATTCAATATATCAGGGGGACCCATTTGCTACCATCAATAATCCACAAGTCTTCTCTCTGATTGTTGCCAGAGAAGACATAATCAACTCTCTCACAACCACTGTGTAAAGGGTTGTCATCTCCCTTCAAAAGTGATTCCTGGTTACAAGTCACCTGATCAAAAGACTTGGGGATTTGGTTTTTGAGCACCTGATCAAAAGCTCATTAGTGTTAGACACCTGATCAAAAACCTCAGTGGATTCCTACCAGGGTGGTAGAAGAGTGGATGTACACAGGTTGGGGAACCACTATAAATTTCTTGTGTCATCTAGTTGCACCCTTTCTTTTGTTTTCTTGCTGTGGTTATGGTAGTTAGTTTTTGTGCTTTTATATTTTGATTTATTTAACACTGCACTTAGACTAATCTGTATTATCCAGCAAAGAATGTTATAAAACTCTAAATACTCTATTCACCCCCCCCCCTCTAGAGTATTCCTGATCTAACTGCTCACTTTCACTTTGTATAGAGGGATAATTGGCTCCCTTCTATACCTAACTTCTAGTAGGCCAGACATTATGTATGCTACATGTGTCTATGCTAGATATTAGGCATGCCCTAAATAATCTCATTACTCTGCTGCTAAGAGGATTTTGAGATTTATGAAGGGCACACCAGATCTTGGCCTTTGGTACCCTAAGAATATGGATTTTGAACTAATAGGCTTTTTAGATGCAGACTTTGCAGGCTGCAGAGAAGACAGGAAAAACACATCAGGCTCCTATAAATTTTTGGGAAAAAGTTTAGTATCCTGGAGCAGCAAGAAGAACAAGTGTTTTTATTTCTATTGTAGAGTCAGAATACATAGCTGCAGGGAGCTATTGTGTACAGTTGTTGTGGATCCAACATCAAATTCAGGATTATAACATTCAGACAAGTAAAAGCACTTTATTTTATGATTCTACTAGTGCAATCTCTATAAAAAGGAATCCTATCTCACATAGTAGGACTAAGCACATAGAGTGAAAGAGAGGGTTAGACCTGATATACTCTACAGGGGGGGGGGGTTGTGAATAGATTATCTTTTAAATATTTAAAACTTTTTGCCGTTAATATAATCTACAGAGTAGGACAGCTATGTGATACCACAATTTGCTGTAAGTAAAAGAGCAATACTATGATAAAGTAATCTACCACAAGAGCAGCAAAATTAAATTAACTAACATAGGATCAACAAAACTAACTAGTATAGGCACAGCAAGAATAAAAAGTAAAGAGGGCAACCAGGCAACACAAGAGTTTTTATAGTGGTTCCCCAACCTGGGTACATCCACTCTTCTACCACCCTGGTAGGAATCCACTAATAGGTTTTGATCAGGTTACTGGCACCAATGAGCTTTTGATCAGGTGCTCAAAAACCAACCCAAGTCTTTTGATCAAGTGACTTGCAACCAAGGATTAACTGTTGAAGGGAGTTAAAGAACCTTTATACAGTGAGGGGGTGAGAGAGTTATGGTGTCTTCTCTTTCTCAAATACAACTGAGAAGACTAGTGGATCTTTGATGTTATCAAAGCTCCCCCTGAGTTATTAAGTTGTTCAGGAAGATTGGAGCTTTGCTTCAGGGTGAGTAGGTTTTCTATCTTTAGCCTTGAACAGAGGTGATCTAGGAACTCCTTGACTGATAAAGATTTGTTGTCCTTTAAGAATCCTGGAGTGAAGAATGAAGAAGACTCTTGATTTGGATGGATGTTCTTCTTCTTCTTCAGCAGTGTCAGGATGAAGACCAGATTCTTTTTCTGCACAGAGAAGAATTTGAATGAATGCTGCTATGTATCTTCTCTGTGTGATGTATCTTGTTCTTGTGTGTCTCTGTGTCTGTAAAGAAGAAGGAAGAGAATCACTTTCATATCCCCAATGGTATTTGTCCTTTAAATTTTTGAATTCCTTCCTTCATTGATTGCTGACGGCCTGGAGAATGCAAAATTCGGCTGTAGAGAATGTCTGCATTAATTGGATTTCCCCAACTGTTTCATTAAACAACAGCAAGTAATAATCCTGATGAATACCATATTCAATGCTGCTTCTAATGGTAATATTCAGAGAATATTAAGCATTGATTACTCAGGAATTACTGCCATAAAATAAGGACAGAAGGAAGGAAAAATCCAAGTCTTGAACTACACAGATATTGTCGAGCAAAGAACAAAATTCATCGACCTGAGATCCAAGATCGTCGAGCTGAGAAGTCATGTTCGTCGACCAGATAATTATTGTTCGTCGACCTAAGATCCAAGATCGTCGGCCTGAGAACAGCTAACTGCTTTCTGATAAACACTTGCCAATTCTGTGCACTAAGATCGTCGAGCTGATAATCTAACTTCGTCGACTGGGGTTCATAGATATGTTTCTAGACTTAGAATGTTGAAGTAGAACATCTAGAAATCGTTGAACTGAGAACTAAGTTCGTCGAGCTCAACTCAGAGAATTGTCTCTAAGTTCGTCGAGCTGAGCACGACTTTCGACGAGCTGAGTTCGACGAACGTCGAACTCACTTTCCTGAAACTGATTTTTTTCTCCAAGTCTTGAGCCTTCTGGAGTCTTTTGTTGGTTGGTCCATGCAATGTTGACTCTAAGGACATGTCCTAGACTCTAGGACACAGACATGACCCTGGCTATATAAGGTGGGTCAATAATCCTAGTTTAGTGAACCTATCCCAAATCCCACTAGGGATCCAACAATCTCCCACTATTTGGGTGAGGTCACTAATTACAGACAGAAATCATTTACAAAGCAAGAAAAAAATATATCTGGTAGGAAACTTTAGAATATGCAGCAGATATATATATACAGTGAGCTTTGTATCAGAAAATAAATAAACAGTTTTAAGAAAATAAAAAGACTAAACAGATAAAATTCATTTCTTCTGTTTTGGCTCCTTTTGCTTAACCTCTTTAACTTTATCACCAGGCTGAGTAAACTTGATTTCCCTGTTTGGATTGGCTGCTTGAGTCTTTGTCATGGTGATATCAGTAGCTCCAATAATATTTAGGGAAGTAGCTCTTGGCACCACAGCTTCTGGATGTAATTTCATATAGTCATCAACATTAAAGAATTTGTTAGCTTTGGTAAATCTGTTAAGTTCCTCCTTCCTGTATTTGGACATTGTTGAGAATTAAGAGGCATCTTTTCCTTCAACTTTGGCTTTATTGATCATAGATAGGCCAACCAATTCTTGGAACCTGGCCATCCTTGCAGTAGTAGCTGTTTCTGGGTCCTCAAATGGAACAGGAGGGGATGTAGGTCTCTTTGGACTTTCAGCTTTCTGAGATTCTGCTTCTTGTTGTAGATGTTGTCGTTGTGGATGTTGTTGATGTTGGTGCTTCTTGCCTGAGGAGGAGTACCTGTGCTGGTTGCTTTTAGAAGAATAAGATCTACCCTACTGTCTCTGATAGGTTTGATTTTGTGTAGTCCTCTGAGATGAAGAGCCTGAAGCACCAAAAGCAGGTGGAGGAGGAGGAGGAGGGTCTTTCCTATATCTCTGTGGAGGAGGTGAATACTTCCTGCTTTTCTTCCTTTCTTTCTACTGATTCTTGGACAACCACATCTAAGATGGCATGCCCTTGTATGGAGTGATATTCTAAAGAATATAGTAAGGAGTGTCATGTGTTGGGTTTGGTTTTGGAGCTGGAGCTGGAGGGGCTTTCCTTTTCTTAGAAATTATATTTTTCTTAGCAGAGGGACTGTCATCTGAATCCTCTTCATCATCATCATCATCTGAGGAGTCTTGTGGATTATCATATAAAGCATTAATTTCTTTCAAACCCTCTACAGATATCAACAATTTTTCTGCCTAGGAAGGAGTTGGAGCTGGAGCTGAAGAATTATGTGCTTCAGTGCTTGCAGCAACTGATTTATTCTCTTCTTCAATATTAGCCATGATCAACTCATCAAGATAAGGCATGGGGATATCATCCATAATAAATGTTGGAGCAGAAATAACTCTGGGAGGGGATAAAATAATGAAGGAATCTACTATGGGTGGAGATGGAATGATAGGAGCCTCTGTATTTGCAAAACTAGCCTGGAGTTGTATGGCAACCTTGGGGCTTATTGGGGAGCTGTATGGAACTATAGTCATGGATGGCTTTATGTTGTATTGTGGAAGAGAGTTCAAATGAACTATATCATAAATATTCAACAATTTCAAAAGATCTACTGTGGGATTTATAATTTAATCACCAACAGTTTGTATTTCCTTTGTGACTGTCTCATCCAAATCCATATAAGATTCAATAAAATTGATTAAATCAATCAAATCATCAGATGCTTCTACTTCTGCTTCTACTGTTGCTTCTTCTTCTGCTACTGCTGCTTCTGCTTCTGCTGCTGCTGCTGTTACTTCTTCACAGAGTATCTCCCCATGCCTAATTTCAGTGGGTACTGGAGCCAGGCCCCTGACTAAAGAAGGAGGGATGCAGAGAACAGAGATTTGAGCAGCAAGAGAAGAGATGGAAGAAGCAAGAGGTGAAATAGCCTCTGCTATGAGGGTTTTTAGGAGGGGAGTGAGAAGTGCTAGAAGAAGTGGAATGATGGAGGGGTCCAGTTTCAGGAATGCAAGAGGGTCTCAGTGGAGACAGAAGGGTGAATGGAAGATGATGGTGGAGGAGGTGATGGTGAATGACTGGGAATGTCATGGATTGGAGAGGTTTGTGTGGATGGTAAGGAGGTAAGCAGATTGAATGTAGGGGATGAGAAGATTGTTTCATTTGTGATGTCTAGAAGGTGGGATGGAAGAGGAGATTGAGGAGGAGTTGGTGTACCGTCTGGGGATTGAGTTGGTGTATGAGAGTGAATATGAGTTTGTGATGGAGGTACTGGAGATGATGGAGGGGGTGGAGTTGGTGTACCATCTGGTGTTGGAGAATGGACTGGGATATGAACTGGTGAGGGGAGTTGGTGTCCCATCTGAGGATGACTCTGGATGGCTGGAGGTGGTGGAAGAGAAGATGGAGCATCTTCAGCAGGGTGGGGAGTGGCTAGAGCAGCCCTTGTACTCTCAAAAGGCCTGGATGAAGAGGAAGAAGCCTTGGATGGCTTGGTGATGTTCCTCTCCCACCTGCCAAAAATGCACAAGTGAGCCTCTTGGAGGCATTAATGAATATGGTCGGTGTGACCAGGGATTCAGCAGCCTTTTCCTGAAGGAAGATTCCCAGAATCCTGCAAAAACACACCTCCTTCTTGGTGTTCTTTTTCCTGATCATCTCAAACATAATCTTAGCCAAATTCACAGGCCTCTTATTCACCACAGCACACATCACCAGGAATCGATTCCTAGAGATGTAGTCATGGGTTATGTGCTTACACAACAGTACATTGCCCACAACATCGGCTAGAAACCTATATTCAGCAGATAAAAGTTTCTTCAGCAGTTTGTTGGGTGTTGTTCCAGAATAACACATCTTATTTAACATTTCATCAAATTCTTCACAATTAATCTCCAGTTCTTCTGCACCATTAGCTAATCCAAAAATATCTGTTAAAACCGCGGGGGTAAGAGATACGTCATTACTCGATATTATTCCAGTCATGGTGTTCTCATCTGGGGAGGAGGAAGTGTAAACCCATTCTCTGATCTCTGCAACGGCTATCTTTATTCTGGTGGTCATGAGATTCTTCAAATGCTGATCTTCAAGTAGTTTCAGAATGTCCAAGAAGATAGGATCTGAGTGTTGAAATGACTCAAAATCTAGATCAAATCCACTATCAAACTTCATGGCTCCAAGACTGCCTGCGGGAATCGCCATGAGTGTGCCTGCAACAAACAAGAAGGATCAAGTGCATGGAACTGAAAGCGCGGGATGGAGGTCGAAGAAAAAATTAGATATAAGATTTTTCAGAATATGAATCGACAAACTCCGTTCCGCGAAATATAAAGAATTCTTCGATCTGAGGTCGACGTAATATTTTTTAGTTAAAAAATTCGTCGATCTTAGTCTGAAGATTTGAAAATATTTCGTCGAGCTCTGTTTGATGAAAATTTTCTGAACCAGATTCATCGATCTCCGTTCGACGAAAATAACTTCACTTAGAGAGAGTTCGTCAATCTTCGTTCGACGATTATCTCTAGAACCTTTCATAGTTCGTCGATCTCTGTTTGACGAACTTTGAAAAATTCATCGACTGCAGATAGAAATCAATTTAAGTCTTCTCCACTTATCATACCAAGCCGATTTATAAAGAATAAGTGATTTCTTTCATCAAGGGGTTTGGTGAAAATATCTGCTCTTTGTAAATCAGTATAGATATAGACAAGATTAATTTTATTTTTATCTACACACTCTCTAATGAAATTATGCATAATGTCTATATGTTTGGTCCTACTATGATGGACTGGATTCTGTGCTATGGATATAGCACTTGTGTTATCACATAATAGAGTTGAATTATTTAAGTTCAACCCATAGTCCAGGAGTTGGTTTTGAATCCACAACATCTGGTAACAGCAACTGCCAGCTGTAATATATTCTACTTCAGTAGTTTATGTAAACACAGATGACTGTTTCTTGCTAAACCAAGACACTAATCTCATATCAAGGAGCTGGCAAGTCCCTGAGGTACTTTTTCGGTCCACCTTGCATCCAGCAAAGTCAGCATCTCAATATCCAGTTAACTCAAATTCTGACTCAGTAGGATACTAGAGTCCTAGACTAGAACAACTCTTTATATATCTCAAAATTCTTTTTAGGAAAACTAGGTGAGATTCTTTAGGGTTCACTTGGAACCTAGCACAAAGACATACATCAAACATTATGTCAGGTCTGCTAGCTGTATGGTATAGTAGGGACCCAACAATGCCCATATATAATTTATGATCAATAGGTTTCCCATGTTCATCAGAATCTATTACAGCATTAGTGGCCATGGGTGTTTTCTTTGTTGAGGCATCAGCCATCCCAAATTTTTTAATAAGCACTTTAGCATACTTAGCCTGGGATATGAAGATGTCATCAGTTAGCTGCTTCACTTGGATTCCAAGGAAGTAGGAGAGCTCACCCATGCTACTCATTTCAAACTTTAAATGCATGAGGTCAGAAAACCTCATGCATAGTTTGGAATCTGTAGACCCAAATATAATATCATCTACATAAATTTGTACTAACAAAGTTTGATCCTTATGGTGCCTAGTGAATAATGTTCTATCTACAATACCTCTAGTAAATTTAAGCTCTATCAAAAAGCTAGCTAAGGTCTCATACCAAGCTCTTGGAGCATGCTTTAAACCATAAAGAGCTTTATGCAATCTAAAGACATATGAAGGATAAGTTGGAGAGATAAAACCTGGAGGTTGTTGAACATAAACCTCTTCTTTAAGTACTGCATTGAGAAAGGCACTCTTGACATCCATCTGATAGACTTTGAACTTTTTATATGGAGCATAAGCAATGAAGATCCTGATTACTTCTGACCTTGCAACTAATGCAAAAGTTTGGTCATAGTCTATTCCTTATTCTTGCCTATAACCTTGAGCAAGAATCCTAGCCTTGTTTCTCACAATTACACCTTGGGCATCTTGCTTGTTTCTACATACCCATTTAGTTTCAATGACTGGGTAGTGTTTGGGTCTTGGAACTAAATCCCAAACTCTGCGTCTCTCAAATTGATTGAGTTCCTCTTGCATTACAATGATCCAGTGGGGATCTTGCTAAGCATCTTTTATGGATTGAGGCTAAGCTGGAGAGAGTAAACATGCATGCATAACATCTTGGTTGAGTTGATGTCTTGTCTGTACACCTACTGGCATGTCTCCAATCACTTGAGATCTAGGGTGATCCCTTAGTGTGACAAGATCAGTGGGTGGAGTTGGATCAGCAACAGCATGTGGAGTTAATTCCTCTTGTGGAATAATGTCTGCTGTTGGAGTAGCTTCAGCCACTTCCAAAAATTCATCTTCATTGTCATCATCAGATTGTAGAGGACGAGGTGATATAACCGCTTGTGGAAGGTTCAACTCACCCAATTTCTCACACAAATGACGTACCTGCAAAATATCTGAGGTAGAAGAGTTCTTCTCCTTATAGTACATGTTAGCTTCATCAAAAGAAATATGTACAAATTCTTCTATTTTTAAAGATGATTTATTAAATACCCTATAAGTTTTGCTAACTTGGGAATATCCCAGAAACATTCCCTCTGTAGCTTTAGCTTCAAATTTTCTAATGTGTTTCTTGTTATTGTTATGAATGAAACACATACACCCAAAAATTCTAAAGTAATCAATTTTAAGTTGCTTACTTTCGAGTAATTCATAGGGGGTCTTGCCCTTTAGTTTGTGTATCAAACTTCTATTCAGCACATAGTTTGTTGTGCTCACATCCTCTGCCCAAAAAGATAGGGGCATGTGTGCATCTGTAAGCAATGTTCATGCTATTTTTCGTTTATGCTATCCCTTTTTGTTGAGTAGTTCTAGGAGTAGAGAAACAATGCCTGATACCTTCCTCCTCATAAAATCTTTGCATGGGAAGAGACTTCCCTCCTAAGCTTTATACAATAATGGGTCCAAAAAGGTTCATATGTAACAAGTACAAAATCTTAGGTGAAACACTCTTATTAATTAACTTAAAGCTGTTTTTAGTTTGCTTGCCTTATTGACAACCCTTGCATAGGATTTCCTTCTTGTAGGGGCTAGAAGGCAATCCTCTGACAAGGTTGTCCCTAGATAGCTTAGAGATATTTTTAAGGTTCACATGAACTAGTCTTTTATGATAAAGGATATTGTTATTACTAACTTGGTTGAATAAACATATTTCTAAGTTAGCAGAATCAAAATTTACTAAGTATATATTCCCTTGTCTACACCTTGCTAAAACAGTTTGATTATTTGAAGAAATAATGCATTTAGAATTGGTAAAACAAACCTGATAACCTGCATCACATAATTGACTTATGGATATTAGGTTAAGTTTGAGACCATTGACATGTGCCACTTTTCTGAAGGTGACAACTCTACTGTTGAAGTCTCCATAGCCTTCAGTTTGTCCAAAGCTGGAATCTCTAAAGATCACTTTTGGGCCCAGCTTTGCCTTGAAGTTGATTAGGCTTTCCTTGCATCCAGTCATGTGCTTGGAGCACCCACTATCCAGATACCACTTATTTTGAGTGATAGGATAGTTCTTTACCTACAAGGAAATATCTTAGATGTTCTTGACCCAAGTTACCTTGGGTCCTTGTTTCTTTTCATAAGAAAAGCTAAAAAATATATGAACATTCAGGTTGGCTTTTATAACCTAAGGGGTGAAATCTTCTGGGAGGGATTATCCAATCAGCAAGTGGATTAAATTTTTTTCTAGATTGATTAATGTTTCTGTCAAAATTATGATTTTTATTAAGTCTGACTGGGTTCGACGAAAAGTTGTAAGTTCGTCGACCAGAGTTCGACGAAGTGGGATGAGATCGTCGATCTCTGCTCGACGAACCATACACATTTTGTGTGCCCCAAGTTCGTCGATTTCTGCTCGACGAACCATACACATTTTTTTGATCGCAGTAAGACGATTTATTACAGCTAATGTTGGCATTCAAAGATCGTCGATCGGAGTTCGACGAACTAGCCACATTTCGTCGACCTGAGTTCGATGAAATCTGTTGAACTTTGTTTTTTACTTAAAGTTTTCTGGTTTCTGTTATTTTGATTTCTAGAGTTAGGTAATTCTTCTGTGATTTGTTTATTGTTTATTACCTCTTTACCCTTTACTGAAACAAATCTAATGGGGGTTGATAATATGTTCTTCTTAAGTATGGGGGGTAAACTTGATGATGCACCCAAGCCCAATTTTCCATTCAGTCTGGCATTGACTGTACTTGTGATGTCCATCAACTTAAGACTTCTCCCATTGAGAGATTCCTCAAGTTGTTTAGCCTCACATAGCTCTGTTTTTAAAGAAATGATTTGTTCATTAGCTAGAGTTAGTTCATCTTTTAACTTAGAGTTTTCATAAATCAGATTTTCTTGATTAGATGGTCTTTCCCTAAGTGTTTGATTTCCTTTTCGGAGTTAATTAGGTCAATGCATATAGTTTTAAATTCAATTTTGAAACTATCAGAATTATAATCAAAAGATGAAAGTACCGGATCAGCTTTTGATTCTGAAGCTCCTTCATTATCAGATTGTTCATCATCTGATTGACTGCTAGAGGGATTGATGGCCATGAGGCAGACTTCCTTGGCCCTTGCCTCTTCTTCTTCTTCACAGGAACTGGAAGATGTGGATTCATCTTCTGTCTCACTCCATGTATCAGCAACAAAGCCCTTCTCCTTCTTTTTTGTATTTGTTGGAGGAAGGCCAGCTACTTTGTTGTCTTCTGGAGTCCTTCTCTCTTCTTCTTTATTTCTTCTGATTCTCTGGACACTCTGAGATAAAGTGTCCAGGTTTGCTGCAACCAAAACATACTACTTATTTAGTATGAGTTTTATCATACCTTAGCTTATCATCCTGCCTGGATGATTCTATTCTGAAGTCCTTTCTTGCCATTTTATAAAATCTCTTGGCAAAGAGACTCATTAGTTCCTCATTGACTGTTGAAGCTTCTGTCTCTTCAGCATCCTTGAATGCGATGTTGTGCTCCTTTCTTGCTGGTAGAGGAGTCCTTTGTTTAGCTGCTTCTTTGGACTTTATCAGTTTCTCATAAGACTTGAGCTTCCCCAATAGAGATTCTTTGGAAATCTCATTTAAGCTCCTGGCCTCCTTGATTGGCCATATCCTAGAATCCCATGAGATGGGGAAGCATATGAGGATTTTATCATTTACTTCAGTAAGGGTGATGTCCTTATCCAAAGTCTTCAGTTCATTGATTATTGTGCTCAGTCTGTTATACATGTTAGCAACAGATTCTTACTCATCCTTCTTGAAGTTCTCATATTGGGAGATGAGATTTGATCTTCTGTCTTTCCTCTCATCAGTAGAGTCAGCCACCATTTGGTTGAGAGAGTCCCAAATAGCCTTACCTGATGTGCATTCATCCACCTTCTGGAAAATGTCATCAGACATAGTCTGAGCCAGAATATTCATGGCCTTTGCATCTTCAATCATGTCCTTCTTCCGTACATCTGTCCACTCAGGTGGTGGAACAGCATGTGTGCTTGATGTTGTTGTAGATGTAGAGGCAGTTGATTGAGGAGGACCTATCAAAATAGAGTAGTAGATATCCTCATCAATGGAATTCATATATAATTTAATTCTTGCCTTCCAGATGACAAACTTATTTAAGTTGGACACTGGAGGTCTGGTACTTGCATAATCCTTGTTCTGTGCCATGCTGTGAATATAATCCTAAGACAAATAAAAGGAAAGATCTAATACATGATCTTTTGGTTCAAGGGTTAACTTTTACAACCAAAGAGACACTACTCTGATACCAATTAAAAGAGAGGATTAGACCTGATATACTCTAGAGGGGGGGGGGGGTGAATATAGTATATTTTAAATCTTTAAAACTTTCTACTGTTAATAAAATCTGAAAGTGCAGGTTAGATCTGATATACTCTAGAGGGGGGGGGGGGGTGAATATAGTATGGTGCTTACTAAAACTTTTTAAAACTGTTGTTGTATACCTAAGTGAACAGGGTAGCAAATAACATAAAGTAAACACAACAACTAACTAAACACAGAGCAATCACAGACCACATCCAGAAAACAAAAGAAAATAAGCAACCAGAAGACACAAGGAGCTATAGTGGTTCCCTTATCAATCTGGGTACATCCACTCTTCTACCACCCTAGGTAGGAATCCACTGCAGGATGAGTTGATCAGGTGTCCTGGGCACCAATGGGTTTTGATCAGGTCCCCAAAAACCAAACCCTCATGTCTTTTGGAAGGAGACATGCAACCAGAATAATTTTGAAGGGATTTAAAACCCTGTACAGGAATTAGAGAGAGGGTGATAGTGTCTTCTCTGTCAACAGTCAGAGAGAAGACTTGTGGATTGATGTAGCAGCTCTTGCTCCCCTGAGGTCTTGAATTGGTCAGGAATGCTGGAGCACTGCTTCAGGGTGATAGACCTTCAATGACCTAGGTTGCCTGGAGCAGAACTGCTTCAGGAACTTCTTTTGACTGATAAAGTTATGTTGTCCTTTGAAGTTGTCCTGAGAATAGAGAGAAGAAGACTCTTGATTGAATTTAGTTGTTGTTCTTCTTCTTCTTGAGAGAGTTCTCTGGTCAAGGCTGATTGCAGTCAAGAACTTTAGATTTTTTGAAAAATGTTTGTTCTTCTACAACTTCATAGTATTTTCTGTACTGTAATTCTTGAACTCTGCTTGATTCTGTTCTCTCTTACTGTGTCACTATTTTTTTGTGTATCTATATGTATGTCTTACTGACTGAGGAATATTCAAACTTTTGAATGTCGAGCAGTAATTATAGTCGGCCTTGGAAAGAATCAGCAATCAATGACTTTCCTAACTGTCCCATGGAAAAACGACATGTAATCGTCCATAGTCAATGCACATTCTAACGGTAACATTCCGAGAAGATCTGGCATTAAATGTTCAGGAAACAGCGGCAAAAAACAGGACGGGAACCTTGAAGAAAACCTAATCTGGATTCGTCGAACAAAGAACACAATTCGTCGAGCCGAACCTGTGTTCGTCGAGTTGAGCTTGAGTTCGTCGAGCTGAGCTTGATAGAGTTCGTCGACCAGATAATCTTCATTCATCTGATAGACAGTCTTCATTCGTCAAGCTAAGAATCAAATTCGTCGAGCTGAGAAAAGTTCTGGACTTAGACAAAATACTCTGCATCTGCTGAAATGCTGTGTCGACAAAAGTTGGTGTCGACATATTGATCTTGGTGTCGACACAAATCCTCTGGTGTCGACATCAGCTGGTGTCGACTGAAATCCTGGTGTCGACATAAGCTGGTGTCGACTGAAATCCTGGTGTCGACATAAATCGTCTGGTGTCGACTGAAATCCTGGTGTCGACACAGATTCTCTGAGTCCAGAAATTGTCGATTAGAGTATAGCATCCATCGACCTGAGAAGCTGACTTCGTCGACCTGAGAAGCTGTGAACTTGAGGTCCAAGTTCGTCGAGCTCAGAATATAATTCGACGACCGAAGCATGAAGCTGGACTTAGAAAAATTTGAAGTCCTCCTGACTTTGGCTTGATGTAGAAACTGAGTTTTCGTCGAACAGAGAACATAGATCATCGAGCTCAGCACTAAGAATTGTCTCACGATCGTCGAGCGCAAAACTTCTTTCGTCGAGCTGAGTTCGACGAACGTTGAACTCACTTTAATTAGTCTTGAAAACTTGTGAGTCTAGAGTCTCTGAGGGTCTTGTTGAAAGCTAGTCCATCTGGAGTTGAGCCTAAGGACTTAACCTAGACTCTAGGACACAAATTGACCCTGGCTATACATGATGGGTCACAACCTAAGTCAGTGAACCTAGCCCAAATAAACTAGGTATCCAACAATCTCCCCCTATTTGGGTGAGGTCACTAACAGAGACTCAAGACAGAAAAACAATGCAAGAAAAGAGATATATCTGGCAGAGAATTATAACACATGAAACAGATATATATATATATATATACACAGCTTTGTTACAGATAACATAGTTTAAAAACAAATAACCGACAGAAATGAATCAACAAGAAAGTTACTTCTTTGGCTTCTTCTGCTGAGGTTTGTCTTCTGCTTTCTTTTCTCCTGGCTTCTTGAAAATGATTTCTCTATTAGGATCTTGAGCTTGAGCTACTGTCATGGTCATATCAGCTGCCCCAATAATTTTCAATGATGTATCCCTAGGGACAACTGCTTCTGGATGAAGTTTCATATAATCATCAACATTAAATAATTTGTTGCCTTTGTCAAATCTTTTCAGCTCTTCCTTTCTATACTTTGACATGGTTGAAAGACCAGAGATATCTTTTCCTTCTGCTTTGGATTTATTTATAAAAGATAGACCAATCAGCTCTGGGTACCTAGCCATTCTTGCAGTATTAGCAGTCTCTGGATCTTCAAAAGGAATTGGAGTGGAGTCTGGCTTCTTTGGTCTTTCAGCTTTTTGTACTTCAGGACTTTGTTGTTGCTGCTGCTGCTTATGCTGTTGAATACCTGGGGAGGATGGCCTCTGCTAGCTGCTTCCAGAAGATCTCCCTGATTGTCTCTGATAAGTTTGCATTGGGGCAGATCTCTGGGAGCTAGAGCCACAGGCACCAGCTGCTGGAGGAGGAGGAGGATCCTTCCTGTATCTGTGCAATGGAGGAGGGGAGTATCTCCTGCTTCTCTTTCTATCTTTCTACTGGTTTTTGGAGAGCCACATCCATGCTGGCATTCCCTTATATGGAGTCACCTTGTGCAGAATATAATAGGGAGTGTCTACATTGGGATTTGGCTTGGGAGCTGGAGGAGGAGAAGCCTTTCTCTTCTTTGCCAACAATCTCTTTTTCCTACTAGCTGCATCCTCATCAAAATCAATATCATCATCATCAGATTCTGAATCCTAAGGGGTATCATACAATGCATCCAAAGCTTTTAAAGCTTTATCAGAAACAACAGCCTTTGCTGGAGGAGGGGCAGAAGGTTCAGGAATAAGAGTTTCAGCAACAAGAGGAGAATTATCTGTACAAGATTCAGAAACTAAAGAGACAGAGCTATCAGGTACTGCCTTATTCTCTTCTTCAATGTCTGCCTGAATAAGCTCATCTAGAGTAGGCATTGGAGAGTCATCCATAATAAAATCTGGTGCTGAAACTGGCACTGGAGTATCTTCTGGAATGACCTCTGGGCTGGAAGATGAGATGGAGGCTGAAGCTAAGAGAGCAAAATTGTCACAGAGTTGCTTAGCAACTGCTGGACTAGCTGGAGAGGTATAAGGTACAATAGCCGAACATGGCTTAGAGAAAACTGCTGGAGGGAATTGCATATGTACAGTATCAAAACTTCTCAACAATACTGATAAAGTCACTGCGGGTTTTAAATAGAAATCACCAACAGGAGGTATTGGAGCAACTGACTCATCCAAATCAATGTCAATCTTCATAAATTGAATTAACTCAGACATCTCAGCATCAAAGTCTGTCAAAATTGGTGTATCCTTATCTGAATCTGAATCTGCTGGAGAGGGAACTTCTGTGACTGCTGCTGCTGTATCTGCATCTGCTGCAACTTCATCACAAAGCATCTCCCCCTGCCTGGGTTTAGGAATACCTGGAGCCAGGCCCCTAGATGAAGAGGGGACAGCAGATATAAGAGAGATCTGGGCAGATAAAGAATTGATGGAGGTCACAAGAGGTGTAATGGCCTCTTGGATCAAAGATTGGATAAGAGGTGTGAGCAAAGAAATGAGGGTAGAGGGATCAAATGGGGAAGGGGAAGGGGATGGAATGGGAGGAGGAATAACAGATGGAGTGGGGGCATCTAGCATGATTGAGTCTGATGGTATATGATAAGATGGAATGGTGGATAAGTGTGGGGGAAGAGGAGACTGGGGAGGTGTAGGAATAGGAATGTCCTGAGGGGAATCTGGAGGAGTGGGTTGATGATCAACTTGTAAGGGGGAAGATGGAGGTGGAGATGGAATGTTTGTCAGGTCAAGTGGTGGAGATGAAGGAGGGGTAGGTACATGAGGAGGCTTCTTTGGAGAAAGAGGTGCTGGAATAGATGGTTGAGATGGAGGAACCTCTTCAACAGGGTGGGGAGCGGCCTTTACATCCCTTGTACTCTCAGAAGTTTGGAGGGAGGAGGAAGAAGCCTTTGAGGGCTTGGAGATGGTCCTCTCCCACCTGCCAAACAGAGCGCAAGTGAGGCGCTTGCTGGCGTTTATGAAGATGGCTGGGGAGACCATACATTCAGCAGCCTTCTCTTTAAGAAATATTCCGAAAATTCTGCCAAAGCAGACTTCCTTCTTATTGTTCTTCTTTTTGATCAATTCAAAGAACACCTTACTCCAATCAACCTGTCGGTTATTCACTACTGCACACATTATCAGAAATTGGTGATAGGTGATATAGTCGTGAGCAGAGTGCATGGCCATCAGAATCTTTCCCGTAATATCTGCCAGAAATTGGTAGGCTGCGGATATTTGCTTTTTCAACAACTTATTAGGGTTATTCCCAGAGAAACCCATTAGTTTTAGCATATCATTGAATTCCTCAGAATCCATTTCCAGATTGTCTTCTCCATTCACTAATACAAATATTTCAGGGAGAACTACGGGAGAGACGGAAACAGCAGTGTTCCCTATATTGTCGGTCAAAACATCTTCTTCAGAAACTGTAGATGTATATACCCATTCTCGTATTTCCGTTCCATAAAGTTTAATGCGTCTGATCATGAAATCCTTTAAACTTAGTTCTTCCAGTAGTTCTAAGATGTATAGAAAGATGGGGTCAGAATGTTGAAACGACTCAAAGTCCATGTCGAATCCAGTGTCAAACTTCATTGCAACCAAAGCACCTGAGGGAATCGCCATTGATGTCTTGCAAGAAAAACACAGAGAGAAACGGTGATCAAGAGCAAGGGAACTGAAAGCGCGGGATGGAGGTCGAAGAAAACCTAGATATAAGAATTTCAGAATATGAATCGACAAACTCCGTTCCACGAAAAAGAAAAATTCATCGAACTGAGCTCGATGAAATAAATTATAGACAGATAATTCGTTGATCTCATCCAGAAGAATCGAAAACAGTTCGTCGCACTCCGTTCGACGAAATGTCTTCTTGAAGCAAAGTTCGTCGATCTCTAGTCGACGAAAATTGTTTCCTCACACAGAGAATTCGTCGATCTCCATTCGACGAGAATCTCTCAAACTTTCCCTAATTCGTCGAACTTCGTTCGACGAACTCTGGAAAATTCATCGAATGCAGACAGAAACTAGGTTAACTCTTCTCCATCAATCATTCCCAGTTGATTTATAAAGAACAGATGGGTTTTCTCATCCAATGGCTTGGTGAAAATATCTGCTCTCTGTAGATCAGTAGGAATGTGGATCAAGTTAATTTTCTTTTTGTCCACATTATCTCTAATGAAATGATGTCTTATTTCAATATGTTTGGTCCTAGAATGGTGAACTGGATTTTGTGCTATAGCAATAGCACTAGTATTATCACAAAATAATGTCGAATTATTTAAGTTGACACCATAATCTAAGAGTTGGTTTTGTATCCATAGCATTTGTGAACAGCAACTACCAGCAGCCATGTATTCTGCTTCTGTAGTTGATGTAGACACAGATGTCTGTTTTTTACAAAACCAGGAGACAAGTCTCATACCAAGGAACTGGCACGTTCCAGAGGTACTTTTCCTGTCCACTCTACATCCAGCATAGTCAGCATCTGAGTATCCAGTTAACTCAAACTCTGACTCTACGGGATACTAGAGTCCTAGACTAGGGCAACTCTTTATATATCTCAAAATTTTTTTTAGGAAAATAAGGTGAGATTCTTTAGGGTTCACTTGGAACCTAGCACTAAGGCATGTGGCAAACATTATATCAGGTCTGCTAGCTGTTAGGTTAATAGGGATCGAACAATTGTCCTATAATGTTTCTGATCCACTGGTTTCTCTGTTGCATCAGAATCCACAACAACATTTGTAGCCATAGGGGTTTTCATCCCTGAAGCATCACCCATCCCAAACTTTTTGATAAGCTCTTTAGCATACTTATCTTGGGAGAGGAAGATACCATCTGGGAGCTGCTTCACTTGGAGACCAAGGAAGTAGGAAAGCTCACCTATGCTACTCATCTCAAATTTTGAATGCATGAGGTCAGCAAACCTCTTGCACAATTTGGGATCAGTAGACCCAAAAATAATGTCATCCACATAAATTTGTACTAACAATATTTGGTCCTTATGATGTCTAGTGAAATGTGTTTTATCTATGGTTCCTCTTGTAAATTCATGATCTAAAATAAAGCTTGCTAGGGTCTCATACTAAGCTCTTGGAGCTTGCTTTAAACCATAGAGAGTGTTATGCAATTTAAAAATAAAAGTGGGTTGAGTTGGAGAGATAAAACCTGGAGGTTGTTCTACATAAACATCTTCTTGAAGTACTCCATTGAGAAATGCACTTTTGACATCCATCTGGTAGACCTTGAATCTCTTGTAAGCTGCATAGGCAAGGAATATCCTAATGGCCTCTAACCTTGCAACAGGGGCAAATGTTTGGTCATAGTCTATTCCTTTCTCTTGTCTGTAGCCTTGAGCAACAAGCCTAGCTTTGTTTCTCACTATGTTGCCTTGAGCATCCAACTTGTTCCTATAGACCCATTTAGTTCCAATAACTGGGTGGTTATGGGGTCTTGGAACCAAATCCCAAACTCTACATCTCTCAAACTGATTGAGTTCCTCTTGCATTGCAATGATCCAGTGGGGATCTTGCTCTGCCTCATGTATGGTGAGAGGTTCAATTTGAGAGAGAAAACAGGCATGCATCAAGTCTTGGTTGAGTTGATGCCTTGTCTGTACACCTGCTGAAATGTCTCCAATTACTTGAGATCTGGGGTGATCTCTAAGTGTGACAAGATCAGTTGGTGGAGTTGGTTGAGCAACAGCTTCAGTATTTAAATCCTCTTGGGGAATGATACTAACTGTTGGCGGAAATTCAGTCACTTCCTCTTGACTTTCCTCTTCACTTTCTTCAGCAACCTGTGGAGTTGGATGGTTTGACACCTCTTGGGTAAGGTTCAGTCCATCCATAGACTCACATAGTGGTGGAACCTGCAAAGAGCTTATGGTAGAAATTTCTTTCTCCTTGTATGACATGTTAGTCTCATCAAAAGATACATGAATAGATTCTTTAATTTTAAGAGTTGATTTATTATACACCCTATATGCTTTACTGATCATGGAGTATCCCAGAAATACTCCTTCATCAGCTTTATCTTGAAATTTTGCTATGTATTTCTTGTCATTATTATGAATGTAGCAAATACAACCAATGATTTTGAAGTAATCTACTTTAGGTTTCTTCCCTTTTGAGTAATACATAGGGAGTCCTTCCCTTCAGCTTATGTATCAAACTTCTATTCAACACATAGTTGGAGGTGTTCATTGCCTTTGCCCAAAAGGATAGAGGAAGGTGAGCATCTGACAACAATGTAGTAGCAGATTCAATAAGGGTTCTATTTTTCCTTTCAGCTACCCCATTTTGTTGAGGAGTTCTAGGAGCTGAGAAAGTGTGCCTGATCCCTTCACTTTAACAGAACCTTGCATAAGAAGAGAATCAAACTCTGTCCCATGATCACTTCTGATTAGGGTAATGTGAGTGTTGAACTCAGTCTGTATGAATTTGAGAAACTCTGTCAAACACTTAAAGTTATCAGACTTCTTCCTCAGAAAGAACACCCATGTGAATCTAGAGAAGTCATCTACAACCAGTAAGTATAAGATTTCCCTCCTAAGCTTTGTACTGTGATTGGTCCAAAGAGATCCATGTATAACAGATACAAAATCCTAGGTCAATCATGTAACAGCCCAAATTTCTCAAACAGGAACTTTTGGGTGACACGGCCTGGGACACGGGCGTGTCCCAGGGCGTGTCAAGCTGGGGTCGACGAGTTGGCCGCGCAGTCAACGAAATTTGGAGTCGACGGTCGTTGAGCAGTGGACACGGCCTGCGACACGGGCGTGTCGCAGGGCATGTCGAGACCGTGTCGACGATCGGCCTTGGTGTCGACGATTTTTTTTGCTCGACGATGTGTCGAGAGGGGGCACACGGCCCGGGACACGGGCGCGTCCCCGGCCGTGTCGTCGAGTGTCGAGTGTCGAGTGTCGAGTGTCGAGTGTTGAGATGTCGAGAAGTTGCACACGGCCCGTGACACGGGCGTGTCACAGGGCGTGTCAAATCGGGTCGACGAACTCAGCCCGACGAAGTATTTCGACAGGGCGTATCTTTGTGCCGTGTCTGGGCACACGGCCTGGGACACGGGCGTGTCACAGTCCGTGTGAAGTCTCGGGATGTTTTGGGATTTTTGTCGCCCAGGAACACGGCCACGGACACGGGCGTGTCGAAAGGCGTGTTGGGTGACACGGCCCATGACACGGGCATGTCCCATTGGCATGTCACTGGTCTGGATAGGTCGGTTGACCACCGCTTGAGGCACACGGCCTGGGACACGGGCGTGTCACAGGCCGTGTCAGGTCAAAATCAATGTTTTTGGCAAAATCGTGGTCGTCCATTCCTTCAGCCTGGATCCAAGGGCGGAAGCTTCTTTCCTTTTTTTCCTAAAGGCCGAAACTGAGAACTTATTCTCATTTTTCCTTAGCCTTTATCTTTCTTCAAAAGGGAGAAAGAGAGAGAGGAAGAAGGAGGAAGAAGGGGAATGGCTGCTGCTGGTGGTGCTGCGATTTACCGACAAGAGATCCGAAGCCCAGGATAGGTCGGTTGATGTTCCAGCTGTTGTTGCTGCTACTGCTGCTAGCCCTCGAAGGCTATTTCTTATGTTGTGTGTTTTCTTTTATTGTGGCCGACCCGCGCGCCCATTGTTGAAGCCACTGTTTGAAAGCCATGTAAGGCCATAAGGCCAACTCTTTTAACTTGTTGTAAGACATTCCTATATAATATAAAATGTGGAGTTTTATGTTTGGACGTTCATGAGGAGTTCAAGTTGTAGTCTCGGCTTCCACTAGATTGCTGTGTGATAGGTGCGATGCGCTACTCTGATATCATCTTGTACCTTCACCGCCTGTTTTGTGATATATCCTGTGGGGCCCCGGCCGGACCTTCTAGAATATACCATATGAACGGATGGGGTTGTTACAAATCACTCTTATTAAGTGACTTGAAACTATTTTTGGTTTTCTTGCCTAATTGACAAGCCCTGCAAAGTTCTTCCTTATTGTAAGGGCCAGAAGGTAGTCCTCTAACAAGGTTGTCCTTGAATAGCCTAGCAATGGTTCTAAGGTTTATATGTCCTAGTCTCTTATGCCACAATTCATTAGGTCTAGAAATAGAGTTAAACAAGAAAATATCTACCTTGGTTGAAAGAAAATCTACAAGATAGATGTTACCTTTCCTTTTACCTGTCAACACAGTTGTGTTGTCCTCTGATTTGATCTTGCATAAGGAGTTGCTGAAAGTCACTTGGTAGCCTTCATCACACAGTTGACTGATGCTGATTTAGTGGTGCTTCAGTTCTTCCACATAGGCTACCTTCTTGAATGTGATTGTGCCAATCTGGACTGCACCATATCCTTTTGTTAGTCCAAAGTTTGAATCACCAAATATTACTTTGGGTCCAAGCTTGGCTTTGAAGGATGTGAAATTGTCCTTGTTTCCTGTCATGTGCTTTGAGCACCCACTATCCAGATACCATTGCTGGTTTGATGTTGGATAGGTCTTCACCTGCACATAAAGCAATTTACTTATTTTTCACCAAGTTTACCTAGGGCCTAGGTTGATAACCTTTGAATTCAGAAATAAAAGACATCACTGGTTGACTCTTATATCCTTCAGGATGATATCTCCTAGGAGGTATTATCCATTTAGTATAGGGGTTAAACCATTGAGATGTAGAACCTCTAGGATTGAACTTTGATTTGCCTTTGAAAGAGTTTTCAAAACTCTAGGCTCTGTTCGACGATCTCTGAGCTGAGTTCGACGATCTTGGGTCAGATCGTCGAGCTCCATTCGAAGATTGACTGTGCCAGAGTTTAGGGTTCAGAGATCGTCGACCTAAGTTCGACGATTTAGCCTGAGATCGTTGATCTTCATTCGACAATCGTCTAGCTCCGTTCGACGATTTCTGTTGAACTCTTGTTTTCTTAGGTAAGTCAGAATTCCTCCTAGCTACCTCTACAACTCCCTTACCTTTATCAGAGATAAACTTGATTGGGGTTGTTAATACTATAGGTTGGCTGGATGAAGCACCCAAGCCCAGTGTACTATTGAATCTTAAGTTCACTGTGCTTGTGATGTCCATTAGTTTGATACTTCTCCTATTAAGGGATTCTTCAAACTTCTTGGCCTTTGATAGTTCACTTTTCAGTGAGGCTATCTGCTCCCTACAACATTCCAACTCCTCAGAGAGTTTGAGGTTATCTGATTTTAAAGTACTGTGTTCAGATAACTGATTTCTGAGAGAAATGATTTCCTTCTCAGATTTTAATAAATCTAAACATAGTGCTTTAAACTCACACTTGAAGTCCTCAGAATTGAAATCAAAAGAACTTATTATCTTGTCCTCTTCAGATTGAGTCTCTGACTCTGACTCTTCTGCATCAGAATTTTGTTGTTAGGCATTGATAGCCATCATGCAGAATTCTTTTTCATCAACATCATCTTCATCATCACTAGAGCTGGATGAAGCTTCAGATTCTCCTTCTGACTCACTCCAAGTTTCAGCTACAAACCCCTTCCTGGTGTGTTTGTTCTTGCTGGAGGAGGGTTTGTCATTGCTGTTCTTCCTGAAGTCTTTGTCTTTTCTTCTTTCCTTCCTGTCCTTTTTGTCCTTATACTGATTTTCTGGACAGTCAGACACCATGTGGCTTGGTTTCCTGCATCCAAAACAAATAATCTCTTTGTTATTTGATTTGTCATACCTTGGCTTGTCATTCCCTCTGGCAGACTTTTTCTTGAAATCTTTCCTGGCCATTTTGTAAAATCTTTTGGCCAGTAGGCTTAGCAGCTCTTCATTGCCTGTGAGTTTGTCTCCAGGCTGATCTTCAATGGCTTTGAAAGTTATTGACTTCTCTTTTCTAACTGCTGGTGAAGCAGCCTTCTGCTCTTCTTCTTTATTCTTGATGAGCAGCTCATAAGACTTGAGCTTGCCCAAGAGAGCTTCAGTTGTGATCTCATTTAGGCTTCTGGCATCCTTGATTGGCCAGATCCTTGAGTCCCAAGTACTTGGGAAGCACATTAGGATTTTATCATTGAGCTCAGTCGATGAGATCTCTTTGTCCAAAGTCTTCAGTTCATTGACTATAAGGCTGAGTCTATTATACATATCTGCTACTGACTCAGCTTATCCTTTCTTGAAGTTCTCATACTGGGTTATGAGATGAGATCTTCTATCTTTTCTCTCATCAGCAGATCCTGAGACTATCTCAGATAACTTGTCCCAGATGTCCTTTGCTGAGTTGCATTCAACTACTTTTTGGAATATTTCATCAGACATAGTCTGGGCTAAAATATTCATTGCCTTAGCATCTGCCACTTTCCATTTCTTGATTTCTGCATCTGTTCCTGATGGAGGTGGAACAACACTTGTACTTGTATTTTCTGTGGGGTCTTGGATACACTGTCAAAACAGAATTAAAAATGTCTTCATCAATAGAGTTCATGTACAATCTAATCCTTGCCTTCCAAAGTGCAAACTTAGATAGATTGCACACTGGAGGTCTGGTGTTAGCATAATCTTTGTTTTGGGCCATGTTCTGTGAAAAATAAATATAACAACAAACTTAAGACAGATCTAACTAGGGGGATCTTTGTGGTTCAGGTGTTAGCCTGTGCAACCACTAAGGTGTGGTATTTTAACCAACCTCGGAGATGTGGTATTTTTAACCAACCTCGCTTTGATACCAATTGAAAGTGCAGGTTAGATCTGATATACTCTAGAGGGGGGGGGAGGGGTGAATAGAGTATGGTGCTTACTAAAAACCTTTTACAACTGTTGTTGTATACCTAAGTAAACAGGGAAGCAAATAACATAAAGTAAACACAACAACTTACTAAACAAAGAGCAATCACAGACCACAGCCAGAAAACAAAAGAAAATAAGCAACCAGAAGACACAAGGAGCTATAGTGGTTCCCCAATCAATCTGGGTACATCCACTCTTCTACCACCCTAGGTAGGAATCCACTGCAGGATGAGTTGATCAGGTGTCCTGGGCACCAATGGGTTTTGATCAGGTCCCCAAAAACCAAACCCTCAAGTCTTTTGGAAGGAGACTTGCAACCAGAATAATTTTGTAGGGATTTAAAACCCTGTACAGGAATTAGAGAGAGGGTGATAGTGTCTTCTCTGTCAACAGTCAGAGAGAAGACTTGTGGATTGATGTAGCATCTCTTGCTCCCCCTGAGGTCTTGAATTGGTCAGGAATGCTGGAGCACTGCTTTAGGGTGATAGGCCTTCAATGACCTAGAATGCCTGGACCAGAACTGCTTCAGGAACTTCTTTTGACTGATAAAGTTCTATTGTCCTTTGAAGTTGTCCTGAGAATAGAGAGAAGAAGACTCTTGATTGAATTTAGTTCTTCTTCTTCTTCTTGAGAGAGTTCTCTGGTCAAGGCTGATTGTAGTCAAGAACTTTAGATTTTTTGAAAAATGTTTGTTCTTCTGCAACTTCAGAGTATTTTCTGTACTGTAATTCTTGAACTCTGCTTGATTCTGTTCTCTCTTACTGTGTCACTATTTTTTGTGTATCTATGTGTATGTCTTACTGACTGGGGAATATTCAAACTTTTGAATGTCGAGCATTAATTACAGTCGGCCTTGGAAAGAATCAGCAATCAATGACTTTCCTAACTGTCCCATGGAAAAATGGCATGTAATCGTCCATAGTCAATCCAAGTTCTAACGGTAACATTCCGAGAAGATCTGACATTAAATGTTCAGGAATCAGCGCCAAGAAATGGGACGGGAACCTTAAAGAAAACCTAATCTGGATTCATCGAACAAAGAACACAATTCGTCGAGCTGAACTTGTGTTCGTCGAGCTGAGCTTGATAGAGTTCGTCGACCATACAATCTTCATTCATCTGATAGACAGTCTTTATTCGTCGAGCAAAGAATCAAATTCGTCGAGCTGAGAAAAGTTCTGGACTTACAGAAAATACTCTGCATCTGCTGAAATGCTGTGTCGACAAAAGTTGGTGTCGACAGATTGATCTTGGTGTGGACAAAAATCCTCTGGTGTCGACATAAGTTGGTGTCGACTGAAATCCTGGTGTCGACATAAGCTGGTGTCGACTGAAATCCTGGTGTTGACATAAATTGTCTGGTGTCGACTGAAATCCTGGTGTCGACACAGATTCTCTGAGTCCAGAAATCGTCGAGTAGAGTATAGCATCTGTTGACCTGAGAAGCTGACTTCGTCGACCTGAGAAGCTGTGAACTTGAGGTCCAAGTTCGTTGAGCTCAGAATATAATTCGTCGACCGAAGCATGAAGCTGGACTTAGAAAAATTTGAAGTCCTCCTAACTTTGGCTTGATGTAGAAACTGGGTTTTCGTCGAACAGAGAACACAGATCGTTGAGCTCAGCACTAAGAATTGTCTCACGATCGTCGAGCGCAAAACTCCTTTCGTCGAGCTGAGTTCGACGAACGTCGAACTCACTTTACTTAGTCTTGAAAACTTTTGAGTCTGGAGTCTCTGAGGGTCTTGTTGAAAGCTGGTCCATCTGGAGTTGAGCCTAAGGACTTAACCTAGACTCTAAGACAAAAATTGACCCTGGCTATACATGATGGGTCACAACCTAAGTCAGTGAACCTAGCCCAAATCAACTAGGGATCCAACAAAATCTACAGAGTAGGACAGCTATTTGATATCACAATTTGCTGTAAGTTAAAAAGCAATCCTAAGATAAACTAATCTACCATAGGGACAACAAAATTAAATTAAATAACACAGGATTAGCAAAGCTAACTAGCACAGGCACAACAAGAATAAAAAGGAAAGAGGGCAATCAGATAACACAAGAATTTTTATAGTGATTCCCCAACCTAGGTACATCCACTCTTCTACCACCCTTTTAGGGATCCAGCAACAGATTTTGATCAGGTGACTTCCACCAATGAGCTTTTGATCAGGTGCTCAAAAAACAACCCAAGTATTTTGATCAGGTGACTTGCCAGCAAGGAATAACTTTTGAAGGGAGTTAAAGAACCCTTTATACAGTGAGGGGGTGAGAGAGTTATGGTGTCTTCTCTTTCTCAAATACAACGAGGAAGACTAGTGGATCTTTGATGTTATCAAAGTTCCCCCTGAGTTATTGAGTTGTTCAGGAAGATTGGAGCTTTGCTTTAGGGTGAGTAGGTCTTCTATCATTAGCCTTGAACAGAAGTGATCCAGGAACTCCTTGACTGATAAAGAATTGTCGTCCTTTAAGAATCTTGGAGTGAAGAATGAAGAAGACTCTTGATTTGGATGGATGTTCTTCTTCTTCTTCAGCAGTGTCAAGGTGAAGACCAGATTCTTTTTCTGCATAGAGAAGAATTTGAATGAATGCTGCTGTGTATCTTCTCTTTGTACTGTATCTTGTTCTTGTGTGTCTCTGTGTATGTAGAGAAGAAGGAAGAGAATCACTTTTATATCCCCAATGGAATTTTTCCTTTGAATTTTTGAATTCCTTCCTTCATTGTTTGTTGACGGCCTGGAGAATGCAAAATTCGGCTGGAGAGAATGTCTGCATTAATTGGACTTCCCCAACTGTCTCATTTAAAAACGACATGTAATAATCCTGATGAATGCCATAATCAATGCTGCTTCTAACGGTAATATTCAGAGAATATTAAGCATTGATTACTCAGGAATTACTGCAATAAAATAAGGATAGAAGGAAGGAAAAATCCAAGTCTAGAACTACACAGAAATCGTCGAGCAAAGAACAAAATTCGTCGACCTGAGATCCAAGATCGTCGAGCTGAGAAGTCATGTTCGTCAACTAGATAATTGTTGTTCATCGACCTAAGATCCAAGATCGTCGACCTGAGAACAGCTAACTGCTTTCTGATAAACACTTGTCAATTCTGTGCAGTAAGATCGTCGAGCTGATAATCTAACTTCATCGACTGTGGTTCAGAGATATGTTTCTGGACTTATAATTTTGATGTAGAACATCCAGAAATCGTCGACCTGAGAACTAAGTTCGTCGAACTCAACTCAGAGAACTGTCTCTGAGTTCGTCGAGCTGAGCACGATTTTCGTCGAGCTGAGTTCGACGAACGTCGAACTCACTTTCCTGAAACTAATTTTTTTTCCCAAGTCTTGAGTCTTCTGGAGTTTGTTGTTGGCTAGTCTATTCAATGTTGACTCTAAGGACACGTCCTAGACTCTAGGACACGGACATGACCCTGGCTATACAAGGTGGGTCAATAATCCTAGTTTAGTGAACCTAGCTCAAATCCAACTAGGGATCCAACATAGAGATTATATATCACTTTATAAGAGAGCATGTGGAGATATTAGTCTTTAGTTTGTTCCAACAGACAAACAAGTGTCTGATATTTTTACCAATCCACTAGATGAAGCAAAGTTCAACACCTTTAAGTTTTAGTTGGGAATATTAAACTTGTTATAGCTTCAGTTGCTCTTCATATTATTTTGCTGTAGGAAATATTTTTTCTTACAGGATGGAGTAGAATGAATATCAAAAAGGTTGATAGAAGTTGCTCTTGGTGAGGGGAAGCAAGTCCAGCATTAGTGGGTTATCTGTAATCAAAAAGGGGGAGAAGATAACCAGAGATGGCCAGTTTCTCCCTAACTATTCTACAAAAGTCAAAAAGGGGGATAAGAAGCATCAAAGCAGGGGGAGCAGCAGGGGGAGCTACCAAATGGTATGCAAGTGATGTTCCCATACAAAGGGAAAAGGTGAACTATGCAGCAAAGTAGGGGGAGTAAGTGATGCTCCCTACACTAGCAGAAAAAATGGGAGAGTGCTAACTCTATTATTGTTGTATATGTTAGTTTATATCACTGACAAATGTTTTTGAAGTAGTGTTTTGACTTCTTCAAATATGGGGAGATTGTTGGGTCCATTGATCCCAATGAACCAGATTTGTAAGAAGTCAAACAAGTCAATGGTATACAAATAATTATATTTGATGTATGTTTAAGTTAATGCATACATGCTAGTATTTATTACACTGATTGGACATGTGGTCACAAGATAAGCATGTGGAGAGAAAGAAATTCTGTCTTAGTCCACATGCGTTGAGTGAAGCAAGCTCACGCATTGCTAGATTCCTTAAGAATGGAAGCTGGACAGAAAAATTCAACAAAGTCCACAGGCGTTGAGTGAAGCAAGATCACTCAATCACAGAAGCCAAGGACAGATGATGAAAAAGGCAGAAAAGCAGCCTAGTCCATAAGTGTTGAGTGAAGCCAGTTCACTTAACATCATACAGCTAAAAAGTGCTGAGCCATGTGTGGACAGTCAAAGGTAAAGTTTTAGCAAGTTGGATAATCTACTGAGGCAAAAAGCGTTAAGTGATGTCAACTCAATTAACGCCATGCAACATAAATCGTCGAGTAAAACTACCACAATCAAAGTCCTAAACTTTATGTCAAAAAAAAATATACTAAGTCCAAAAGCATTGAGTGAAGCATGGTCACTCAATGCCATGCAGTGTCTGTCAAAGCCATAAAAATCTGTCAATGAAATTCGACTAAGTTTAGAAGCATTGAGTGAAGTCAACTCACTCAACGTAATATATCCAGAAGCGTTGAGTGAAGCTTGATCTCTCAATACCATGTTGTTTCTGTCAAAGCCAAAGAAAAAGGAGATAGAAAATAGACTAAGTCTAGAAGCGTTGAGTGAAGCCAGTTCACTCAACGCCAAGATCAAAAATCTTTCAGTCAATCTAATGCAATAAGTCTAAGAGGAAACAAAGAAATAAGCTAAGTCCAGAAATGTTGAGTGAAGCTAGTTCACTCAATGCACTCAATGCCAGATTTTAGAGGCAAAGGCAAAAAGCGTTGAGTGAGGCCAGCTCACTCAACGTCTTCAGACAAAAAGAGATTTGGCTAAGTATAAAAATATTGAGTGAAGCTTACCGACTCAATGCTCTCAATGCTTTCAGACAGAAGGATGCAAAATGTTGGCTAAGTATAAAAGTGTTGAGTGAAGCTTATCCACTCAACGCTCTCAACGCCTTCATGTAGACACAAATTATTCTAAGTCCAGAATCGTTGTGTGAAGCAAGTTCACTCAACTCCATAGTTGCAGAAAGAGATGAAAATTATTCTAAGTTCAGAATCGTTGAGTGAAGCCAATTCACTCAATGCTCTCAATGCCAAGGATGCAGAAAGTGTTGAAGATCAAGCTAAGGCAAAAAGCGTTGAGTGAAGCGTATACACTCAACGCTCTCAACTCCTGGACACGCTAAAGATTGACTAAGTCCAAAATAGTTGAGTAAAGCCCATTCACTCAACACTCTCAACGCCTGCAGTGATTTTGTAAAATTGGTTAAGTCCATAACTGATGACGTCAGCAAAGTCAACAAAAGTCAACAGAATTCTAAGATGATCACGGAAGAGCTACAACACATCACAAATGTCGTCGTCAGTCTCATTCTGTAAAACTAAGGATTTAATCAGCTGTTAATGCAATGACATGTGTCAATCATCTCACTGCATGACGAGATTATAAATAGAAAATGAGATCTAGATCGAAGAAAGCTTCTGAGGGTTTAATTGATTACGAAAAGGTTATGTGGGACTTCATCTTCTTACCCCGCCATTGTTGCAGAGACAAGTGCTTTAATTCAAAAATCTGAAGGGTTTCTGAGTTAGCAGCAACAATCAACATCTATGATAATAAGATCAGAGGATTTCTCTAAGGAAGAAGAATCAGTGATGAAGTGTAAATATACGTATTTTTGTGTACATTAATTTAGTCGTTTTCATTTCTTTTCGTCATTTTTTCATGTTTTTACTTAATAAATTGCTCCTTTTTTGTAAATAATTTTGCTGACTTGCTTTATTTTTATGTTTCAGAAAATATCAAAAATCTGCCAAAAATTGACAAGTCACGCCCGTGACAAATTGGTCACGCCCATGACCAGGGCGTGACATGTCAAATTCCATTGAAATCAGCAAATTTTGAAGAGAAAAGCTTGATACGCCCGGCGTCACCCCTGTGTTACACGTCACGGGGCGTGACCCAAGCCCGTGTCCACCCGCTCGACGTTTTCAGCTCGACGTTCGTCGACCCCCTCGACACGCCCCGAGTCACGCCTGTGACCTAGGGCGTGACATCTCTTCCCGCTCGACGATTTTCAAATCGACATTTTCCGCTCGATGTTTGTCGAGTGTCGATACCAACCGGCATGCCCACCGTCACGCCCGTGACCTGGGGCGTGACAACTCCGCATGGCCGACAAGACCCGCACGGCGACTTCTTGACGCACTACGCCTAGATCCACCTCCATGACACGCCCAGTGTCACGCCCGTGACCTAGGGCGTGACCAACGCGAGACCGACACGTGTCCATCCCGAAGTCCACTTTCCCGTCAAATCGCCGGCCGCCTTCGCAAATAGTACCGACACGCCCCCTGATACGCCCGTGTCAGAGGGCGGGTACTTGGAAATTTTCCTCTATAAATACCAGTGTTCTGCTTGAGTTCCTGTTCCCCTTTTGGATCCATTTTGTATAGGGGAAGTGCTGTTGGGATGCTTCCAAGTCTATTTAAGGGAATTTTCTCCCCCTCTCCTTAACTTTTATTTTCATATCTTTGTAATTTGTTCTTTTATGTAATAAAATATGTCTTTTCTTCTCTTTATATGACTTTGGAATGCATCGGAACGCCCTTACTTATGCAATCTTATTTTGCTTTAGCTTTTGTTTTTCGTTCTATTAAATGGGTGGGTGTGTGTGTGTATGAGTGTAAATGTTACTTTTATGTTTTCATAATTTCGTTATTTAGACTTGTTTAGATTGTGATTGTTATAGCTTTATTTGCATTCCTATAGATCCGTCAAAAATGTTTTCAAAGTGATTTTCATTTCTTTTAACTTAGATTTTTCCCTTTTTCGGTTGTAAAACTTTTTCGTTCTTTTAGTTTTATTTTCACTTTTTAAGCATTTTTGCGGAGTTATAGGAATGATTTTATAGTTGTTTTAATTTTTCGTGCACTTTGATTTTTCGTTTAAACTTTTGCTCCTTTTATTTTTCTGTCTTCATTTTAATCATTTCTACCGCATTTTAGCGGTAGAAATGTATTCATTTTTATTTTTCGAGCACTTGCATTTTCATTTTGTGTTTATTTGCAAAAACTTTTGCTCCGTTTATTTTTATTTTCACTTTTTATGCATTTCTACCGCATTCTAGCGGTAGAAATGCAGTTGTTTTAATTTTTCGGTAACTTAGTTTTTTTGCAATTTTTTATATATGCGCATTTATTTCCGCCTACTGGTTAAGAGTTAAATGGCGCTTGCTTATTTTACTTTCTGTAGAGTGCGTGAGTATGTAATTTTCTTTATTTCCGCCTACTCATTCGAGTTAAATGACATGTCTTTATTTTCCCTACTCAATTGAGTAGGATTTGTGTGCGTGTGTTTTACTTTATGTCGAGAGAGTGTGTGTGTGTGTTTTACTTTATGTCGAGAGAGTGTGTGCGTGAGTTTTACTTTATGTCGAGTGTGTGTGCGTGTGTTGCATTTATTTAGTCCTACTCGTTTGAGTAGGACACGCTTTCTTTCTCCCGCCCACGCATTTGCGCCGGGACTCGCAATTTACAGCTTTCTTCAGTCCTACTCGTTTGAGTAGGACTTGCAATTTTCTGCTTTATTTTCCTGCTTTCATTTACTGCTTTCATTTACTGCTTTCATTTACTGCTTTATTTATCGCTTTATTTTCCGCTTTTTCCGCAAGCCGTCCCCATTCTGATGAGTGGCTAACCGTTCTTAGCCCTCGATATCGAAGAGCATTGGGACAGATAAAATAGCTTAAAATAATTAAAGGTCTCATTTTTCTAATTAATTAAAAGTACTTAAGGTTTGACCAGGGTAAACGACGCGTAGGACCATATAATCGATGTGTGAGCCCTATTTCCGTAGTCCATATGCTAGCTAGCCGAGAGGCCGTGCATATGGACCGATCACCCCTTGGCAAAGAGAGTTTCGCACTATCCCTCGAGAGAGGAGGCGCGCCAACTCTACCGGATTGGGTTCCCCACCCAATAGCGGGGTTCTTAGCGTAATGCGGGCGTTAAGAGGAATCCTTCATCGGACGAGAGCCTGGTCGAATAGTCTTAGCGTTTAGGTGAGCAATAGCCCTATAGCTAGGTGAGCTTATTTTAGTGGAACCTCCACGACCAAGTCTCCGCCTTAATTAATTAGAAATTTAGGAGCACTTTTTATTAAATGTCTATTTTAGTTCAATTGTTTTTTCGGCGCCATCGAGCTAAGCTCTTCACCGGCTCCACCTTCAAGCTTTCTTTTTATGCTTTCTTTTTATATTTTCTGCCTTTCTTTTATATATATAAATACCCGACAAGTATTATCGGTAAAATAATAGTCCCCTCCAGGGAAGTGTAGAAATAATTGAACCGACCCCGAGAACAATACGACCTCGATATTCCACCCGGAATATCCTGTACTACTCACGATAGGTGCACTTGCCCCCTTTCGTTAAAACTCGATATAACCTGTTTTATATCCAAAATAAATAAAATACGCGCGGCCCATTTTCTAAATAAAAAACCACTTCCGCTTTACTTAAATCAAACCTCCCAGGGCGCCGCGCTTCGTAAATCTTTTTGGAGTTTTAACCTCCATCAAGTTTTTGGCGCCGTTGCCGGGGAAATTAGAGTCGTTATTTTGAACCCTGGAAATCTATTAATTTTACCTATATCTATAATTATAACAAAAATTAAAAATGGCCAACAAAAACCTAATAATAATCATAATAATAATAAACTACTTAAAAAAATAAAATCTTAAAAAGTATATATTGTTTTTATCATATTATTATTATGATTTATAAAATATTTTTTTGAAATGACGTCGTTTTCTACTAACAACACAAAACAACAAAAAAAACTAACTTAAAAACCAAAAAACTCTAAAAACTTGAAAAAATATAAAACTTAAAAAATCTTAAAACTATAAAAAAATGCTAAAACTTCTAAAAATCAAAAATCTAAAAAATCTAAAACGAAAAAAAAAACAAAAAAAAACATAAAACATACTAAAAAAAGAGAAAAACTTAAAACTAAAAAATAAATCCATAAAAACAAAACACACCAAAAACTAAAAACCAACTAAAAAAAATCTACTTTAAAACACCAAAAAATATATATATAATAATTTGATATTCACAAATGTATATATGTTTTATTTAACTTCTTTTATTTTAATTTATTTTATTTCGTTTCATTTGACTTCGGCACGCTTCCATTATTGTGCGCGCTAGGGGATAACATTTTTATCACGCAATGGTCGCTAAGTCCTTAGTTACCTTCCGAGTCACCCACGCACTTGCCCCCCGACCGCCCGCAAACTTTTCGCCGAATTTTTCTTTCGCGCTTTTATGATATACTTTTTTGCTTCTTTTTTCTTCTTCTAACAATAATGCAGGGTTTCGACCCGGGCCTCCCCGTACTCATCTTCAGGGAAGCTTCTGCCCTCCCTTTTTCATTTTGTACATCTTATTCTGTATATTTTCGTTCCGCATACTTAGATTGCAACATTGGGGACAATGTTGGGTTTAAGTATGAGGGTGTTTTCCTATTCTGCATTTTTTATTCAAAAACTCATAAAAATACATAAAAAATTACAAAAATTAAAACCTTAAAAAATTTTCCTTGTTTTTTTATAATAATAAAAAAAAACTCAACAAAAAAATCATAAAACACAAAAAATTCACAAAAAACAAAACTTATAAAACATCAAAAATTCAAAAAACTTTTTGTTATTTTACTCTGTAAATATTTTTTTAAAAAAAATAAATCTCTCTTTCCCCCCTCTTCTTTCCTCTTTTTTTTGTTAAAAACTCGCATTTTGCTTGTCCACGGCGTTCGACTCATCGAACCAACCACCTCAATAAGAGTCTGTTCGCGGGCTGCATTCGAGTTTTTACTTTGTACTTTTTTGTAAAAATCTCTCTTTCCTCACTATCTTCTTTGTAAATAGCACTTCTTTCTTTCCTATTTCTTGTAAATAACTTATCACAAAACAAAAGAAAAATCAAACAAAAAATTATTAAAACCAAAAAAAAGAAAATAACTCTAAAAATCCTAAAAAGATAATAATTAAAACACAAAAAAATGATAAAATCCCTAAAAAATATAAAAAAATATTTTGTTAATTATATAACAAAATAAATCGAATATACCATTTCTTAACCCTTTTTGCTTTACACAAATCTAGTTTCGAGTTAATTTATATGCGAATTCTAATTATTCTTAGCTTACTATTCGTTTATTAATTAAAGTTCGATAGATTTAAGTGTCTGGGGTTCAGTTTTAAAGAATTTTTTATGTCTTATCCTTATAATATTGAACTTGTTTTTCACCACGACTTCTAATTTTATAAATAGAATCTCGTTTTTTATGTTAGAAAATAGCATCCATTGATTTCAATTATTTCAACTTCATGCTTTTGAAACATCGGAACGTTCATTTTAAAAATGTTGCTCTCAAAACTTTTTTATTAAAAGCTAGTTTTCTTTTTGAAAAAATAAACCCACTTCCATTTTTTTTCATGTCTTACTTGACATGTTTACCCCTATCCTTTAAAAGATCTTATGTCAATGGGAATAAGATTTCATTCCGTAAACATAGGCACCCAATATTTAAAAAGATTATATGTTATGGAGTAAGAGGATAAAATTCATTGCTCCTACACATATACATTGGGTTATTTATTATTTATGAAGAAAAAAAATTATTATTATTATGTGTTAGGAAAATAAGATTTCGTTTTCCTAACTATCAAAAAAGAAAAAAATTGGAGGTTCGAGAAAAAATTACCTCACCTCAATATTCAAGCCTTCTTCATAAACCACCAAACCACTTATCTCATTTCAATGATTCTAGACTTAATTTAAATTTTTTTTAGAGCATAATTTTTAAACTGCATTATTTCCTTTAACTTCTTTAAAGCTAAAGTTTTTTCTATAAATCCAATCCATCTTTGTTAACCTAACAAAAATAAATATTTGCTTTCTATTTTATTTTATTTAGAAGTCTTTTTGAAACTCTTCCTCTATTCATAACATTTCATAAATTAGGATTTAATTATTTAACCCCGGATATTTATTTTGATATTACTTTTAATTAATTCAAGCGGTAGCTAAACTTAGGATTTCTTTTATTCCTTATAAGTTCATCTCCAACTTTTGCTCTTGAATAACAAAAGCTTAAGTATGGGGGTATTTGATGAAGTGTAAATATACGTATTTTTGTGTACATTAATTTAGTCATTTTCATTTCTTTTCGTCATTTTTTCATGTTTTTGCTTAATAAATTGCTACTTTTTGTACATAATTTTGCTGACTTGCTTTATTTTTATGTTTCAGAAAATATCAAAAACCTGCCAAAAATTGACAAGTCACGCCCGTGACAAATTGGTCACGCCCGTGACCAGGGCGTGACACGTCAAATTCCAGTGAAATCAGCAAATTTTGAAGAGAAAAGCTTGACACGCCCGGCGTCACCCCCGTGTCACCCGACACGGGGCATGACCCAAGCCCGTGTCCACCCGCTCGACGTTTTCAGCTCGACAATCGTCGACCCCCTCGACACGCCCCGAGTCACGCCCATGACCTAGGGCGTGACACCTCTTCCCGCTCGACGATTTTCAACTCGACATTTTCCGCTCGACGTTTGTCGAGTGTCGACACCAACCGACACGCCCAGCATCACGCCCGTGACATGGGGCGTGACCACTCTACATGGCCGACAAGACCCGCACGGCGACTTTTTGACCCACCACGCCCAGATCCACCTCCATAACACGCCCAGCGTCACGCCCGTGACCTGGGGCATGACCAACGCGAGACCGACACGTGTCCAGCCCGAATTCCACTTTCCCGTCAAATCGCCGGCCGCCTTCGCAAATAGTACCGACACGCCCCCTGACACGCCCGTGTTAGAGGGCGTGTACTTGGAAATTTTCCCCTATAAATACCAGTGTTCTGCTTGAGTTCCTGTTCCCCTTTTGGATCCATTTTGTATAGGGGAAGTGCTGTTGGGATGCTTCCAAGTCTATGTAAGGGAATTTTCTCCCCCTCTCCTTAACTTTTATTTTCATATCTTTGTATTTTGTTCTTTTATGTAATAAAATATGTCTTTTCTTCTCTTTATATGACTTTGGAATGCATCGGAACACCCTTACTTATGCAATCTTATTTTGCTTTAGCTTTTGTTTTTCATTCTTTTAAATGGGTGTGTGTGTGTGTATGAGTGTAAATGTTACTTTTATGTTTTCATAATTTCGTTATTTAGACTTATTTAGATTGTGATTGTTATAGCTTTATTTGCATTCCTATAGATCCGTCAAAAACGTTTTCAAAGTGATTTTCATTTCTTTTAACTTAGATTTTTCCCTTTTTTTGGTTGTAAAACTTTTTCGTTCTTTTAGTTTTATTTTCACTTTTTAAGCATTTTTGCGGAGTTATAGGAATGATTTTATAGTTGTTTTAATTTTTCGTGCATTTTGATTTTTCGTTTAAACTTTTGCTCCTTTTATTTTTCTGTCTTCATTGTAATCATTTCTACCGCATTTTAATGGTAGAAATGTATTCATTTTTATTTTTCGAGCACTTGCATTTTCATTTTGCGTTTATTTGCAAAAACTTTTGCTTTGTTTATTTTTATTTTCACTTTTTATGCATTTCTACCGCATTCTAGCGGTAGAAATGCAGTTGTTTTAATTTTTCGGTAACTTAGTTTTTTTGCAATTTTTTATATATGCGCATTTATTTCCGCCTACTCGTTAAGAGTTAAATGGCGCTTGTTTATATTACTTTCTGTAGAGTGCGTGAGTTTGTAATTTTTTTTATTTCAGCCTACTCATTCGAGTTAAATGGCAGGTCTTTATTTTCCCTACTCATTTGAGTAGGATTTGTGTGCGTGTGTTTTACTTTATGCCGAGAGAGTGTGTGCGTGTGTTTTACTTTATGTCGAGAGAGTGTGTGCGTGAGTTTTACTTTATGTCGAGTGTGTGCGTGTGTTGCATTTATTTAGTTCTACTCGTTTGAGTAGGACACGTTTTCTTTCTCCCGCCCACGCATTTTCGCCGGGACTCGCAATTTACAGCTTTCTTCAGTCCTACTCGTTTGTGTAGGACTTGCAATTTTCTGCTTTATTTTCCTGCTTTCATTTACTGCTTTCATTTACTGCTTTCATTTACTGCTTTCTTTATCGCTTTATTTTCCGCTTTTTCCGCAAGCCGTCCCCATTCCGATGAGTGGCTAACCGTTCTTAGCCCTCGGTATCGAAGAGCATTGGGACATTTAAAATAGCTTAAAATAATTAAATGTCTAATTTTTCTAAATAATTAAAAATACTTAAGGTTTTCCCGGGGTAAACGACGCGTAGGACCACATAATCGATGTGTGTGCCCTATTTCCGTAGTCCATATGCTAGCTAGCCGAGAGGCCGTGCATATGGACCGATCACCCCTTGGCAAAGAGAGTTCCGCACTATCCCTCGAGAGAGGAGGCGCGCCAACTCTACCGGATTGGGTTCCCCACCTAATAGCGCGGTTCTTAGCGTAATGTGGGCGTTAAGAGGAATCCTTCGTCGGACAAGAGCCCGGTCGAATAATCTTAGTGTTCAGGTGAGCGATAGCCCTATAGCTAGGTGAGCTCATTTTAGTGGAACCTCCACGGCCAAGTCTCCGTCTTAATTAATTAGAAATTTAGGAGCTCTTTTTATTAAATGTCTATTTTAGTTCAATTGTTTTTTCGGCGCCATCGAGCTAAGCTCTTCATCGGCTCCACCTTCAAGCTTTCTTTTTATATTTTCTGCCTTTCTTTTATATATATAAATACCCGACAAGTATTATCGGTAAAATAATAGTCCCCTCCAGGGAAGTGTAGAAATAATCGAACCGACCCCGAAAACAATACGACCTCGATATTCCACCCGGAATATCCTGTACTACTCACGATAGGTGCACTTGCCTCCTTTCGTTAAAACTCGATCTAACCCGTTTTATATCCAAAATAAATAAAATACACGTGCCCTGTTTTCTAAATAAAAAACCACTTCCGCTTTACTTAAATCAAACCGCCCAGGGCGCCGCGCTTCGTAAATCTTTTTGGAGTTTTAACCTATCAATCAGCCAAGGCCAGCCCTAGCTGAAATTGCATTAAGATCCAAGACAAGCCGAATTTGAAGATCAATTTCTAGATCTGTGAAAAAGATGTAGATCAATCTATGTTCTAAAAAACAGGTTAGCTGATAGAAGATCTTTCTTCTGTCTCCTTCATTAGTAAAATCAGAATCAAGGTTCTGAGTTACTTCCAGCACAAGCGACAAATTCTTGAAGATTGTTATTCTTGTTGCCATGAAGAAGATTGGGTTGATATTCTCTCAGCTCAGGAAGCAATTGACTCCGAGATTACTTTCTCTTTATTCAAATTAACATTACTATTCAATTTCTGTAGGATATGTTTAAGATCTGTGTTGTAAGCCCACATTATAAAGGCTGTGTGGTAGGATACAGTCATGGATCTATGTGATAGGGTTGTTTTCTTAGCCTTTGTTGTTGGGCAATTGTGCTTGTGGGAGGTGATTAGGTGATTACTGAGTGGTTGGGTTGTGTTCCCGTGTTGTAGATCTCAATGGAGACTATGTAATCCAGTGAGATCGTGTTATAATCTCTCTGAAGCCAAGTTATTGGAGAAGTGTCTTGTCTAACATTCTGTTAGAAAGGCGGGAGGGACAATGGATGTACCCATACACTAGGGAACCACTATAAAAATCCGGTGTCATGTGTGTGAATTTCTGGAAAGATAAATTAATCACTTACAATAAAGCCTATCTCAGTTAAAGGATTAAAGAACTCAAAAGAGAATCATAAAGATCTTAATAACCTATTCACCCCACACAAGGTGATTAGCTATCCTTGAATTCAAAGACTTTCAATGCCTACCAACATCTCCTGAATGGTCTCGAATCACTCCTCCGTCTTCACTGTATTCTCTGTCCCATGGTACATCAACAGAGACAAACTCTTGAATGGATTTATCCAACTCGATCCCAGATTTGTCTACTGGACTGGGGTTTGCTAGTCCCTGAAATCCTCAAGGATGGTCGTCAGAGTCTGCCCCATCTCCGTCTGCTGGAAATATATGACAGCTGGAGGTGGAGAAACGACATCCTGTGGTACGATGACCTATGGGGATACATAGAAGTTAGGTGTATATTAGGGCTCGCCTAACTGATTATTTTAAATGGACTGTTTTCTGTGACGTTTTACACTTGGGCACACCATTGCTTTTGTTGTATAGTTTATCCGCAAACTAATGCTCGAGCGGGATGACTTGTGTTATGGACTTATTTCTCAATAGATCATTTATTATGTGATACCAGTTTGTAAGACCCCCTCACCCTTTCTAAGGATGGAAACTGGTCTTATGCCCAGAATCGCCGCCTTACGGTGACACTGGCACACGGGCTAGTCGACACCGAATGATGCTGATCCTGCTGGCTAGTACGATCATTCAACCAATAGGACAAGTGAGAAAAGAAGTATAATAACCAGTAAATGAAAACTAGGAAGTCCACAAGTCACATCAATATCATAATAATATATAGAGATGAAAGGTACATCAACGTCTAATGAGTACAAAAATGAGAGTTAGGGCATATGCCCGGTATATGCCAAAATGGAATCAATTCTCTCTCATACAACAACACTATGCAGAAGCCGTAACTGAAACACTCATCATAACTTGATGCTGGGATGCATTAATAGTACGTGGTATCTGCTTCTCAGGTCCTGCTACCTCATCCTGCTTGTCGTACTGCTTCTCCATCTCCTCGAGCCCCTAAAATAATACAATCACAACTGATGCATTGTAAATATACCTATTTTTATGTACATTAATTTAGTTATTTTCATTTATTTTCGTCATTTTTACTTATTTTTCTTCAATAAAATGCTCCTATTTTTGTAAATATTTTGCTAACATAATTTATTTTATTTTTCAGGAAAAAATCCAAAAATCTGCCAAAACAGTAAGTACATGCCCGTGTACTTTGGGTCATGCCCGTGACTAGGGCGTGACGTTGCAAAACCCGTGAAATCAACAAATTTGCGAAGAAATTGATTGACATGCCTGGGGTCACGCCCATGTCAGCCCGACACGCCCCATGACCAATGTCGTGTCACTCCCGCTCAACGTTTTCAGCTCGACATTTTCCGCTCGACGATCGTCGACCAACCCGACACGCCCAGCGTCACGCCCGTGACCTGGGGCGTGACTTCCCCACCTGACTCGAAGAAAACGCGCTCGACATTTTCCTCTCGATGAATGTCGACTCAACTCGACAAGCCCGTGTCAAGATTCAACACGGGCGTGTACTACTCCACCTGGCCAACAAGACTGCACCCGCGAATTTTGCCACACCGCGCCCAGATCCACTTCCCCGACACGCCCAGAGTCACGCCCGTGACCGGGGCGTGACCGTCACGTGACCGACACATGTCCAACCCGAAGTCAACTAAGCCGTCAGATCACCGGATCGAATCCATGAATAGTGCTGACACGCCCCCTGACATGCCCGTGTCAGAGGACGTGTCCCATGAAATGTTTTGTCTACAAATTCCAGCCTTCTGCTTGTAATCCTGTTCCACTTTTTGGGCCATTTTGTATAGGGTTATGCTGCTGAAATGAATTCCAAATGCTATGTAAGGGAATTTCTCCCCCCTCCTTTATTTTCTTAGTTTTGTAATCTCCTACTTTGCTTAATAAAATTTGTAGATTTTCTTTCTTTCTTTGGATTTGGATTTCATCTATGTGGCCACTCTTATACAGTCTTATTTATGCTTTGTTTTAACTTTATTTTTCGTCTTTTAAAATGCGTGTGTCAGTGTATGAGTATAGTTTTACTTCTATGTTTTCATTATGTTTTTCATTAGCTTTTGTTAGACTTAGTTTTTTTTATAGTTTCTATTCATTCCTATAAACCCGTAAAAACGTTTTTAAAGTGATTTTCATTTTTTGCTAACTTAGATTTTCGTGTTTAGATTGTAAAACTTTTTGGTTCTTTTTTCTTTATTTTCACTTTTTACGCACTTTTACGAAGTTATAGGAAAGATTATATAGTCGTTTTAATTTTTCGAGCCTTTCAATTTTCATTTAAAACTTTTTCCCGTTTAATTTTTTTGTCTTCTTTTTACGCATTTCTACCGCATTCTAGCGGTAGAAATGTATTTTTTTATTTTTCGAGTACTTGCGTTTTCATTTTTATTTGCAAAACTTTCTTCCCGTTTAATTTTTCTTATCACTTTTTATGCATTTCTACCGCATTCTAGCGGTAGAAATGCAGTCGTTTTAATTTTTAGATAACTTAGTTTTTATTCAATTTTGTATGTGTGCGCATTTATTTCCGCCTACTCATTAAGAGTTAAATGTCGCATTGTTTTACTTTCTTCAAGTAGAGTGTGTGGAGTGTGTTTAATTTTCTGTCGAGTTAGTGTATTTTACTTTCTGTAGAGTGGGTGCATTTATTTAGTCCTACTCGTTTGAGTAGGACCCGCATTTATTTTCTCCTACTCATTTAAGTAGGAATTGTGTGCGTGTGTTTTACTTTCTATCGAGAGTGTTCATGCGTTGCATTTATTTTGTCCTACTCATTCGAGTAGGACTCGCTTTCATTTCTCCCGCCCACGCATTTACGCCGGGACTCGCATTTTCTGCTTTCATTTCAGTCCTACTCATTTGAGTAGGACTTGCAATTTACTGCTTTCTTTTATTGATTTCCTTTACTGCTTTCTTTCCTGCTTTATTTACTGCATTCCTTTTATTTCTTTCACCGCCTGACGTCCCCATTCTGATGAGTGGCTAACCGTTCTTAGCCCTCAGTATCGAAGAGCATTGTGACAGAAAAAATAGCTTTAAATAATTAAAGGTCCTTATTTTCTGATTAATTAAAATTACTTAAGGTTTGCTTAGGGTTTACGACGCGTAGGACCACATATCGATGTGTGTGCCCTATTTCCGTAGTCCATACGCTAGCTAGCCGAGAGGCCGTGCGTATGGACCGATCACCCCTTGGTAAAGAGAGTTCCTCACTAACCCTCGAGAGAGGAGGCGCGCCAACTCTACCGGATTTGTTTCCCCACCCAATAGCAGGGATCTTTGCGTAATGCGGGCATTAAGAGCAATCCTTCGTCGAACGAGAGCCCGGTCGAATAGTCTTAGCGTTCAGGTGAGCGATAGTCCTAGAGATAAGTCAGCTCATTCTAATGGAACCTCCACGACCAAGTCTCCGCCTTAATTAATTTGAAATTTAGGATCTCTTTTTATTAAAAGTTTATTTTAGTTCAAATTCTATTCGATGAGGTCGCGCTAAGCTCATCATCGGCTCCACCTTTATTGCTTTCCCTTTTCTGCTTTCATTTTTCTGTCATTTTTATATATAAAATACCCGACAAGTAATTATCGGTAAAATAATAGTCTCCTCCAGGGAAGAGTAGAAATAATCGAACCGACCCCGAGAACAATACGACCTCGATATTCCACACCGGAATATCCTGTACTACACGCGATAGGTGCACATGCCTCCTTTCGTTAAAACTCGATCTAAACTGTTTTATATCCAAATAAATAAATCTGTGCGCCCCGTTTTCTAAATAAAACCAAATCCGCTTTTTTCCTTAAATAAACCGCCCGGGGCGCCGCGGGAATTCTCACCAATTTTTGGAGTTTTAACCGCATCACGTTTTCGGACCCGATGAGAATATATCAATCAATTTTTTGGTGTCATTGCTGAGGAATTCCAAATGTTATGTAAGAGATTTTCTCCCCCTCTCCCTCTTTTATTTTCGTTTTATCTTTGTAATAATCTTTTAGTATTAATAAAAATTATAGCTTTTCTCCGTTATATGTCTTTTGAATGGATCTAAGCAACTCTCCCTTTAGCAATCTTATTTTTACTAGTTTTTTCTTTTCCTTTGTTTTTGTTCTTTTTCATATGTTTGTGTGTGTGTATGAGTGTAGTTTTATGCTTTCATATCTTTTATTGTTTTCATAACTTAGGTTTTCTGTACTCTTCATATTCGTCCTTATAAATTTATAAAAATGTTTTGAAAGTAGTTATGTTTTTCCTTTTTTACTTAGTCTTAACTTTTTGTTCTTTTTTCTTTTCTTCCACTTTTTAAGCCTTTTTATCAAGTTATAAGAATGAAAACATAATCGTTTTAATTTTTCGAGCATTCTCGTTTTCATTTTTATTTCCAAAACTTTTTGTCCGTTTAATTTTTCTGTCTTCTTTTTACGCATTTCTACCGCATTCTAGCGGTAGAAATGTATTTGTTTTTATTTTTCGAGCACTTGCGTTTTCATTTTTATTTGCAAAACTTTCTTCCCGTTTAATTTTTCTTTTCACTTTTTATGCATTTCTACCGCATTCTAGCGGTAGAAATGCAGTCGTTTTAATTTTTCGGTAACTTAGTTTTTTTTGCAATTTTTTATGTTTGCCCATTTATTTCTGCCTACTCGTTAAAAGTTAAATGGCGCATTGTTGTTATTCCATTCAGTAGAGTGTGTTTGTGTGTATTTTACTTTCATTTCTAGTGAGTGTGTTTTAATTTTCATGTCGATCACTATTCATAAATACTAAGCCATTTTGTACTCGCCTCACCCTAGCGACTCCTAGGCACAGAGCGGGAGGACGAAAGTGGAGGACAATAAAGGAGTACAAAATGGAAGCAGGTGAAGGGTGAACTATTCTATCATGGTCATGTTTCTAACAGTTATATTATAACACTCCCATCCGTTACATGAGATATAGCAGAAGGTTCGGCCGGGGCCCCACGCCATATTCCACGAACAGTAAGCAGAGTTACATATAAATACCAAAATACCAAGACAAACTATATCGAAACCTAACACAGAGCCATCGAGCGGAAGCTTTTAGCAAGGAAGAAGAACCCATCACAGCACATGAATGTCCACTACACCCACAATAGGAATGAAATAACATACACAAAAGTCTTGTCCTTATGGCCTTACAACATTCATATTGAATTAAAGTGTTTTACATACTTCGGCACACAGGCCGTCCATACATGAAAATAGTAAAAGTAAACACTTTGCTTTGGCCTTCAAGGGCCAGCACAGCATCATGGGTCTTAGCCCGCTATATGCCGCTTGGCTCACTTGTTCCTGGAAAAACATTCCTCCTCACGATGGCGAAACAAATCAACGGTCAGCTAAAGTTGACCAAATTATAACGACCCCACCCCTTACTCGATGCAGAGGTTCTCCTTCCCTGCAATTGTATTAGTAAAATCCAACGTATAAATGAAAGTGCAATTTAAGAACACTTCACCACAGGCGTAGGCATGAACGGCCACACACCCCATGCTCTCAGGGCACATTCTCAGTGAATCTGATGCATTCTGAGGCGTCACCATTGCCCCGAGGATGTTATCCATTGTGAGCATTTTAGTCTTTCTGGCCAAAGCCTAAGACTCGCCCTCTATGCCCCCAATAAGTGCCACGTACTATAGGTTTCTTTAACCTAACCACATAGAGCAGGTACGGTACCACTTAACCCATTGCTCACATTGCCATGTAAATTTAAGTCATCGGTGCAAGTCAAGCTACCCCAAGTCCCAACATATCGATCATACAATAGTACATAACCTGGTCATGGACAAGGTCAGCTCTCAGGCCACCAAGATGGTCTCCTAGAGCACTCAGCCCTGCATACTGGTCCCCAGGTATACGCGAGACAGGCCACACAACAACACTTTCACAGAACTACCACTGGTGGTAACAATACTGACGCGCGGTACCTGGCAGAAATGTGTTCCTGCCCAATTGTCTGGGTTCTCCTTGCGGTTGGTCCCCAAAGTTCCCTGCTACAATCTACCGCGTCGAAACCCGAAAATATACAGCACGGTGTCTTCTCCGGCAATTCATGCATAATGACAACAACACCAATCCAGACCAACCCATCTGGATGGGCTTCCAACACAATACCTATGTCCGTACTTCGATTCTAAACTCTATATTCAAAACTACGAGGATAATCCATATCTACCCGAAGGAATACCTGACGCTCACCTCATGTAACACCCCAAATCCCAAAATTGAGCTAATGCTGGGCAACACGGCCTGGGACATGGGTGTGTCCCAAGCTGTGTCCAACTCTGTATGGTTGAGCAACCTGTCAATTGCTCGACGAAATTGACTCAACGAGTTCATGAGAGGGAACATGACCTGCGATACAGGCGTGTCCGAGGCCGTATCCTCCTCTATGTCGACGAATTACACTCGACGAAATGCACTCGACGATTCTCGAGAGGTGAGTCGAGTGGGGCACACGGCCTGTGATACAAGCGTGTCACATGGTCGTGTCCTTCTCTGGATTTGGCCAAGGCAATGAGGTCTGGTGAACACGGTCAGGACACGGGCGTGTCCAAAGCCATATCAGGGCACACGGCCCGTGACACGGCCCATGACCCGGGAATGTCACATGGCCGTGTCCTATTCTGGTTAAATCGGTTGTGTGCCGCTTAAGGTACACGACATGTGACATGGGCATGTGACAGGTTTTGTGAGCACAAAAATAGATATTTGAGGGAGATTTATGGTCGTTCGTTTCCTTCATTTGGGATCCAATGGTCCAAGATTCTCCCTAATGTATTTAAGTCCAGTAGTTGAGTTAGATAACTATCATTCAATCTTGGTGATCTTCTTTCTAAAAGAGTAGAGAGAATGGAGAGCAAGGACGAGGAGGAGAGAGGATCTGGCCGACGCTGGAGCTTCAGAGTTCCGAATCGAGATCCGAGGCCAGATTTTTGGAGGCAAGGCCGCTGCGGTGCTTTCCAACTGGCTAGATTTCCTTGGCTCCAAAGAAGTCGTCAAGGGTAACGATCTTTCTTCCTTGGACATGTGAAGTCCTTGATTTGACATATGCATATGTTTCCCCCACCAAAAGGTGGCTTATTAAGGGATTTCCTTGGGTTGATTTTGGATATCCCCAAGATGTCTTGCATGTAGATCCGAAAATGTGATGTACGGTTGGTCTAGATTGGTGTTGTTTTCTTTTGCACACCGGAGAAGACTCCGCGTACAAATGAATATGTTTGCAGATTCGGTGGGTTGTGCCTGTGAAGGATAGTAGTAGGAAGTACTGGATTGAAAGTCCAGGAAAATACCCGCTAAGTGATTGTGTTGTATGCTATGAACGCTAAGGTTAGGGCTATGAATGAAAAGTGAGTTCTGCCGCGATCGTCGGGCGATCGTGTGTGTCGCTGGCAACATCACCTAGCTAACTTGTGATTGCGAAGCCAGTCCTTCGGGGTCAGTATTGTAACAGCCCAAAGTTCTGAACAGGAAAATTTGGGTGACACGGCCTGGGACACGGGCGTGTCCCAGGGCGTGTCAGGTGACATGGCCTGCGACACGGGCGTGTCGCAGGGCGTGTCGAGGTTGTGTCGACGATTGGGCTTTGTCTCGACGATTTTTCTCTCGACGATGCGTCGAGAGGGAGGCACACGGCCCAGGACACGGGTGTGTCCAAGGCCGTGTCGCATGCTCGATGATTTTTGCTCGACGATCGTCGAGTGTCGAGAAGTGAGTGTCGAGTGTTGAACACGGCCTGTGACACGGGCGTGTCACAGGGCGTGTCACATCAGGTGACGAACTCAGCCCGACGAAGATTTCGACAGGGCGTGTCTTTGTGCCGTGTCTGGGCACACGGCCTAGGACACGGGCGTGTCACAGGCCGTGTGAAGTCTCGGGATGATTTGGGATTTTTTCCCCCAGGTACACGGCCACAGACACGGGCATGTCTGAAGGCGTGTTGGTGACACGGCCCATGAGACGGGCGTGTCCCGTGGGCGTATCACTGGTTTGGATAAGTCGGTTGACCACCGCTTGAGGCACACGGCCAGGCACACGGCCGTGTTCGAGGCCGTGTCTGGTCAAAATTTGTGTATTTGGCAGAATCGTGGCCGTCCATTCCTTCAGTCTGGATCCAAGGGCTGAAAGCTCTTCTTCTTTTTCCTTAAGGGCCGAAGTCAGAGAATTACTTCTCATTTTCTTTGGCCTTCATCTTTCGTCAAGAGAGAGAAAGAGAGAGAGAAAGGAGGAGGAAGAAGGGAAGGGGGCTGCTGTTGGTGGTGCTGCGGTTTACCGGCGAGAGATCCGAAGCCAGCGTTGCGGAGGAAGCGCTCTTGCAAGTCTTGCAAGCAAGCTTTCAAGCCATGGCACCGAAGCGATCGTCAAGGGTAACGACTTTTCTTCCTAGCCATGTGAAGGCTTCCTTTTTGGCATATCTTGTGTGATTTCCCCCACCAAGAGGTGGCTGATTTTGGGAATCTTTGGGTGGATGCTTGAAACCCCCTTTGTATTACATATAGATCCGGAAATGGAGTACGGAATAGGCATGCTGTGTGAAGCCCATCTGGACAGGTTGGTGTGGATTGGTGATGTTGCATACGAACCGGAGAAGACTCCGTGATAAACGTGTAGTGTTAAGGAGTCTACGGGTTATACCTGCGAAAAGGAGTAGCAGGAAGTACTGGGGTGGTAGCCCAGGAAAATAGCCTTGTGATGGTTTTGGGTCCAACCTGTGAATGAGGCACAGGAAGTACTGGTGGGACCAGGAAAGGCCCTTTTTGTGATGCTTGATGTCATAGGGTGTCCACCTGTGGAGCGAGTCATAGGAAGTACTGGTGTGCCCAGGAAAGACCCCTGACATTTGTACTTATGCAGTGTCCACCTGTGGAGAGAACCACAGGAAGTACTAGTGCGCCCAGGAAAGACCCGCTGTTGCTGTGAGGAAATGGGTATAGTGAATTACCCAGGCTTGAACGCCAGGAACAGGATTGGTGAGACCGACCCGCGCCTTTGATATAGCCATGAGTACGCTGCACGCGGAAAGGGCAAGGTGATTTGAGCAACGGGGGGGTGGAGGATCCGACCTGCGCTATGTCTGTCCGACGTGATACCAAAAAGTGCGGTCTGTTGGAGCGCATAGCAAGAGTCTTCGGCCTGCGCGCCATGACACAAAGGGGGGCTACGGGCCATCCCGGTGTCCGAGGACTAACTCCGGCTGCACGCCATGGAGTAAATGCTCAAGAGATTTACCGTTGGGTGATAACCCTGATACGGTGGTGGGCAAGAGGTTGCCAGAACACCAAGAATGTGCCCTGAGTGCACGGACCGTTGGGCCGGGTGGCGAACGGTTGTGATGGCTTGTGTGCGTGAAAGCACTTTTTGATGATATAGCTTGCCATACTTGTGATATGATATGCCTGCAGGGAAAAATACCGCTGCCCCGAGAGAAGGGGTAGGGTCGTTATAATTTGGTCAGCTGAACGCTGACCGTTGCTTTTGTTTGCCACCGGTGGGTGGATTGTCCTTGCACAGGTGCTGGAGAGCCGAGCGGGATGCATAGAGGTTGATGCTCTTGCTGGTGTTACTGCTGCTAGCTGCTAGCCCTCGAAGGCTAAGTGTGTTCTTTTGTGTGTTTTCTTTTAGTGTGGCCGGCCTGCGCGCCAAACCTATTTTAGGCCACTGATTGAAAGCCCTGTAAGGCCATAAGGCCAACTCTTTTGACATGTTGTAAGACATTCCTATATATATATATAAATGCGGAGTTTATATTTGGACATTCATGAGGAGTTCAAGTAGTTTAGGCTTCCGCTAGAATGCTTGTGATAGGTGCGATGCGCTACTCTGGTATCATCCTGTACCTTCACCGACTGTTTTGTGGTATATCCTGTGGGGCCCCGGCCGGACCTTCTAGAATATATCATATGAACGGATGGGGTTGTTACATTTTTGGTATCGGTTGTCTTGGTCTTTCCCTCTCGAAGTCGTGGCCGACTTCTTTTGTGGGGTGGCGAGCACGTGTTTGTGCACACCAAAGTCTACGATTGAACTCCTGAATGTCCATGATAGGAATGCATTTTTGTATGTTTGAGGAACCTGCGTGTTCCTATTTTGTGTTGTTTGCTTGGGTACGACCGCTAATGTGTGTGTCTTGTCCACCTTTAGGTGACACGAAGTGGAGCTGGGCCGTCTGAACCCCAGCGCTCTAATGAAAGTACGACACCAGCTGCGGTGCCTACACCTCCACCGTCTGCAGAGCATGTCCGTTTAGTTGCGGAGGCCTTGTTTACCATGATCCAAGGCCAGCCACTGAGGCAAGAACAAGCGGCTGTGGGGACAGAACAGGTGGTGGCAAGGCCTGAACCTGTCGTGGATGTGGTTCCTCGAGCGGCTGAGAAGCAGCTAACACGGTTTATGAGTTTCCATCCGCCTACGTTTTCGGGAGCGGGAACCCCGACGCAGGCTGAGGATTGGTTGTCACGCGTCAAGCGAGTGATGACGGCGATAGGCACGGTGGAACATCAGAAAGTTACCTTAGCCACCTTCTTGCTTGAAGGAGAAGCTCGCTTATGGTGGGATGAGATGGAGTTGCATCATTTGGCGGGTCGTCCGTTAACCCAAGTGTCGATGGAAGAATTCTCCCGGCTCTTCCTTGCGAAACACCTTCCTGTGGCTCAACGGATAGCCATGGAAAATGAATTCCAACGGTTGACTCAAGGTGAGGACAGTGTTGACGCGTACCTGCATGAGTTTACTCGCTTGGGGCGGTATGCGCGTTCGATTTTTGCTGATGAGCAGAGGAAGACTAATCGGTTCTATGAAGGGCTGAGGGACGAGCTGAGGTTCCTTGTGTCCAGTTCGGTGAACCAAGGTTTCCAAGCGTTGGTTGACACTGCGACCGCGTTAGAAAAAGACATGAAGAGGGTGCAAGGGAAGAGAGCGTTGGTGATGACGCAACCAGAGTGGAAGGCGCCCCGATCGGGAAAATCGTTTTATAGGAAGAGATGGGGCAAGAAGTCCAAGCCTAGTGGACAAGCTCCTTCCTCAGTTGCAACGGGAGCAACATCAGGGGCAACCTCCAAGCCAGAAACTCGTACCTGCTTCAATTGTGGTCGGATGGGGCATATTGCGCGAGATTGTCGGATGCCGCCAAAGAGTGAAAAGAAGGCTGGAGCATCTTACGCGGAAAAAGGAAAGGCGGTGGTGGATTCCTCTGCCTCGCAGGCGCAACCCCGGGTCTACAATCTTGCCCTGCAGGAGGCCATCAAGCAGAGTGACGTTGTCACAGGTATGAGTTAGTTTTGCATATGCTATTGTATGTATGCTTAGCTTAGTACCCCTATGTTTGTGGTTTGTGTGTGTGACATGTTTGTCATAGGCTTTGTGATGATTCGGGACACGCTGGCGCGAGTACTGTTTGATACAGGTGCATCGCATTCTTTTCTGTTGAGTGAGTTTCTTACGCGGCTTGGGATACCCAGTCGTGCAAAGACAGATAGCGTCAGAGTGGTGTTGCCGAATGGATGTTGGATGCTTGTGGATCAAGCTTGTGATGTGGCGGTTCAGTTAGGAAGTCGGGATTTTTGTTTAACCGCATTTGTTTTGCCACTTTCGGAATTCAATGTGATTTTTGGGATGGATTGGCTGGCGGAGCAGCATGCTATGATTGATTGCCAGTCCAAAGAAATCACGTTGTGCCAGAATACCGAACAGGAGACCAAGTTTGCGGGTATGCGAGGAGTAGGCGGGACGTTGATGTCTGCACTCCAGGTAGTCAAGGCTGTTCGGAAGGGTGCGGAGTGTTACTTTGCACTAATTCAGGCTGTTGAGCCTAAGGTCACGTTGTGCGAGGTTCCGATTGTGGCAGAATTTTCTGATGTGTTTCCCGCGGATCTCCCTGGGCTACCACCCCAGCGGGAGATTGACTTCACAATTGAGTTGGTGCTAGGTGCGAAACCTGTGGCCCGCTCGCCATATCGCGTTGCGCCTAAAGAGATGGCTGAGTTGAAGGTTCAACTACAAGAAATGCTAGAGCATGGTTATATCCGCCCAAGTATGTCACCTTGGAGCGCGCCTGTGCTTTTTGTAAAGAAGAAAGATGGTGGGTTACGGTTGTGTATTGATTACCGTGAATTGAATAAGCTGATCGAGAAGAATAAGTATCCTATACCTCAGATTGATGAATTATTTGATCAGCTAGTTGGCTCGACCGTCTATTCGAAGTTGGACCTGAAGTCTGGTTATTACCAGTTAAGAATTCGGGAAGGTGACATTCCCAAAACCGCATTTGGAACGCGTTATGGGCACTATGAGTTCACAGTCATGCCCTTTGGATTATGTAATGCGCCCTCGGTGTTTATGGATTTGATGCACCGTATTTTCCGTGAGTACCTGGATCTGTTTGTGATCGTGTTCATTGATGATATCCTGGTGTACTCGAAGTCTAAAGCTGAGCATGAGATTCACTTGCGGTTGGTGTTGAATACGTTGAGGCAAAATCAGCTATATGCCAAGTTCTCTAAGTGCGAGTTTTGGCTATCGTCAGTGGCATTTTTGGGCCATGTGGTGAGTGGAGCGGGCATTGCAGTAGATCCAGCGAAGATAAAAGCCATACAAGAATGGCTAATTTTGCCCTCCGTGGCCGAGGTCAGGAGTTTCCTTGGACTTGCGGGCTAATATAGAAGATTTGTGGAAAACTTCTCGCGGATCGCTTTGCCGCTAACCACACTGACGCAAAAGGATCAGAAGTTCGTTTGGATGCCAGAGTGCGCACGAGCTTTTGACGAGCTGAAGGTTCGGTTGACCACGGCGCCGGTGTTGTCTTCGCCATGTGGAACCGATGGGTTTGTGATTTATAGTGATGCCTCAGGAAGCGGTTTAGGTTGCGTTCTTCTGCAGAGCGGAAAGGTGATTGCTTATGGCTCACGCCAGCTGAAGGTGCACGAGCGAAACTATCCCGTCCATGATTTGGAACTAGCGGCGGTGATTTTTGCACTTAAGCTGTGGCGACACTACCTTTATGGAGTGAAGGTGGAGATCTATACCGATCATAAGAGCCTAAAGTATCTATTGGAGCAGAAAGAGTTGAACATGCGACAACGAAGGTGGTTGGAGTTCCTTGGGGATTACACTTTCGAGATTCATTATACGCCCGGGAAGGGGAATGTTGTCGCGGATGCCTTGAGTCGGCGAGTCCCGGCTAGAGCAAATTGGTTACAAAGGCATGATGAACGTCTTATCCAGGAATTGGAGGCGTTGGAGATCTATTGTGTTGACAAGAGTTCCACTGCCACTGCATGGTTGAACTGGACCGAGGTGCAATGTGACCTTGCGGACCGAGTTCGACGGGCAATGGAGTTGGATGAAGCTCTCTTGCGCTATGTGAATGAAGGGCCAGAAGGCAAATTCACCTGGAATGACGGTCTTTTGCGAAAAGAGGACCGGTTGTGCGTCCCAAATGTGGGGAAACTGAGGGAAGAACTGATGTATGAAGCGCATTATACGAAGTATTCCATTCACCCCGGGAGCACAAAGATGTTCAACAATATGAAGAATCTTTTCTGGTGGCCAGGGCTTAAGAAAGATGTTGCCCTATATGTAGCCAAATGTCAAACATGTGCGATGGTGAAGGCGGAATGCCAAAAGCCGGGTGGTTATTTGAAGTCACTGCCGATCCCAGTGTGGAAATTTGATGATATTTCCATGGATTTTGTGCATGGACTGCCAAGATCGCAGCGAGGAAACGATTCCATTTGGGTGATAGTTGACCGGCTAACAAAAGTAGCACATTTTCTCCCGAACAGGCGGGATGATTCGGTTGAAAGTTTGGCAAAATTATATGTTGATCAGATTGTGCGGCTTCACGGTGTTCCTCGAAGCATCGTAAGTGATCGAGATGGGCGATTCACGTCAAATGATTGGAGGCTAGTTCACCGACTGTTGGGCACGAAGTTGACTTTCAGTACGGCCTTTCATCCCCAAACGGATGGCCAGACTGAACGTACCAACAGAACAATGGAGGACATGCTCCGAATGTGCGCCCTTGACTTCGGAAAGAGATGGGAAGATCATCTCTATATGGTCGAGTTTGCATACAATAACAGCTACCAAGCAAGCATTGGGATGGCACCATATGTAGCCCTATATGGAAGGAAGTGTCGTACTCCCTTGGCTTGGGTAGAGGCGGGTGAAGCCCGGGTTGTTAAACCAAATGAGGTGGATGAAGCAAACTCAACCATTCGGACTATCCGAGAGAGATTGCTGATTGCTCAAGATCGACAAGCGAAGTACTACAACGCCAAGCACCGGAACGTTGAATTTACGGTTGGCGATTGGGTCTACTTGAAGATCAAGCCATTTAAAGGTGTCTCCAGGATTCGACGATTGAAAAAGTTGAGTCCAAGATATTTGGGTCCTTTCGAAGTGGTTGAGCGAATTGGCGAAGCGGCTTATCGACTAGCTCTGTCGACAGACATGGGTGGGTTACATGATGTCTTTCACATCTCGGTGCTTCGGAAGGCCGTGAAAGATCCAACTCAAGTGATCGCGGATGATCGTGTGTCGGTGGAGTATGGGCTAACGACGAGAGTTAGACCCAGTCAGATCGAAGATCGAGCCGAGAAACAGTTGCGGAACAAGACGGTCGGTATGGTGAAAGTCCGGTGGGACAACTGCGGCCGTGAAGAGCTGACATGGGAGCGCGAGCAAACCATGCTAGCAGAGTTCCCTGAATTGTTTCTGTAATTTGGAGCGAGAATATTGTAACATAAACGTTTATATATATAGATATATGTTGTTACATTTTCTTGCTAGTTTCTGTTACTTTCCTGTCTTTAAATTTCGAGGACGAAATTTCTTGTAGGAGGGGAGGATTGTAACAGCCCAAAGTTCTGAACAGGAAAATTTGGGTGACACGGCCTGGGACACGGGCGTGTCCCAGGGCGTGTCAGGTGACACGGCCTGCGACACGGGCGTGTCGCAGGGCGTGTCGAGGTTGTGTCGACGATTGGGCTTTGTCTCGACGATTTTTCTCTCGACGATGCGTCGAGAGGGAGGCACACGGCCCAGGACACGGGCGTGTCCAAGGCCGTGTCGCATGCTCGATGATTTTTGCTCGACGATCGTCGAGTGTCGAGAAGTGAGTGTCGAGTGTTGAACACGGCCTGTGACACAGGCGTGTCACAGGGCGTGTCACATCAGGCGACGAACTCAGCCCGCCGAAGATTTCGACAGGGCGTGTCTTTATGCCGTGTCTGGGCACATGGCCTGGGACACGGGCGTGTCACAGGCCGTGTGAAGTCTCGGGATGATTTGGGATTTTTCCCCCCAGGTACACGGCCACAGACACGGGCGTGTCTGAAGGCGTGTTGGTGACACGGCCCATGACACGGGCGTGTCCCGTGGGCGTGTCACTGGTTTGGATAAGTCGGTTGACCACCGCTTGAGGCACACGGCCAGGCACACGGCCGTGTTCGAGGCCGTGTCTGGTCAAAATTTGTGTTTTTGGCAGAATCGTGGCCGTCCATTCCTTCAGTCTGGATCCAAGGGCTGAAAGCTCTTCTTCTTTTTCCTTAAGGGCTGAAGTCAGAGAATTACTTCTCATTTTCTTTGGCCTTCATCTTTCTTCAAGAGAGAGAAAGAGAGAGAGAAAGGAGGAGGAAGAAGGGAAGGGGGCTGCTGTTGGTGGTGCTGCGGTTTACCGGCGAGAGATCCGAAGCCAGCGTTGCGGAGGAAGCGCTCTTGCAAGTCTTGCAAGCAAGCTTTCAAGCCATGGCACCGAAGCGATCGTCAAGGGTAACGACTTTTCTTCCTAGCCATGTGAAGGCTTCCTTTTTGGCATATCTTGTGTGATTTCCCCCACCAAGAGGTGGCTGATTTTGGGAATCTTTGGGTGGATGCTTGAAACCCCCTTTGTATTGCATATAGATCCGGAAATGGAGTACGGAATAGGCATGCTGTGTGAAGCCCATCTGGACAGGTTGGTCTGGATTGGTGATGTTGCATACGAATCGGAGAAGACTCCGTGATAAACGTGTAGTGTTAAGGAGTCTACGGGTTATACCTACGAAAAGGAGTAGCAGGAAGTACTGGGGTGGTAGCCCAGGAAAATAGCCTTGTGATGGTTTTGGGTCCAACCTGTGAATGAGGCACAGGAAGTACTGGTGGGACCAGGAAAGGCCCTTTTTGTGATGCTTGATGTCATAGGGTGTCCACCTGTGGAGCGAGTCACAGGAAGTACTGGTGTGCCCAGGAAAGACCCCTAACATTTGTACTTATGCGGTGTCCACCTGTGGAGAGAACCACAGGAAGTACTGGTGAGCCCAGGAAAGACCCGCTGTTGCTGTGAGGAAATGGGTATAGTGAATTACCCAGGCTTGAACGCCATGAACAGGATTGGTGAGACCGACCCGCGCCTTTGATATAGCCATTAGTACGCTGCACGCGGAAAGGGCAAGGCGATTTGAGCAACGGGGGGGGGGGGGGGGGGGGGGGGGTGGAGGATCCGACTTGCGCTATGTCCGTCCGACGTGAGACCAAAAAGTGCGGTCTGTTGGAGCGCATAGCAAGAGTCTTCGGCCTGCGCGCCATGACACAAAGGGGGGCTACGGGCCATCCCGGTGTCCGAGGACTAACTCCGGCTGCACGCCATGGAGTAAATGCTCAAGAGATTTACCGTTGGGTGATAACCCTGATACGGTGGTGGGCAAGAGGTTGCCAGAACACCAAGAATGTGCCCTGAGTGCACGGACCGTTGGGCCGGGTGGCGAACGGTTGTGATGGCTTGTGTGCGTGAAAGCACTTTTTGATGATATAGCTTGCCATACTTGTGATATGATATGCCTGCAGGGAAAAATACCGCTGCCCCGAGAGAAGGGGTAGGGTCGTTATAATTTGGTCAGCTGAACGCTGACCGTTGCTTTTGTTTGCCACCGGTGGGTGGATTGTCCTTGCACAGGTGCTGGAGAGCCGAGCGGGACGCATAGAGGTTGATGCTCTTGCTGGTGTAGCTGCTGCTAGCTGCTAGCCCTCGAAGGCTAAGTGTGTTCTTTTGTGTGTTTTCTTTTAGTGTGGCCGGCCTGCGCGCCAAACCTGTTTTAGGCCACTGATTGAAAGCCCTGTAAGGCCATAAGGCCAACTCTTTTGACATGTTGTAAGACATTCCTATATATATATAAATGCGGAGTTTATGTTTGGACATTCATGAGGAGTTCAAGTAGTTTAGGCTTCCACTAGAATGCTTGTGATAGGTGCGATGCGCTACTCTGGTATCATCCTGTACCTTCACCGACTGTTTTGTGGTATATCCTGTGGGGCCCCGGCCGGACCTTCTAGAATATATCATATGAACGGATGGGGTTGTTACAAGTATGGCTATTTGTGAGCTTGATGAGCTCTTCAAAAGGCTGCATGATGAATGGACAAGCGGATGCCGACCCACGTAGGTCTTAGCATTGAACTAACGATTTGAGCAATTTGCAAAGGCTGAACTGTATCCGCATTATGGTTGTCCGCCATGAGTACATGTGTGCCTGGAACTCGGTAGAAGTTTTAGACCTGCGCGCCACTCGATAGCGATGTTATGGGGGCTACGGGCCAATCCCGGGTCATTATAAGATTACGAGAGGCTTAGGCATACGCGCCACGATGCCATGGGGGGCTACGGGCCAATCTCGGGTCGTTATACTAAGACTAAAGTCTCCGGCTAAAAGCTGTGTAGCAAAATGCTCAAAGTTTATCTTTGGGCTTCAGGACTTGAATGGTGGTTGGCGACTGGATTATCCAGTACACCAAGAATATGCCCTGAGTGCATGGAACGTCGGGCCGTGGGGGAGACATTTGGGATATGTTGATTGTGCGTGAATGCACATTGCGTGAGATATCTATTTGTAAAATGCTATGACTACAGGGAAGGAGTGCCACTGCCACGTGTAAGTGGTAGGGTCGTTATAAATTGGTCAGCTGAATGCTGACCGTTGCCTTGTTTACCACCGTACGGTGGATTGTCCCGCGCAGGTGCAAGAGAGCCGAGCGGAAAATAGGGGGCTGAAGTCCTCGTTGTTGTTGTTGTTGCTGCTGCTACTATAGTGGCCCTCGAAGGCCAAAGAAGTTAATATGATAGTGTCTTCATGTGTGGCCTGCCTGTGTGCTGATGTATGAAAGTCACATGTATCAAGCTTAACTGTAAGGCCATAATGCCAAACACGTTGTGTATTTGGGGACATTCCTTCGTGATGTATATATAAATGCTAATTTATATACTGTGGACATTCTGATGAGCAGAGTTCAGTCAACTTAAAAGCTTCCGCTAGAATGTTTTGTGTTAGGATGCGCAACTCTGATACTAACCCGTGACTTCATCGTATGTTTGTGGCATATGATGCGGGGCACCGACCAGACCTTCTATTATATGTTATTTAACGAGTGTAGTCGTTACAATTTTGGTATGATCTTGTCTCGGTCTTTCCCTTTCACATTCGTGGTCAAATTATTTTGTGGGGTGGCGAGCACGTGTTAGTGAGACCCACAATAATATTAATGAACTCAAGAATGTCCACTTAGGAATGCAAATACACCTGTTTGAGGAACCCGCGCGTTCCTATTTTGTTGTTATTGCTTGTATAAGTTCGCTAATGTGTATCTTGTCCACCTATAGGTGACTCGTAGTGGTGCTGGGCAATCTGAGCCACAGCGTTCTGATGAGAGTGCGGCACTAGCTGAGGTGCCTACACCTCCGCCTTCTGCGGAAACAGTACGTTTGGTTACTGAGGCGCTATTTCCAATGATTTATGCATAGCCTACTGGGCAGGCGCAGCCGGCATTGGTGGCAGAACGGGTTGGTGTAAGGCCGAAACCTGTTGAGGCTATTGATCCTCGGGTAGCTGAACGGCAGTTCAAGCAGTTCATGAGCTTCAATCCACTTACGTTTACGGGGGTGGGATCCACAATGCAGGCAGAAGATTGGTTGTCGTGCGTCAAGCGTATATTGACGGCAATAAGGATGGAGGAAGATCAAAAGGTCACCTTGGCCACCTTCTTATTGGAAGAAGAGGCTCGACTATGGTGGGAAGAGATAGAGTTACACCACTTAGCGGGCAGGCAATTCACTGAAGTCTCGATTGAGGAGTTTTCGCGACTGTTCTTAGCAAAGCACATACCAGCGGCTCAACGCATCGCTATGGAAAATGAGTTCCAACGTCTAACTAAAGGCGAGAGTAGTATCGATACCTACTTGCATGAGTTTATGAATTTGGGATGCTATGCGGGGTCTATCTTCGTTGATGAACAACGAAAAACCAATCAGTTCTACGGAGGCTTGTAGGATGAGTTGAGATTCCTGCTATCATGTTCTTTGAACCAAGGGTTCCAGGCGTTGGAGGATACGACGCGTGTGTTGGAGAAGGATATGAAGCGGGTGCAGGGAAAGACGGACTTGGTGGTGACAAGGTACGAGTTCAACGTGTCGTACACTGGGAAATCAAAGTACCGAAAAAAATGTGGTAAGAGATTCAAGTCTTCTTCGTAGTCTCCGTCGAGTGTTGCACCGGGAGCAACTTCGATGCAGGATTCTCATACTTGCTATACTTGTGGTAAAGTGGGGCATATAGCCTGTAACTGTCTGGTTGGTCCACCAAAGGTTGAAAAGAAGACAGGAACGTCATATGCTGACAAGGGAAAGGCATTGGTGGAGTCTACTGCATCCCAGGCGCAACCCCTAGTCTATAGTCTTGGCTAGCAGGAGGCCATCAAGTAAAGTGACGTTGTCACAGGTAAGCGGTGACATGTTTGATTGCTATTTTTTGCTATTTCATACCTTGTTTGTAGCTTGTGTATGATTTGTTTGTATTAGGCTTTGTCCTGATTCGCAACTGTCTAACGAGAGCACTGTTTGATATTGGTGCTTCTCATTCATTTCTATTTGTGGACTTTGTGACACGGGTCGGTGTACCGATTCATATGGTGGCAGATAGTGTGAAGGTGTTATTGCCAAATGGATGTGTAATGCATGCGGATAGGGCTTGCGATGTGGAAGTGCAAATAGGAAGTCAGGATTTCTGTTTGAATGCATCTGTGCTACCGATATCGGAATTTGATGTGATCTTTGGTATGGACTGGATCTCGGAACAGCGTGCCTTTATTGATTGCAATTCAAAAGAGATCACACTAGGCCAGAATACCGAGCTTGAGACTAAGTTTGCTGGTATGCGAGGGGTGAGCGGGACCCTGATGTCTGCATTCCAAGTGATCAATGATGTTCGGAAGGGAGCGGAGTTATTCTTAACGCTTATTCAGGCTGTTGAGCCAAAGGCCAGTGTGAGTGATGTTCTGATTGTATCGGACTTTGCTGATGTGTTTCCGAAGGATGTTCCTGGGTTACCACCCCAGCGGGAGATAGACTTCACTATTGAGTTGGTGCCAGGTGCGAAACCTGTGGCCCGCTTGCCATATCGCGTAGTGCCAAAGGAAATGGATGAATTGAAAGTCCAATTGCAAGAGTTATTGGAACAGGGGTACATACGCCCAAGTATGTCACCTTGGAGCGCACCTGCTTTTTTTTGTAAAAAGAAGGATGGTAGTTTGCGGTTATGTATTGATTATCGTGAATTGAATAAGCTGACAGAGGAGAACAAGTATCCGATTCCACGGATAGAAGAATTGTTCGATCAGCTAGTACGATCAACCGTCTATTCCAAATTGGATTTGAAATCTGGATATTACCAATTGAGGATTTGGGAAGGTGACATTCCCAAGACAGCATTTGGAACATGATATGGTCATTATGAGTTCACTGTAATGCCGTTTGGGCTATGTAATGTGCCATCGCTGTTTATGGATCTATTGCACCGAACGTTCCGAGAGTACTTGGATCTGTTTGTGATTGTCTTCATTGATGATATCTTGGTGTACTCTCGATCGGAAGAAGATCATGCGAACATTTACGGTTGGTGTTGCATACCCTGCAAAGAAACAAGCTCTACGCCAAGTTCTCAAAGTGCGAGTTTTGGCTCTCGTCAGTGTCTTTTCTTGGCCATGTGGTGAGTGGAGAGGGCATTGTGGTGGATCCGGCAAAGATAAGATCCATCCAGGAGTGACCAGTGTTTTCTTCAGTGGCCGAAGTCAGGAGTTTCCTTGGACTGGCAAGCTACTACAGACATTTTGTAGAAAACTTTTCGCGGATAGCTTTTCCTATGACCACATTGACGAGGAATGATCAAAAGTTTGTTTGGACGCCAGAGTGTGCGAGAGTGTTTGAAGAGATAAAGAGTCGTTTGACCACAGCGCCTGTTTTAACATCACCATGTGGTGCAGACGGCTATGAGATCTATAATGATGCATCAGGGAGCGGCTTAGGCTGCATTCTTCTGCAGTTTGGAAAGGTGATTGCTTATGGCTCACGCCAGTTGAAAGTGCATGAGCGAAATTATCCCGTCCATGGCATGGAGTTGGCGGTGGTGATCTTTGCGCTTAAATTGTGGCGGCATTATCTATATGGTGTAAAATTGGATATCTTTATGGATAATAAGAGCCCGAAGTACTTGTTGGATCAGAAGGATCTTAATATGCGACAACGAAGGTAGATGGAGTTCCTTGGGGACTACACCTTTTATATTCATTATACTCCCGGGAAGGGAAACGTGGTCGCTGATGCCTTGAGTCGTAGGACTCCGTTAAGGGCAAATTGGTTGCAGATGCATGATGAGCGTCTGATCCAATAGTTGGAAGCGTTAGAGATTTCATGTGTTGATAAGAATTGATGCGCCCGCGAACAGACTCTTACTGTGGTTGGTTCGGTGAGTTGATCGCAGCGGGCGTGCTACAGGAGGCAAGTGCACCTACCGCAAGTAGTACTCGATATTCGGGGGAATACCGAGGTCGTATTGTTCTCGGGGTCGTGTTGACTATTCTTACTCCTCCGGGAGGACTATTATTTTACTGAAAGTAAGGTGGATTTTTTTTTACTTAATAAAAGACGGAAAAGCAAAGGAGCGAAAAAAAAACGATTTAGAAAATATTCGATGAAGGGTTAACGCTCGGCATCGAATCAGATTAAGACTAAAACAATTTTTAATAATTATAGGACTTAGTTTTCAAATCAATAATAAGGCAACTTGGTCGTGGAGGTTCCACAAATGTGAGCTCACCTAGCTATAGGGATATCGCTCACCTAAACGTTAAGACTATTCGACCGAACGTTAGTCCGACGAAGGATTCCTCTTAACGCCCGCTTTATGCTAAGAACCCCGCTATTGGGTGGGGAACCCAATCCGGTAGAATTACGCTTGTCCTCTCTCGAGGGTATGCACGCAACTCTATTTACCCAGGGGTGATCGGTCCATATGCACGGCCTCTCGGCTAGCTAGCATATGGACTACGGAAATAGGGCCCACACATCGATATGTGGTCCTACGCGTCGTAAACCCGGGGTAAACCTTAAGTGCTTAAATTAAAATGAAAATAAAGAGCTTCAATTATTAGAAATCATTTTAAATGTCCCAATGCTCTTCGATGCCGAGGCTAATAGCGATTAGCCACACATCGGTATGGGGACGGCTTATAATTTAGTGAGGCGCAAGTTCGAAATTAAACACTAAACGATTATAAGAAGGGGACATAAGAAAAATAACAAACATTTAGAAAACTGAAAAATTAGCTAAAACGAGAACTCACGCACACTCCAAATTATAAATTAAACAGGAACTAAGTTACACATGAAAGAAATTTGCATATTTAAAATTTGCGAGTCCCACTCAAACGAGTGGGGGCGGTAAATAAAAGTTGAAAATTTGCAAGTCCTACTCAAACGAGTAGGACTGAAATGAAAGCGAGTCCTACTCAAATGAGTAGGAGAAAATAAATGTGATTACAGGGAGATAAAGTCCGGCCATTTAACTCAAGTGAGTAGGCGGAAAAATAGAGAAAAAAAAATACAAGGCCTACTCGAACGAGTAGGCGGGAAATAATGTCCGGCCATTAAACTCAAGTGAGTAGGCGGAAAAATAAAGAAAGAAAATAACAAGTCCTACTCAAACGAGTAGGACTGAAAATAAAAACAATGTGCCATTTAACTCTTAACGAGTAGGCGGAAATAAATACACACAGACACACACACTCCATAAGAATTTCAAGAAAGCAATAAAGCTAACACCTACACTCACACACTCTACATAATTTGAACAAAGCATTAAAAATTATACTCATACACTCACACACACAACATGATAATTAAGAAGAACAAAAGAAAATTTATGCTCATACACTCACACACACTAATTGAAAGCAAAATGAAAGTAACCTAAAAATTAAAACTTTTACTTTTTCATACTTAGGTTTTGCCAAAAACAAATAAAAAGAGGAAATTACAATTTTTAGAAGACAAAAGTTTTTCAAAACAAATTTAAAAAACCAAAGTTTTTGGAAAATTAAAATTACAAGATTTTCATTCTTATGTTTTTGTGAAAGTGATAAAAAAGTGAAAAAGAAGATGAAAAGAACAAAAAGAGGTTTTACAATCCTACAAAATAAACTAAGAAAAGAAAATAAAGTTCACTTTCAAATCTCTTTTACAAATTCATAAGTATGAAATAATAAACAAAAGAAACATTAAAGAAGAACATGTTGAAGATGAGAACCATATCATACATGCATGGAAATGAAATCTACTACAAAACCTATCATGAAGGCAAACTAAAAACATGTAAAGTGAATAAGTTACACTCATACACACATACACACTTTTCATAAGAGGAGGAACAAAGATGAAACCAAGGATAAAAAGGGGAAGAAGTAAGCCATCCAAATGAATTTTCATGCTATATAGAGAGAGAAAATCTAACATTTTTATTACTTAAAGGAAACTATTACAAGCTATTACAAGAGCTAAAGCTAAATCAAAACAAAACATGAAATAAAGAAGGGAGAAATCTCCTTACATAGCACTAGTATCCACGGATTAAGCCCACAAAAAGACACTAAAATGGCCCAAAAATCTGAACCCTTGTACCTTACAGAACTGGGCAATTTATAGGCAAAAAATTCTAAGTACGCGCCCTAGGTCACGGGCGTGTAGGGGGGGCATGACAGTACTATTCATGAAGGCGGCCGGCGATTGGACAGGAAAGTTGAATTCGGGCTGAGTTCGCGGCAGTCATGCCCCAGGTCACGGGCGTGACTCTGGGCGTGTCGGGGAGGTAGAACCGGGTGCGGGTTGCGTCGAAAGTCTTTGTCAGCATCTTGTCGGGCCAGCTGGAAAGGTCACGCCCCAGGTCACGGGCGTGACTACGGGCGTGTCAGTTGGTGTCGACACTCGACGAATGTCGAGCGGAAAGTGTCGAGTCGAAATCGTCGAGCTGAGATTGAGTCACGCCCCAGGTCACGGGCGTGACGCTGGGCGTGACTGTTGGTGTCGATACTCGACGATCGTCGAGCGGAATTCGTCGAGTGGAGTGAACACGGGCTTGGGTCACGCCCCGTGTCGGGTGGCACGGGCGTGTTGCCAGGCGTGTCGAGCTTTTCTCTTCAGAATTTTGCAATTTCACGGGAAATGCAATGTCACGGCCCGGTCACGGGCGTGACCAAATTGTCACGGGCGTGTACTGCCCAATTTTAGCAGATTTTGAAATTTTTCTGCAAAATAAAATAAAACAAGTTAGAAGAAAATTTACAAGAATAGGAGCATTTTATTGAACAAAAATAAGTAAAAACGACGAAAATAAATGAAAAAGACTAAATTAATGTGCACAAAAATACATATATATGTAAAATTCATCAAATACCCCCATACTTAGGCTTTTGCTATTCCAGAGCAAAAGTTTGAGGTGAATCTATAAGGAATAAAAAAACTCTAAGTTATAGCTATCGCTTAATCAATTATAATAGAGATCGAAATAAATATACGGGGTGTAAGAGTTAAGTACTAAAATTATGTAGATGATTTAAATAGCGCAAAAGTTTTGGCCAAAAGACTTCTTGATGTAATCAAATAGAAGGCAACATTTGCAATGGTTAGATTAACGAAAATAGTTTGGAATTATAAGAACTCTAGCTTATACGAGTGCTATCGGAAATAATACAATTTACTAATTATGCTCTCAAAAAGATTTTTGAATTAATTCTAGAATCGTGTAATTGGCTATGGGGGTAGTGGGTTTATGAAGAGGGTTTTGATATTTGAGGTGAGGTAATTTTTTTTTTCTCGAACCTCCATTTTTGTTTTCTTTTGAATTATTAGGAAAATGAAATCTTATTTTCCTAATATGATTTTTGTTTTTCAACTTCATAAGAATAAAATTAACCCAATGTATATTTGTAGTAGTAATGAATTTTATCCTCTTATTCCATATATAATCTTTTTAAATTATTGGGTGCCTATGTTTACGGAACGAAATCTTATTCCCATTGACATAGGATCTTTTAAGGATAAAATTTTTCATGCCAAGTAGGTCATGAAAAGTAAGGGGAGAAAGGAAAACTAGATTGTAATCCTAAAAATTTTTGAGAGCAACCTTATTAATTTGTACGTTCCAATTTTTTTTCAGAAAGCTAAAAGTAAGTATAATTGAATTCTATAATCGTTATTTCCTAACATAAAATACGTGCTACTATTAATGAAAAATTAGAAGTAGTGCCTAAAACGAGTTCGCTATTTTTAACAAAGCATAAAGAATTCTTTAAAACTTAACCCCGGGTATTTAAATTTTTCAATCAATAATTAATAAATGGGTAGTGAACAAAGAATTAATCAAATTCGCATATAAATAAACTCAAAACTGAATTTTTGGATAGCAGAAAAGTTAAGTATGGAATATTTAATTTATTTGTTTCAAAACATTTTTTTTTTGATTTTTATAGTTTTTGTTATCATTTTTTTTTGTTTTTCATTTATTATCTTTTTTTGTATTTTTGTTTTTCTCAATTTTTTTGAATTTTTTTTTTTGAACTATTATCTTTTTTTTTGTATTTTTTAAGAGAATTTTCATTATATGTACAAAAATATGGGAGAAAAAGAGAGATTTTTACAAGAATGAGGAAGGGGAGAGAGAAAAGAGTAAGTACAAAAAATATTTACAAAGTGAAACTAAATATAATTTTTTTGTTGTTTTTGAGTTTTTTGGAAAACAAGAAAGAAAGAGAACAAAAATTTTTTTTTTGGATTTTTCATTTAAAATTTTTTCATTTTAAGATGTTTTTTAATTTTTGTTTTGTTTTGTTGTTATATGTATTTTTTTGTATTTTTGAAATGCAGAAAAATTGAAGTGCAGAAAGTAAAGTACGAAAACACCTCCATACTTAAGTCCAACATTGTCCCCAATGTTGTAACGTAAGTATGTGGAACAAAAGGAAAGACAATATATACAAAGGAAGAAAAAAAGGAGAGGGGGTAGAAGCTTCCCTGATAGGAGGTGGGGAAGGCCGATCAGAAACCATGCGTTTATTAGAAAAAGCAGCAAAGATAATGAGGAAAGAGCGAAAAAGATAAGCGAGGGGTGCCTCCCAGGAGCGCTTTGTTTATAGTCGTGTAGCTTGACTATTTTGGCGGGTTTATAATGTGGAGAAAAGTTATGGTTTCGCTAAAACCGATCACTGGGTCGCCTGCTATATAAGACTTTAACCGATGACCGTTTACTTTAAAAGAACCTTTGTCCGGGTGGGAGACGAGTACAGTTCCATATGGAAAAACATCTTCAACTAGGAAGGGACCGGACCATCTAGATTTTAATTTACCTGGAAAAAGCCTAAGACGTGAATTGTAAAGAAGGACAAGATCGCCCGGAGAAAATAATTTTTGGGACTTCATTTTCGATCGTGATATAACTTAGAGCGCTTCTTATAGAATTTATTGCTCTCGTAAGCGTTCGCACGCCATTCATCGAGCTCGTTTAGTTGCAGTTTTCTATTCTGAGCGGCTAAGTTGGAGTCGAGGTTTAAGAGTTTTAAAGCCCAAAGTGCGCGATGTTCTAATTCTACGGGTAAATGGCACGCTTTGTCGTAGACTAACGGGAACGGCGTACATCCAATAGCGGTTTTGTATGCCGTCCGATACGCCCACAACGCATCGTCGAGTTTAACGGACCAATCTTTCCTATTTAGCGAAACGGTTTTTTCTAAAATTCGCTTAATCTCTCGATTTACTACCTCGACTTGGCCACTTGTTTGCAGGTGGTAGGGGGTGGCAAGCTTGTGCGTGACTCCGTATTTAGCTAAAGTCTTTGCCATAAGAGCGTTACAGAAATGCGTTCCCCTATTACTAACAATTGCGCGAGGCGTGCCGAAGCGAGAAAATAGTTTTTTAAGAAATGTAACGACGACTCGTGCATAGTTGGTGGGGAGAGCTTGCGCTTCCGCCCACCTCGATACGTAGTCGACCGCCACTAAAATATACATATTTTTGAAAGATGGAGGTAGAGGGCCAACAAAATCTATGCCCCACAAATCGAAGACTTCGCACTCTAAAAACATGTTTTGGGGCATCTCGTCGCGATGAGAGATGTTACCCGACCGCTGACAGCTATCGCATGCGCGCACAAAATTATGCGTGTCTTTGAAGAGAGTGGGCCAAAAGTAGCCCGCCTCTAGGGCCTTCCGAGCGGTCCGGTTGGCTTGATAATGCCCCCTGGCTGGACCCTCGTGGCAATGCTTAAGAATTGGTAAGCACTCCACACCCGCAACGCATCTTCGGACCGCTTGGTCCGCGCAGATACGAAAAAGAAATGGGTCCTCCCAAAAGAAATTTTTCAAGTCAGAAAAGAATTTCTTCTTTTGATGACTTGAAAACTCTTTTGGAAGCACCCGCGCTACTAAGAAATTTGCAAAGTCTGCGAACCAAGGCGAAGGTGACGAAGATTTATTAATGGCAAGATGGCGTTCCTCGGGGAATCTGTCATTTATTTCAGATTCGACGAGCGCTTCCGCACCCGGATTTTCTAAACGGGAGAGGTGGTCTGCCGCTAGATTTTCCGCTCCCCGCTTATCTCGGATCTCCAAATCAAACTCTTGTAGGAGGAGAATCCATCGAAGAAGGCGGGGCTTCGCATCAATTTTAGCTAATAAATATTTAAGCGCGGAGTGATCGGTAAAAACGATAACTTTAGATAGCGTTATATACGAGCGAAACTTATCAAAAGCGAAAATGACGGCTAAGAGTTCCTTTTCCGTTGTCGTGTAATTTACTTGTGCGGAAGTGAGCGTCTTTCTAGCGTAATAAATAAGATGAAAATGTTTTTCTACGCGTTGGCCAAGAACGGCACCTAAGGCAATATCACTAGCGTCGCACATTATTTCGAACAGAAGGGACCAATTAGGGGCCACTAAAATTGGTGAAGAGATAAGTTTTTGTTTTATCAAATTAAAGGCGGACTCGCATTCGCTACTAAAGATGAAACGTGATTCCTTTTCCAAGAGGTGAGTTAGCGGCTTTGTTATTTTTGAAAAGTCTTGAATGAAGCGTCGATAAAAGCCTGCATGGCCTAATAAACTCCTAATAGATTTTACGTTTGTTGGATGCGGAAGTTTTTCTATAATTTCTATCTTGGCCTTATCCACCTCTATCCCCTTAGACGAAATCATATGGCCGAGGACCAAACCTCCTCGAACCATAAAGTTGCATTTTTCCCAATTTAAAACAAGACTTGTGTCCTCACACCGTTGAAGGACACGATCTAAATTGTGAAGGCAATCGGGAAAAGAGCGTCCGAAAACAAAAAAGTCATCCATAAAGACTTCCATAATGTCTTCTACTAGCTCGCCAAAGATCGCTAGCATACATCTTTGGAATGTAGCTGGCGCATTGCAGAGTCCAAATGGCATTCTTCGATATGCGAAGGTGCCGAACGGGCAAGTAAAAGTTATTTTCTCTTGATCATCGGGGGAAATGGGGATTTGGAAAAACCCCGATAAACCATCACGAAAACAATAATACGGATGACCGGATAAACGCTCTAAAATCTGGTCTAGAAATGGCAGAGGGAAATGGTCCTTGCGGGTGGCGTCATTAAGTTTCCTATAGTCGATGCACACTCGCCAACCCGTAACAGTACGAGTTGGGACGAGCTCGTTATGCTCATTCACCACTATGGTAAGACCGCCCTTCTTGGGCACGACATGCACGGGACTAACCCATGCACTGTCTGAAATAGGGTAGATAATCCCCGCATCTAATAACTTAATGATTTCGGCTTTAACGACGTCTTTCATGTTTGGGTTAAGACGACGCTGCGACTGAATCGTTTTGCGGCAATTATCGTTAAGAAAAATCTTATGGGTGCAAAAGGAGGGGCTAATCCCCTTTAAGTCAGAGATTTGCCACGCAATTGCGTGGCGATGTTTAAATAAAACTTCCAATAAATCGGAAATCTCCGAATCACTCAAGTCCGAAGAAATGATAACGGGAAGCGTATCGCCTTTTCCCAAAAATGCGTATTTGAGCGAGGCGGGTAAGGGTTTGAGGTCTAGGATGGGCGGTTCTTCTAGGGAGGTTTTAATGCATATGTCTTTCTTACTAATTGGTTCGAAAGCCAAGTCTAAAGAAGTATCCTCATCGCATTTAAAATTTTCGAGCGCATAAACATCGTCGTTTAAAAATACAGACTCTAAAACGGGAGAAGAACGATCTCCAAAAAAGGTATCTAAAGAGTAGCAGAAATCGTCGCTCGATGACAAATTGTCCATCGAGGGATTAATAGAGAAAGTAACTTGGTCATCGCCTACTCTGAGGAGAAGACTACCATTACTAACATCTATTAGTGCGCGGGAGGTGGCGAGAAAAGGGCGACCGAGTATTATTGGTACCTCGGCGTCCTCCTCGATATCTAAGATGACGAAGTCTACCGGGAAGGTAAACTTGTCAACTCGGACAAGGACGACGTCCACTACCCCGATAGGGAACATAACCGAGCGATCCGCTAATTGGATGCGCATATTCGTAGGACTAGGAGTACCCAAACCTAAACGCGAAAAGAGCGAGAACGGCATCAGATTAATGCTAGACCCTAAATCAGCTAAGGCGTACTTTACTAATATATCGCCAAAAAGGCACGGGATGGAAAACCGTCCCGGGTCGTTTTGTTTTGTGGGCAATTTATTAGTAAGGGCCGCCGAGCAGACAGCATTGAGAGATACATGCGAAATATCCTCTAATTTAGGTTTATTAGAAAGTAGTTCTTTTAAAAATTTCGCATATTTGGGCATTTGCGAGATAGCCTCGCAAAAAGGAACATTAATGTGAATTTGCTTTAATAATAAAATAAATTTTTCATATTGCGCGTCGTTACGCTCGTTATCTAACTTATGCGAATACGGAAGAGCCTTATTTAAAATAATTTTTTCTTTTATAATTGGTAAAGGCGGCGTAAGCGAAGAAAGGGGAAGAGGGGTCGGAGGTGAAATATGTACATGAGGGTCGGTCTGTTTTGGATCGACCACCTCCTTTCCGCTACGGAGGGTTATAGCATTGGCGTTCTCCCGCGGATTGGGCTCCGTGTTTCCCGGCAGTGCCCCGAGCGCGCGCTCGGACATCATCCTCGCCAGCTGTCCAACCTGTTGTTCGAGAGTTTTTAGCGATCCGGTGATGTTCCGGATATTTGACTCATTGGACGCAATATACTTCGAAAAATTTTCGTCCATCAGGGAGGGCTTCAGAAGAGGAGGAGGAGGAAGAAATCCGGGAGCAAAAGAAATAGGGGGACGCTGAGCATTATTCGGGGTGCTCCACGAGAAGTTGGGGTGATTCCTCCAACCCGGATTATAGTTATTACTATAAGGGTTGTTGTTGGGGTTGAAGGGAGGACGACCCGAATTTCCCATGAAGTCCACGAACTCTTCAGCTACGCAGACATTAGGAGGAATAAAACAAGGTGGAGTGGAGGAGGCAGCAGACATCTCCGCCACTTGCTTTGTTAACCTTTCAACTTGAAGGGTCAAGAGAGCAGTGGCATCCACTTCAAAAAGACAAGCCGCCGGCTTTGGGCGTCCCCGCTGGACGTTCCATTGATAGGCGTTCATATCCATCTCTTCGAATAAAGCCTGGGCGGCCTCGGGGGTTTTGTTGTTAAGCGTATCCCCGGCAGCCGCGTCAATCATTTGACGCGTCTGAAAATTTAGCACATTATAAAAAATTTGAACTTGCAACCACGTTGGCAGCGCGTGGTGCGGGCAACGACGGAGGAATTCCTTAAACCGTTCCCAAGTCTTGTATAGAGACTCAGGATCGTTCTGCACAAACGAAGAAATGTCCGCCCGCAACTTTGCAGTTTTTGCGGGCGGAAAGTACTTCGTTAGGAACCGTTCCGTCAACTCAGCCCACGTGGTGATACATCCTCGCGGGAGGGCATTCAACCACGCCTTGGCTTTGGACTTAAGGGAAAAAGGAAATAAGCGCAAACGAATGGCGTCATCAGTGACGCCATTAATCTTTAAGGTGTCGCATATCTCCAAGAAATTGGACAAGTGGACATTCGGGTCCTCATCCGGCAGTCCATCGAACTGCACGGCGTTTTGGACCATTTGAATGACACTTGACTTTATTTCGAAATTATTATTCGCCACCGCAGGGCGAACAATACTCGACCCAGAATAATCCAGGTTAGGCCGGGCGTAATAGGACATAGTACGCTCGGCCGCCGGGGGAAGGTTAGGCGCGGCCATAACTACAACAGTGGGTTCTCCGATAGATTCCTCGGGATCTAAAGAAGGATTTCGGCGTTGAGATCGAATACGCGCAAGAGAGCGTTCGATCTCAGGGTCGAAGTCAAAATCTTCAGACTCGGAGGGTTGTCCATGGGTCATACACCCAAATAAAAATAAAACAAAATAAACTCTTTTTTTTAAATAAAGTTTTTAGTTTTTTTTTTATATAGAAAATAAGTAAAAGTAATAGACTCCGGAATTCGAAATAGCAACTCGAAAAGAGATTTCCCCGGCAACGGCGCCAAAAACTTGATGCGCCCGCGAACAGACTCTTACTGTGGTTAGTTCGGTGAGTCGATCGCCGCGGGCGTGCTACAGGAGGCAAGTGCACCTATTGCAAGTAGTAGTCGATATTCGGGGGAATACCGAGGTCGTATTGTTCTCGGGGTCGTGTTGACTATTCTTACTCCTCCGGGAGGACTATTATTTTACTGAAAGTAAGGTGGATTTTTTTTACTTAATAAAAGACGGAAAAGCAAAGGAGCGAAAAAAAATGAATTAGAAAATATTCGATTGAGGGTTAACGCTCGGCATCGAATCGGATTAAGACTAAAACAATTTTTAATAATTATAGGACTTAGTTTTCAAATCAATAATAAGGCAACTTGGCCGTGGAGGTTCCACAAATGTGAGCTCACCTAGCTATAGGGATATCGCTCACCTAAACGTTAAGACTATTCGACCGAACGTTAGTCCGACGAAGGATTCCTCTTAACGCCCGCTTTACGCTAAGAACCCCGCTATTGGGTGGGGAACCCAATCCGGTAGAATTACGCTTGTCCTCTCTCGAGGGTATGCACGCAACTCTATTTACCCAGGGGTGATCGGTCCATATGCACGGCCTCACGGCTAGCTAGCATATGGACTACAGAAATAGGGCCCATACATCGATATGTGGTCCTACGCGTCGTAAACCCGGGGTAAACCTTAAGTGCTTAAATTAAAATGAAAATAAAGAGCTTCAATTATTAGAAATCATTTTAAATGTCCCAATGCTCTTCGATGTCAAGGCTAATAGCAATTAGCCACACATCGGTATGGGGACGGCTTATAATTTAGTGAGGCGCAAGTTCGAAATTAAACACTAAACTATTATAAGAAGGGGACATAAGAAAAATAACAAACATTTAGAAAACTGAAAAATTAGCTAAAACGAGAACTCACGCACACTCCAAATTATAAATTAAACAGGAACTAAGTTACACATGAAAGAAATTTGCATATTTAAAATTTGCGAGTCCCACTCAAACGAGTGGGGGCGGTAAATAAAAGCTGAAAATTTGCAAGTCCTACTCAAACGAGTAGGACTGAAATGAAAGCGAGTCCTACTCAAATGAGTAGGAGAAAATAAATGTGATTACAGGGAGATAAAGTCCGGCCATTTAACTCAAGTGAGTAGGCGGAAAAATAAAGAAAGAAAATTACAAGGCCTACTCGAACGAGTAGGCGGGAAATAAAGTCCGGCCATTAAACTCAAGTGAGTAGGCGGAAAAATAAAGAAAGAAAATAACAAGTCCTACTCAAACGAGTAGGACTGAAAATGAAAACGATGCGCCATTTAACTCTTAACGAGTAGGCGGAAATAAATACACACAGACACACACGCTCCATAAGAATTTCAAGAAAGCAATAAAGCTAACACCTACACTCACACACTTTACATAATTTGAACAAAGCATTAAAAATTATACTCATACACTCACACACACAACATGAAAATTAAGAAGAACAAAGGAAAATTTATGCTCATACACTCACACACACTAATTGAAAGCAAAATGAAAGTTACCTAAAAATTAAAACTTTTACTTTTTCATACTTAGGTTTTGCCAAAAACAAATAAAAAGAGGAAATTACAATTTTTAGAAGGCAAAAGTTTTTCAAAACAAATTTAAAAAACCAAAGTTTTTGGAAAATTAAAATTACAAGATTTTCATTCTTTTGTTTTTGTGAAAGTGATAAAAAAGTGAAAAAGAAGATGAAAAGAACAAAAAGAGGTTTTACAATCCTACAAAATAAACTAAGAAAAGAAAATAAAGTTCACTTTCAAATCTCTTTTACAAATTCATAAGTATGAAATAATAAACAAAAGAAACATTAAAGAAGAACATGTTGAAGATGAGAACCATATCATACATGCATGGAAATGAAATCTACTACAAAACCTATCATGAAGGAAAACTAAAAACATGTAAAGTGAATAAGTTACACTCATACACACATACACACTTTTCATAAGAGGAGGAACAAAGATGAAACCAAGGATAAAAAGGGGAAGAAGTAAGCCATCCAAATGAATTTTCATGCTATATAGAGAGAGAAAATCTAACATTTTTATTACTTAAAGGAAACTATTACAAGCTATTACAAGAGCTAAAGCTAAAGCAAAACAAAACATGAAATAAAGAAGGGAGAAATCTCCTTACATAGCACTAGTATCCACGGATTAAGCCCACAAAAAGACACTAAAATGGCCCAAAAATCTGAACCCTTGGACCTTACAGAACTGGGCAATTTATAGGCAAAAAATTCTAAGTACACGCCCTAGGTCACGAACGTGTAAGGGGGGCGTGACAGTACTATTCATGAAGGCGGCCGGCGATTGGACAGGAAAGTTGACTTCGGGCTGAGTTCGCGGCAGTCACGCCCCGGGTCACGGGCGTGACTCTGGGCGTGTCGGGGAGGTAGAATCGGGCGCGGGTTGCGTCGAAAGTCTTTGTCAGCATCTTGTCGGGCCAGTTGGAAAGGTCACACCCCAGGTCACAGGCGTGACTACGGGCGTGTCAGTTTGTGTCGACACTCGACGAATGTCGAGCGGAAAGTGTCGAGTCGAAATCGTCGAGCTGAGATTGAGTCAAGCCCCAGGTCACGGGCGTGACGCTGGGCGTGACTGTTGGTGTCGATACTCGACGATCGTCGAGCGGAATTTGTCGAGTGGAGTGAACACGGGCTTGGGTCACGCCCCGTGTCGGGTGACACGGGCGTATCGCCAGGCGTGTCGAGCTTTTCTCTTCAGAATTTTGCAAATTCACGGGAAATGCGATGTCACGGCCCGGTCATGGGCGTGACCAAATTATCACGGGCGTGTACTGCCCAATTTTGGCAGATTTTGAAATTTTTCTGGAAAATAAAATAAAACAAGTTAGAAGAAAATTTACAAGAATAGGAGCATTTTATTGAACAAAAATAAGTAAAAACGACGAAAATAAATGAAAAAGACTAAATTAATGTGCACAAAAATACGTATATATACAATTCATCAAGAATTCCACAGCCGATGCATGCTTCAACTAGACGGAGGTAGAATATGACCTTGTAGACAGTGTTCGACGAGCAACGGAGCTGGATGAAAGTCTCCAACGCTATGCAAAGGATGGGCTAGATGGCCAATTGTCCTGGGATGACGTCCTTTTACAGAATGATGGTCGTTTGCTCGTCCCGAGTATGGGTAAGTTGAGAGAAGAATTGATGTATGAAGCACACTTTACAAAATACACAATTCACCCAGGAAGCACAAAGATGTATAAGGACAAGAAAAAGTTGTTTTGTTGGCCAGGACTAAAGAAAGACATAGCTCATTATGTGGCTAAATGTCAAACTTGTGCTTTGGTGAAAGCGGAATGCCAGAAGCCCGGAGGTTTCTTGAAGTCGTTACCTATTCCGAAATGGAAGTTTGATGATATTTCAATAGATTTCATGCACGGGTTGACGAGATCTCAATGCGGGAATGATTCGATTTGGGTGATCGTAGACCGGTTGACAAAAGTGGCTCAGTTCCTTCCGAACAAGAGGGATGATTCAGTGGATGTCTTGGCGAAACTCTATGTTGAACAGACTGTATGGCTGCACGGTATTCCCCATAGCATCGTAAGTGATCGTGATAGGTGGTTCACATTGAATGATTGGAGGCTAATCCATCAACTATTGGGAACAAAGTTAACGTTCAGTACGACCTTTCATCCCCAAACGGATGGCCAGACTGAGAGGACCAACAGAATAATGGAGGATATGCTCTGAATGTGCACCCTGGATTTTGGTAAGAGATGGGAAGAGCATCTCTATATTGTGGAGTTTGCCTACAACAATAGCTACCAAGCGAGCATTGGTATGGCACCGTTTGAAGCTTTGTATGGTCGTAAATGTCGTACACTGTTAGCTTGGGCAGAAGCAGGAGAATCCAAACTATAAAACCGTAAAGAAGTCGAAGAAGCTAACTCGACGATACACTCTATTCAGGAGAGGCTAATGATAGACTAGGATCGTCAAGAAAAATACTACAACGACAAGCATCTGAATGTGGAGTTCGCGGTGTGTGATTGAGTATATTTGAAGATTAAACCCTTCAAAGGAGTGTCCAGGATTCAGCATCTAAAAAAGTCCGAGATATCTTGGCCCGTTTGAAGTGGTGGAGCGAATTGGGGAAGCTGCCTATCGGCTAGCTCTTTCGGCAAAATTGAGTGGATTACATGATTTGTTCCACATATCAGTGCTTCGGAAAGCCGTCAAAGATCCAGCTCAAGTAATTGCGAGCGATCGCATGCCAGTTGAATATGGGCTAACGACGAAGGTTAGGCCCATTTGGATCGAGGGTAGAGCAGATAAACAATTGCGGAACAAGACAATTAGGATGGTCAAGGTTCGATGGGACAATTGTGGCTGTGAGGAGATAACATGTGAGCGAGAGTAGACCATGCGAGCTGAATTTCCCGAGCTTTTTGTTCAACTGCTATATAGTACATATCTTGTTGTAACATACACTATGACGTTATAACATTTTGACTGCTGGTTTCCTTACTGTGTGTAAATCTCGGGACGAAATTTCTTGTAAGGAGGGGGGGGGGTTGTAACACCCCAAATCCCAAAATTGGGCTAATGCCGGGCAACACGGCCTGGGATACAGACGTGTCCCAAGCCGTATCCTACTTTGTATTGTTGAGCAGCCTGTCAAGTGGTTGACGAAATTCACTTGACGAGTTCTCGAGAGAGAACCCGGCTTGCGACACGGGCATGTCCGAGGCCGTGTCCTCCTCTGGGTCGATGAATTCCACTCGACGAAATGCACTCGATGCTTCTCAAGAGGTGAGTCGAGTGGGCCACATGGCCCGTGACACGGGCATGTCACATGGCCGTGTCCTTCTCTGGATTTGTCCAAGGCAATGAGGCCTTGTGAATATAGGCGGGAAACGAGCATGTCCAAAGCCGTATCAGGGCACATGGCCCGTGACATGGGCATGTCACATGGACGTGTCCTGTTCGGGTTAAGTCGGTTGTGTGCCGCTTAAGGTACACGGCCTGTGACACGGGCGTGTCACAGGCCGTATCAGGCGAAAAATAGATATTTGAGGGCGATTTATGGTCGTTCGTTTCCTTCATTGGGGATCCAATGGTTCAAGCTTCTCCCTGCTGTATTTAAGTTCAGGAGTTGAATGAGATAACTATCATTCAAGCTTGGATATCCTCTTTCTAAAAGTGTAGAGTGAAGGGAGAGCAACGAGGAGGATGAGGATAGAGGATCCGGCAGCCGGTGGAGCTTCAGAGTTACGAATCGAGATCCGAGGCCAGCTTTGTGGAGGCAAGGCCACTGCGGTGCTTTCCAACCGGCTAGATTTCCATGACTCGAAAGAGGTCATCAAGGGTAACGATCTTTCTTCCTTGGACATGTGAAGTCCTTGATTTGGCATATGCATATGTCCTCCCCCCCCCCACAAAAGGTGGCTTATTAAGGGATTTCCTTGGGTTGATTTTGGATATCACAAAGATGTCTTGCATGTAGATCCGGAAATGTGAAGTACGGAATAGACATACTGTGTGAAGCCCATCTGGACAGGTTGATCTGGATTGGTGATGTTTTCTTTTTCACATTGGAGAAGACTCCGCGTATAAATGATTATGTTTACGGATTCGGTGGGTTGTGCCTGTGAAGGATAGTAGCAGGAAGTACTGCAGTGAAAGTCCAGGTAATACCCGCTAAGTGCTTGTGTTGTATGCTATGAACGCTAAGCTTGGGGCTAGGGATGGAAAGTCAGTTCTGTCGTGAATGCCTGGTGATCATGAGTGTCGCTGGCAACAACTCCTAGCTAACCTGTGATTGCGAAGCCAGTCCTTCGAGGACAGTATGGCTATTTATGAGCTTGATGAGCTCTTCAAAAGTCTGCATGCCGAACGGACAAGGGGATACCGACCCGCATTAATCATAGCGTTGAACTAACGATTTGAGCAACTGGTAAAGGCTGAACTATGTCCGCGTTATGGTTTTCTGCCATGAGTAACTGGGCGCCTGGAACTCGGCAGAATTTTTAGAGCTGTGTGCCAATCGGTATAGATGTTATGGGGGGCTACGGGCCAATCCTGGGTCGTTACAAGATTACGAGAGGGTTAGGCCTGCGCGCCACGATGCCATGGGGGGCTACGGGCCAATCCGGGGTCGTTATACTAAGACTAAAGTCTCCGGAAGAAATCCATGGAGAAAAATGCTCAAAGTTTGTCGTTTGGCTTCACTTGAATGGCGTTGGGCGACTGGTTTATCCGGTACACCAAGAATGTGCCCACAGTGCACGGAACGTTGGGCCGTGGCGGCGACGTTTGTGATATGTTGATTGTGCGTGAATGCATATTGTGTGAGATATCTGCTTGTGAAATGCTATTCCTACAGGGAAGCAGTGCTACTGCCCCAGGTAAGGGGTAGGGTCGTTATAAATTGGTCAGCTGAATGCTGACCATTGCCTTGTTCATCACCGTGCGGTGGATTGTCCTGTGCTGGTGCAGGAGAGCTGAGCGGAAAATAGGGTGCTGAAGTCCTCGTTGTTGTTGTTGTTGGTGTTGCTGCTGCTACTATGGTGGCCCTCGAAGGCCAAAGAAGTTAATATGATAGTCTCTTCTTGTGTGGTCGGTCTGCGTGCCGATGTATGAAAGTCACATGTATCAAGATTCACTATAAGGCCATAAGGCCAAACCCATTGTGTATTTGGGGACATTCCTTTGTGATGTATATATAAATGCTAATTTATATACTGTGGACATTCTGATGAGCTGAGCTCAGTCAACTTAAAAGCTTTCGCTTGAATGCTCTGTATTAGCATGCACAACTCTGATACTAACCCATAACGTCGCCGCCTGTTTGTGGCATATGGTGTAGGGCCCTGGCCGGACCTTCTATTATATGCTATTTAACAGGTGGAGTCATTTCACCACACACTCGCGGGAGAGGGTTTCTTATGCAAAAGGAAGAGGACTACACATGTCCAAGTAGAGAATCGTTACCCTAGAGGTCTGCTTCGGCCCCATGGAGGGGAAACTAGCCGGATGAAAACCTCCGCAACGGACTCGCCTCCGCGGATCTGGACTCGGCTCGTAATTTGGTGCTCCAAAGCTCCAACAATGGAAGGATTCCTCCTTCTTCTTCTCCCTTTGTCTCCCCTCTCTACCTCTTAGAAAGAGAACGGGCCAAATGAAATGAGGTTTAAACCCTCATTTCCTGACCTTATCTCATCAGGGAAGATTCTGGACCGTCGGATCCCACCTAAATAAAATGAATGGCCTTGATTTGCCCTTAGAATAGTCTCCATGGGTCCGTACACGGCCTGTGACATAGCCGTATGATAGGACGTGTCCCGCAATCACAATAAAACGGCCAAACACAGAATAGGACACGGCCCTGGACACACCCGTGTTACAGGCTGTGTACACGACATGGCTCTGTACACACCCGTGTCACAGCCTGTGTTCCCCAATCATAGTAAAATGGCCAAACACAGAACAGGACACGGCCCTGGACACACCCGTGTCATTGGCCGTGTGCCCAACATGGCTTTGGACACACCCGTGTCATAGGCTATGTGAAAATATAAGGGCTCCAAAAGTCCTTCATAACACATCCAATTCATCCCCAATTTTCATAGGGCTTCGCTAAGGGTATTATAAACATATTGACCAATTCGTATTCAGCTTTTGGGGTGTTACAGTTGTCACAACCCGCATTTTCTCAACGGTAAAATCATATCAGAGTAAGAGAAAACACGTGCCGTGATGCAACGTCGTGCATGGGATAACTGCACACGCTTAGGCAAAACTCCAGACATTAGATTTTAAGGAAAAACATTGATTTAAATATGAAAGAAAATTAGTTAAGTTGAATGGCCGTATCCCTCGCCACAGTGGATCAGCTAGTCCACAGTTAAAATTATATCTATACGCAGCAGAAAATACTTTGGTTCAATTAAGCTGACAACCTAAATAAGCACGAGAGTCCCCGGGGGGTGACTTATGGAATGCACGACTCTAAGGTGAATATTATATGTATAAAAGATAGTGTTTTACGCTGAGGAAAAATAGTGTCTTTGTTTTAGAAAACATGTTATGCATGAAGTACATATATTAATACTTTTAGGGTTTATAATATCTAACATGCAACCTAGCATAAATCCTTACCAGAAGCAAGTAACCAACCACATAAAGGCAAAATCAGCAGTTTAATTTCATATCCAGCATCACAAGAAGCCACCAGTGGGGGTCAACAACATGACACGAACCCACTGGCGAGTATGTATGTCTATACAGAAAAGTAAGGAACTACCTCACAACAAAACGGGGATCAGCTATCTCAGCAACCCTAGAGGCCACCAACAGCCCCTCCAAAGGAACTAGCCGCTGAACTGGCTACAACCTGGACCTGAGGCATTCAAGAAAGGAACACCTCAGCAAGGAAACAATGAAGAGGTAAAATAGAGCAATAAATTAATTAGCAAATAAGAAGAAGGGTTTACCAACCCGGCAACAAACTGCAATAAGCAAAAGAAAAGGGGATGACAGTAAGAAAAGAATGTTGTCAAAAACACCGCAGAGCACACCAAGTGCGAGCAATAAAACCAATATTCCTTACCAAGAGAGAGCCTGCAACAGCATCAAGACATATTCATATGCCAAAAGGAAGGAAAGCATAAACGGGAAAGGGACTAACAGTCCTAACACGTGGGCAAGTGGCAGTGGTCAAAACATGGATCTGAATACATAACCAAAATCAAACCCAAAAGGGCTAAGGGGTCAAACAGTGGCAGCTTTAGGGTCCCACACACACCAACCCAATTCGGGGCAAAAGGTGGTGGCCACAGCTCTCCACATAAAACCACCCCTCCAGAGGCCACCAAAACTCCACCACCTGCCACAACCCAAGAGTCGGCATGCAGAAATTAGCCGAACACCCAATGCCTCCCCCTAGGGAAAAAGTCACTCTAACAATCCTAAGAAACACACGAACCCAAGACAAAAACGTCGGGTCCAACCGACGCGGCCTTGCTCGCCTAACCCGAACCAACCCCGAGTCTACCTGACCCCAAAATAAGCGCAGCACTAGTGTCGACACGATGTGTCGACACCACGACAAGCCGGTGTCGACACAAGGTGTCGACACAACCGCGGCCGGTGTCGACACCAAGTGTCGACACCACAGCGGCCGGTGTCGACACAAGGTGTCGACACTGCCGCGGCTGGTGTCGACACCAAGTGTCGACACCTCTACAGCCAGTGTCGACACCTTGTGTCGACACTGCCGCTGCTGGTGTCGACACCAAGTATCGACACCACTGCGGTCGGTGTCGGCTCATGGTGTCGACACTGCCGCTGCTGGTGTCGACACCAAGTGTCGACACCATTGCGGCCGGTGTCGACACATGGTGTCGACACTGCCGCTGCTGGTGTCGACACCAAGTGTCGACACCACTACGGTCGGTGTCGACCCAAGGTGTCGACACTATCGCTGCTGGTGTCGACACCAACTATCGACACCACGACTGGCCGGTGTCGACACCAAGTGTCGACACCAAGACTGGCCGGTGTCGACACAACAGTGTCGACACCCCAACTGGCTACAGGAGCCAGATCCAGCAAACGACCAAAAATGAGAACGTTGATTCTCTCTCTCTCGAGTACAACCTCCATCGGCAATGGTAACTACTCGACCTAGATCGAACCAAAACTGTCCCTAATAGACACGATCCCTCAGGAAAACTGAGATTTAACTGAAACTTTCTACACTACCCACGATATGATCGGGAACAAGCCCTAGCTTACACCTAAGATCTAAACAAGAAAGAGATAAAAGATTTAATCAAAAGAAGACAAAGATCAACCATGGCAAGGATGAGGGTACATCACTTGCCTCAATACCAGAAAAGCTTGGTCGGTGACATCCCCCACTCTTGGATCTGGCCGCAGAGCAGCAAGCTGAGGAGCAGAAAGAAAGTAGATCACGGCGAGGGAAGTGCAGATCCACTCTCGAAATCGTATTCCGACCCCTAAATCTCCAGGAATCGGCGTCCGAAGGCTAGGGTAGGCCGGCGGTGCTCTTCCTCTCGTACAGGCGACGGCTTCTTCCAAGCAGAGAAACAGGAAAAGAACAAAAGGAACCCAGCCCTAATTCTGACCCAAGACTATATATATCAGTTTTTAATAATAAACAATCAACATAATAATCATTATTTATACTCAATATCAAAACAACCCGAAACCCGAAACTTCTCGGAAAAAGACGAAATTCACGCCGCATCTAAAAACCCACGCTACGAACGCAACTATGAAGTCGAAATTAGCATTCGACGAACAAAACCCAGGATAACACCGCCCGAAACCAAAACACAAGCATTCCCTAAGAGGCCCAACCGAGTCATCAAACGTACTCCGGCTAGATGGGGAATCTTGCTAACAGGCTACAAACAGGCTACACAGGGAACCCTAAGAGCTAAGACCACGCTCTACAATGGCAAAAAGCCGGAAATATGCCATCGTAACGCCAGCCAAAGATCAAACAAAACACAGAAAAACTGGGGGCGTTACAGCCACTCCCCCTAAAAGAAAGTTTCGCCTCGAAACTTTACTCCCAACACTCCTATAAAGTAGGAGAGATAAAGAGCCAGGAAAGGGCTACAAATAAATAAAAACAAAACAGAGCATACCAGGCACAAGATCAGGGAAACAGACAAGGGTGAGCCTCCCTCATAGCCGACTCCAACTCCCAAGTCGCGCTCTCCATATCCTGATTCCTCCATAAAACTTTAACCATAGGAATAGTCTTCTTCCGCAACGCCCGAACTTGAGAATCCAAAATGCGAACAGGCACCTCCACATAAGAAAGATTCGGCTCCAACTGAGGCACAGAATCCAATACCTGCCTGCCATTTATCACACATTTACGCAGCTGACTGACGTGAAAGACATCATGCACGCCAGGGAAATTTGCGGGTAAATCCAGCCTGTAGGCTGATACCCCAATCCGCTCAACAATCGGAAACGGCCCCACGTACCTCGGGTCCAACTTCCTATTCTTGCCAAACCGCTTGACTCCAATCAACGGGGCGACCTTTAAGAACATCGAGTCCCCCACAGCAAATTCCAAGTCCGATCTACGTCGATTGGCGTTCTTCTCATATCTCTCCCGGGCTATCCGAAGCTTTTCCCGAATAAGCTTCACAGCGGTTTCCATCTCCTCAAGCGCTTTTGGACCCAACAAAGGTCCCTCGCCAAGCTCAGCCCAAAACAAGGGAGTCCTGCAGCGCCTCCCATACAAAGCTTCAAAGGGAGCCATTTGCAAGCTTTCTTGATAACTGTTGTTGTATGCGAATTCCGTAAACCGCAAGAGCTCATCCCACCCTCCTCCGTTGTCCAGAATATAGCATCGGATCATATCTTCCACAATCTGATTTACTCACTCTATCTGACCATTGGTCTGCAGATGATAAGCCGTGGAATATCTCAAATCTGTACCCAACCCTTCTTGAAGGCTCTTCCAAAAACGAGACGTGAACCTGGAGTCTCGATCTGATATGATACTTACGGGTACATCATGCAATCTGACAACCTCTTCCAAATACAGCTCGGCTATCTTCCTCATCGGATAATCAAACTTAAATGCTACGAAATGAGCGCTCTTCGTCAATCTGTCTACAATTACCCAAACTGAATCATGCCCCTTAGGAGATCTCGGTAAGCCGGTAATGAAATCCATCGAGATACTCTCCCACTTCCACATCGGAATCTCCAAGGGAGTCAGCTTGCCACCAGGCCTCCCATGGTCGGCTTTCACACGCCTGCAAGTGAAACACTCTGAAACAAATCTGGCTATGTCCTTCTTCATCCCGTACCACCAGGCAATGTGTTTTAAATCATGATACATCTTGGTAGACCCTGGATGGTAGACAACACTAGATCCGTGGGCGTCTCTGCACATCATATCCCGGATATCTCCAACTGCGGCGATGCAAAACCTGCCACGGTACTTCAAGGTACCCGCATCATCTATAGAGAAGTCTGGTAATTCACCCTTCTCAGCTCGAAGATACAAATGCAGAAGATCGGGATCGTCCTTCTGATGCAGTCTCGTAAGCGTAATCCACGAAGGTTCTGCTACTACTATGCTACTCTGCGAATCACAACTTCCCACAGAAATGTCCATCAACAGAAACTCTTCCACTAGACGCTCGGCGGAAAGATTAAAAATCTTACCTGACTTCCGACTCAGGGCATCAGCCACCACATTTGCATTGCCTGGATGATACTGAATTTCAACATCATAGTCGGCCACGTACTCCAACCACCACCGCTGGCACAGATTAAACTCTTTCTGAGTGAAGACATACTTCAGACTCTTATGATCCGTGAAAATCTTGCACTGCGCGCCATATAGCAAATGCCTCCACAATTTCAACGCATAGATCACAGCTGCAAACTCCAGGTCATGCGTAGGGTAGTTCCTCTCGTGAGTCTTTAGCTGCCTCGACCCGTACGCAATCACCTTCCCGCCCTGCATCAAAATGCAGCCCAGACCGACATGCGATGCATCCACATATATATCATACTCACTACCCTCCGTTGGCAAAGACAAAATTGGAGCCGAACATAGCCTTCTTTTTAGTTCCTCAAAAGCCTTCTCACACTTACCATCCCATACAAAAGCTACGTTCTTCTGCGTCAACTTGGTCAACGACGCGGACAAGGTAGAGAAGCCTTCTACAAATCTTCTATAATAACCAGCCAAACCCAAGAAGCTTCTGATCTCTTTGGGGGTAACAGGTCTCGCCCATTCCATAACAGCAGCGATCTTTTCTGGGTCCACCGATATTCCCTCCTTATTAATCACGTGTCCTACAAAAGAAACTTGAGGCAACCAAAATTCACATTTGCTCAGCTTGGCCTATAGCTTATGGTCTCTCAGAGTCGCCAAGACCAGCCGCAAATGTTGATCATGCTCCTCCGCATCCTTAGAATACACCAAAACATCGTCTATAAAGACAATCACAAACTTATCTAGAAAATCCTTGAAAACTCTGTTCATCAAATCCATAAAAGCTGAGGGCGCATTAGTCAAACCGAATGACATAACCAAAAACTCAAAATGCCCATGACGAGAGCGGAATGCCGTCCGCGGAACATCGGACTCCCGAATCCTCAACTAGTGATAGCCCGAACGAAGATCTATCTTGGAAAACACGGCACTACCATGCAGTTGGTCAAACAAATCGTCGATTCGCGGCAAAGGGTACATGTTCTTAATAGTAACCTTGTTCAACTCTCTATAGTCGATGCATAACCTCATCGACCCATCCTCCTTTTTAACGAACAGCACTGGCGCACCCCAAGGCGAAGAACTTGGCCTTATAAAACCTTTTGCCAATAACTCATCCAGCTGAATTCGCCACTCTTCCAGCTCTCGTGGGGCCATCCGGTACGGCGCCTTTACGATAGGACGCGTACCTGGCTCCAAATCTATGGCAAACTCGACATCTCGGTCGGGTGGAAGACCGGGAAGATCGTCTGGAAACACATCAGAAAAGTCACACACCACAGGAATCTCTTCCAAACGGGGCTCACTAACAACCGACCCTACCAGGGAAACCACACAGGCAAAACAGCCAGAAACAAGCAACTTCCGAGCACGCACCGCAGAAATGATTGGAGACTCCTGGAGAGAATATCCATAAACGCTCCCTGGCTGACCGTTGTCTTTGACGAAGTCCAAGCGCTTACCCTTGCACTGGATCACAATATCGTACCTTGACAACCAGTCCATGCCCAAAATAACGTCGAAGTCCTCCAGGTCAGTCACCTTCAAGTCTGCCTTGGCTAGAAAATATCCCAACAAAATCGGACAATCTAGGACACCCAGCCCCGTAACCACAGAGTCACCTGAGGGGAACTTAACGCAGAAGGCACCACCAACACGATCTAGGCTCAAACTGAACCGCTACACGAAGGCTCTAGCCACAAACGAGTGGGTAGCGCCGGAATCGAAGAAAACGCGCGCCCAGCGGTTCTTACCTTAAATCGTCCGACGAATTGCACACGCATCTAAGGCAACAAGCGCTAAAACGAAAACTACAATAAAAAAAGAAACGTAACGAAATGACTGGGAAGGAGTCGAACCTGAGATAACCTGGGTCGAGGTCTACGCTTCGTCTGCCGAAAACACATTCAGCTTCCCCTTTCCTTTATCCATTTGCTGAGGCGGTGGCAAAGCCTGGAGGGGAACTGGCTGCAGAATAGGCTGGGTCTGAGGGCACCTTGTCTTGAGATGACCCTTCTGGCCGCACTGAAAACAGACCTAATCTTTTAGACAACAACGGGCATCCTCATGCCCCTTCCTTCCACACAAGGCACACACCACGTCTCCCTTGGAAACACCCTGAATCGCGTGCACCTGTTCCTTCTTCTGCGCTCCCAACCTTTTGAAACATTTCTCAAAGGGGTGGCCTGACCGGCCACAAAAGCTACAAATCTCTTTGACCTTCTTTCTCGAGATAGCATCAGGTTCCTGAGGGCTCTTCCCTCCACCGAACTTCCGCTTATCCTTCCTTAACTGCTGGCCTCTATTCTTGGCATTCTCAATGGCCTCAACTCTCAAAGCAGCTTCAACAGCGCTGGCATAACTGACTGCTCCATAGGCATTCCCTAACTGCTGAATGTCGCTTCTTAGTCCACCCAGAAATCGCTTATCTCGGTCTGCCTCAACACTCACTAGACCCGGAGCAAACCGACTCAACTTACTAAACTCAATCTCATACTCACTAACAGTAAGTTTCCTCTGCTTTAAGTGAAGAAAGTCGTTCATTAGCCGGTCCCGTTCGACTGAAGGCAGAAACTTACCTAACAACAGCACCTTAAATGACTCCCAAGTGCAACCTGCCACTAAGCTCTCTTTCTCTCTCAGCCACCAATTCTTTGCAAAGCCCTTGAGCTGGTAGGCAGCGAGCATCACTCTCTGATCGTCCGTAATCCCTGAGTAAGAGAACATCTCCTCAATGGTAATCAGCCAGTCATCCAAAATCATGAAATCTGCCTGCCCATCATAGGTAGGGGGTCTCAGCCGCTAAAACTGGGATATGAACGCCATTTCCGGAGGCACCACAACCAAAGGCACAGGAGGAGCAGGAGGGGCAGGAACAGCTACCCCCTCTGCGGGGTTCTGAGCTCTCGGGGTCTGTCCCGCCACCATTGCTACAAGGGACTGAATCTGAGCCTGCATAGCCACTACCTGCCTCGATAACTCCTCATTACTCTGCCGCAGGCTTTCTACCTACGCATCGCTCTTCCCTCCTGACGTCTCACCCTCGGATTGTGGGGTCGATCTCGTCGCAGGACGTCTCGCCATCCTAGAATCGCACAGGATTTAGACAAATCCTAGACCATCAAATAGAACAAAACTACCCGGTACGGACAAACACACTTAAATATGAACTTCAACTCCAAAACTTTCCCTGGGAGTTGTTTTTACCATGATGATGTTATGCTTATCCTAAGATGGTTCACCACCATCATACTAACTCAGGTGCCTAGACCATGAATGCATGTATTTGTATTCTTTTTGACTCAAAACCATGTGTGTACATATGTCATCTTGCAAATCTTTAGCTTGGCACGTTGTGCTTATGAAATGTTATGCTATGCATGATGTGCTATGCATTCTAAAAAAAAGCCTTAGTGCATGCCATGGGCAGCGTACACATGAAAATGTTATGCATCCCATACTACATAACATTCCCATGTAACGAAAAAGAAAACGTGCTAGCCGCATTCATGTGGTGAGGTTATGCATCCCATACTATATAACCCTCACATGTTTCCTCCTATGGTGGATCCATATACAAACACATATTATGCATCCCATACTACATAATATGCCCTGTATACTTCTTTATGCTCATGAGTGTAGTGTTCGTGCTTCGGCCAAGATGTGCCGATGACATATCGGTGTGTGAATAGTATGATGCTAAACACTAATGCAGACAAGGGAAAGGTTGCCCAACCATTCGTCAAGCAACCTCCCTCTGATACCAACTGTCACAACCCGTATTTTCTCAACGGTAAAATCGTATCAGAGTAAGAGAAAACACGTGCCGTGATGCCACGTCGTGCAGGGGATAACTGCACACGCTCAGACAAAACTCCAGACGTTAGATTTTAAGGAAAAACATTGATTTAAATATGAAAGAAAATCAGTTAAGTTGAATGGCCGTATCCCTCGGCACATTGGATCAGCTAGTCCACAGTTAAAATTATATCTATACGCAGCAGAAAATACTTTGGTTAAATTAAGCTGACAACCTAAATAAGCACGAGAGTCCCCGGGGGGCGACTTATGGAATGCACGACTCTAAGGTGAATATTATAGGTATAAAAGATAGTGTTTTACGCTGAGGAAAAATAGTGTCTTTGTTTTAGAAAACATGTTATGCATGAAGTACATATATTAATACTTTTAGGGTTTAAAATATCTAACATGCAACCTAGCATAAATCCTTCCCAGAAGCAAGTAACCAACCACATAAAGGCAAAATCAGCAGTTTAATTTCATATCCAGCATCACAAGAAGCCACCAGTGGGCGTCAACAACCTGACACGAACCCACTGGCGAGTATGTATGTCTATACAGAAAAGTAAGGAACTACCTCACAACAAAATGGGGATCAGCTATCTCAGCAACCCTAGAGGCCACCAACAGCCCCTCCAAAGCAACTAGCCGCTGAACTGGCTACAACCTGGACCTGATGCATTCAAGAAAGGAACACCTCAGCAAGGAAACAATCAAGAGGTAAAATAGAGCAATAAATTAATTAGCAAATAAGAAGAAGGGTTTACCAACCCGGCAACAAACTGCAATAAGCAAAAGAAAAGGGGATGACAGTAAGAAAAGAATGCTATCAAAAACACCGCAGAGCACACCAAGTGCGAGCAATAAAACCAATATGCCTTACCAAGACAGAGCCTGCAACAGCATCAAGACATATTCATATGCCAAAAGGAAGGAAAGCATAAACGGGAAAGGGACTAACAGTCCTAACACGTGGGCAAGTGGAAGTGGTCAAAACATGGATCTGAATACATAACCAAAATCAGACCCAAAAGGGGCCAAGGGGTCAAACAGTGGCAGCTTTAGGGTCCCACACACTCCAACCCAAATCGGGGCAAAAGGTGGTGGCCACAACTCTCCACATAAAACCACCCCTCCAGAGGCCACCAAAACTCCACCACCTGCCACAACCCAAGAGTCGGCATGCAGAAATTAGCCGAACACCCAATGCCTCCCGCTAGGGAAAAAGTCACTCTAACAATCCTAAGAAACACACGAGCCCAAGACAAAAACATCGGGTCCAACCGACGCGGCCTTGCTCGCCTAACCCGAACCAACCCCGAGTCTACCTGACCCCAAAACAAGCACATCACCAGTGTCGTCACGATGTGTCGACACCACGACAAGCTGGTGTCGACACAACCGCGGCCGGTGTCGACACCAAGTGTCGACACCACAGCGGACGGTGTCGACACAAGGTGTCGACACTACCGCGGATGGTGTCGACACCAAGTGTCGACACCACTGCAGCCGGTGTCGACACCTTGTGTCGACACTGCCGCTGCTGGTGTCGACACCAAGTGTCGACACCACTGCGGCCGGTGTCGGCACATGGTGTCGACACTGCCGCTGCTGGTGTCGACACCAAGTGTCGACACCACTGCGGCCGGTGTCGCTACATGGTGTCGACATTGCCGCTGCTGGTGTCGATACCAAGTGTCGACACCAATGCGGCCGGTGTCGACACAAGGTGTCGACACTGCCGCTGCTGGTGTCGACACCATGTGTCGACACCACGACTGGCCTGTGTCGACACCACGTGTCGACACCAAGACTGGCCGGTGTCGACACAACAGTGTCGACACCCCAACTAGCTACAGGAGCCAGATCCAGCAAACGACCAAAAACGAGAACGGGGATTCTCTCTCTCGCGTACAACCTCCATCGGCAATGGTAACTACTCGACCTAGACCGAACCAAACTGTCCCTAATAGACACAATCCCTCAGGAAAACTGAGATTTAACTGTAACTTTCTACACTACCAACGGTATGATCGGGAACAAGCCCTAGCTTACACCTAAGATCTAAACAAGAAAGAGATAAAAGATTTAATCAAAAGAAGACAAAGATCAACCATGGCAAGGATGAGGGTACATCACTTGCCTCAATACCAGAAAAGCTTGGTCGGCGGCATCCCCCACTCTCGGATCTGGCCGCAGAGCAGCAAGCTGAGGAGCAGAAAGAAAGCAGATCCCGGCGAGGGCAGTCCAGATCCACTCTCGAAATCGAATTCTGACCGCTAAATCTCCAGGAATCGGCGTCCGAAGGCTAGGGTAGGCCGACGGTGCTCTTCCTCTCGTACAGGCGATGACTTCTTCCAAGCAGAGAAACAGGAAAAGAACAAAAGGAACCCAGCCCTAATTCTGACCCAAGACTATATATATCAGTTTTTAATAATAAACAATCAACATAATAATCATTATTTATACTCAATATCAAAACAACCCGAAACCCGAAACTTCTCGGAAAAAGACGAAATTCACGCCGCAGCTAAAAACCCACGCTACGAACGCAACTACGAAGTCAAAATTAGCATTCGATGAACAAAACCCGGGATAACACCTCCCGAAGCCAAAACACAAGCATTCCCTAAGAGTCCCAACCGAGTCATCAAACGGACTCCGGCTAGCGGGGGAATCTTGCTAACAGGCTACAAACAGGTTACACAGGGAACCCTAAGAGCTAAGACCACGCTCTACAACGACAAAAAGCCGTAAATACGCCATCGTAACGCCAGCCAAAGATCAAACAAAACACAGAAAAACCGGGGGCGTTACAACAGTTCTCTTCCCCTTAAATGAATTTCGTCTCGAAATTATAGAATGGAAAGGTACGCAAAATTATATTGTACCCGAGTAGAATAGCTCGGGATACTCCTTAAGCATGATCTGCTCTTGCTCCCACGAAAGCTCCTCACGACCGCAATTGTCCCATTAGACTTTAACCATCGTGATGGCTTTGTTCCGCAATTGTCTGACCTTCGTATCCTCGATGCGAATGGGCCTAACTTTCGTTGTTAGCCCACTATCGACCGATACTTTTTCCGCAACAACCACTTATGCTGGTTCTTTCATCACTTTGCGTAGGACCGAGATGTGAAATACATCATGCAATCCACTCAGCTCTAACGAAAGTGCTATCTGATAGGCATCTTCACCAACATGCTCCAAGATCTCAAAAGGCCCAACATATCTGAGACTAAGCTTATTTAAGCGTCTAATCCTTGATACGCCTTTAAATGACTTTATCTTGAGGTATACCCAATCGCCCACAGCAAACTCCACGTTCTGATGCTTGGCAATGTAGTACTTGGGCTACCTATCTTGGGCTATTAATAGCTTCTCTCGAATAAACCGTATCGTTGAAGTAGCATATTCAACATCCCTTCGCTTGTACAGCTTCGATTCTCCAGTTTCTACCCAAGACAATGGCGTACGACACCTCCTCCCGTACAGAGCCTCAAAAGGAGCCATCTGAATACTTGCTTGGTAGCTATTAATATAAGCGAACTCAATCATAAAAATATGGTCCTCCAATCTTTTCCCAAAATCCAATGCACACATACGAAGCATATATTCCATTGTCCTATTCACTCTTTCAGTTTGCCTATCTTTCTGTGGGTGAGAAGTCATGCTGAAATGAAACTTGGTACCCAACAACTGATGAATGAGCCTATAGTCATTAGACGTGATCCGACCATCTCGGTCACTTACTATGCTCCAGGGCACGTCGTGCAATCGGACTATGTTGTTCACATAAAGCTTCGCCAGCATCTCCACTGAATCATCATTCTTATTGGTTATAAAATGCGACACCTTCGTTAAACCATCAACGACCACCCAAATGGCGTTGTTCCCCTTCTTTTATCTCGGCAAACCGTGCACGAAATCTGAATATATATTGACCTTTACCTCCTACAGATAATGCCTCCAAAGCTTGAGAGCGAATACAACAGCCACCAACTACAAATCATGGACCGGGTAGTATCTGTGAAGGATAGTAGCAGGAAGTACTGGAGTGAAAGTCCAGGTAATACCCGCTAATTGCTTGTGTTGTATGCCATGAACGCTAAGCTTGGGGCTAGGGATGGAAAGTCAGTTCTGTCGTGAACGTCGGGTGATCATGAGTGTCGCTGGGAACAACTCCTAGCTAACTTATGATTGCGAAGCCAGTCCTTCGGGGACAGTATGGCTATTTATTAGCTTGATGAGCTCTTCAAAAGTCTGCATGCCGAACGGACAAGGGGATTCCGACCCGCGTTAGTCTTAGCATTGAACTAACGATTTGAGCAACGGGTAAAGGCTGAACTGTGTCCGTGTTATGGTTGTCTGTCATGAGTAACTGGGCGCCTGGAACTCGACAGAATTCTTAGACCTGCGCGCCACTCGGTAAAGATGTTATGGGGGGCTACGGGCCAATCTCAGGTCGTTACAAGATTACGAGAGTATTAGGCTTGCGCGCCACGATGCCATGGTGGGCTACGGGCCAATCCTGGGTCGTTATACTAAGACTAAAGTCTCCGGCTGAAAGCCGTGGATCAAAACGCTCAAAGTTTGTCGTTGGGCTTCGGGACTTGAATGGCAATGCGCGACTGGTTTATCCGGTACACCAAGAATGTGCCCTAAGTGCACGGAATGTTGGGCCGTGGCGGCGACATTTGTGATATGTTGATAGTGCGTGAATGCACATTGTGTTAGATATCAGCTTGTGAAATGCTATGCCTACAAGGAAGGAGTGCTACTGCCCCAGGTAAGGGGTAGGGTCGTTATAAATTGGTCAGCTGAATGCTGACCATTGCCTTGTTCATCACCGTGCGTTGGATTGTCCCGTGCAGTTGTAGGAGAGCTGAGCGAAAAATAGGGAGCTGAAGTCCTCGTTGTTGTTGTTGTTGTTGCTGCTGCTATGCTGGCCTTCAAAGGCCAAAGACGTTAATATGATAGTCTCTTCATGTGTTGTCGGTCTGCGTGCCGATGTATGAAAGTCACATGTATCAAGCTTAACTGTAAGGCCATAAGGCCAAACCCATTGTGTATTTGGGGACATTCCTTCGTGATGTATATATAAATGCTAATTTATATACTGTGGACATTCTGATGAGCTGACTCCAGTCAACTTAAAACCTTCCTCTTGAAATCTCTGTGTAAGCATGCGCAACTCTGATACTAACCCATAACGTCGCCGCCTGTTTGTGGCATATGTTGTGGGGCCCTGGTCGAACTTTCTATAATATGCTATCTAATAGGTGGAGTTGTTTCACCGCACACTCTCGGGAGAGGGTTTCCTATGCAAAAGAAAGACGACTACACATGTCCATGTAGAGAATCGTTACCCAAGAGGTCTGCTTCAGCCCCATGGATGGGAAACTAGCCGGATGAAAACCACCGCAACGGACTCGCCTCCGCGGATCTGGACTCGGCTTGTAATTTGGTGCTCCGAAGCTCCAACAATGGCCGGATTCCTCCTTCTTATTCTCCCTTTGCTCTCCCCTCTCTCTACCTCTTAGAAAGAGAACGGGCCAAATGAAATGAGGTTTAAACCCTCATTTCCTGACCTTATCTCATCAGGGAAGATTCTGGACCCTCGGATCCCACCTAAATAAATTGAATGGCCTTGATTTGCCGTTACAATGGTCTCCCTGGGTCCGTACACGGCCTGCGACATGGCCGTGTCATAGGCTGTGTCCCGCAATCACAATAAAATGGCCAAACACAGAATAAGACAAGGCCCGGGACACACCTGTGTTACAGGCTGTGTGCACGACATGGCTGTGTATACACCCGTGTCACAGCCCGTGTTCCCCAATCATAGTAAAACGGCCAAACACAGAATAGGACATGGCCGTGGACACACCCGTGTCATTGGCCGTGTGCCCAACATGGCTTTGGACACACCCGTATCACAGGCTATGTGAAACTATAAGGGCTCCAAAAGTCTTTCATAACACATCCAATTCATCCCCAATTTTCATAGGGCTTCGCTAAGGGTATTATAAACATATTGACTAATTCGTATTCAGGTTTTGGGGTGTTACAGTTCTCTTCCCCTTAAATGAATTTCATCCCGAAATTATAGAATGGAAAGGTACACAAAATTATATTGTACCTGAGTAGAATAGCTCGGGATACTCCTTAAGCATGGTCTGCTCTTGCTCCCTCGAAAGCTCCTCACGACCGTAATTTTCCCATTGGACTTTGACCATCGTGATGGCTTTGTTCCAAGATTGTCTAACCTTCGTATCCTCGATGCGAATGGGCCTAACTTTAGTTGTTCGCCCACTATCGACCGATACTTGATCTGCAACAACCACTTGTGCTGGTTCTTTCATGACTTTGCGTAGGACCGAGATATGAAATACATCATGCAATCCACTCAGCTCTACCGAAAGTGCTATCTGATAGGCAGCTTCACCAACATGCTCCAAGATCTCAAAAGGCCCAACATATCTCAGACTAAGCTTCTTTAAGCGTCTAATCCTTGATACGCCTTTAAACGACTTTATCTTGAGGTATACCCAATCGCCCACAGCAAACTCCACGTTCTAATGCTTGGCAATGTACTACTTGGACAACCTATCTTGGGCTATTAATAGCCGCTCTCGAATCAACCGTATCATTGAAGTAACATATTCAACGTCCCTTCGCTTGTACAGCTTCGATTCTCCAGTTTCTACCAAAGACAATGGCGTACAACACCTCCTCCCGTACAGTGCCTCAAAAGGAGCCATCTGAATGCTTGCTTGGTAGCTATTATTATAAGCGAACTCAATCATAAAAATATGGTCCTCCAATCTTGTCCAAAAATCCAATGCACACATATGAAGCATATCTTCCATTGTCCTATTCACTCTTTCAGTTTTCCTATCTTTCTGTGGGTGAAAAGTCATGCTGAAATGAAACTTGGTACCCAACAACTGATGAATGAGCCTATAGTCATTAGACGTGATCCGACCATCTCGGTCACTTACTATGCTCCAGGGCACGCCGTGCAATTGGACTATATTCTTCACATAAAGCTTCGCCAGCATCTCCACTGAATCATCATTCTTATTGGTTATAAAATGCGACACCTTCGTTAAACCATCAACGACCACCCAAATGGCGTTGTTCCCCTTCTTTTATCTCGGCAAACCGTGCACGAAATCCATGAAGATGTCATCAAATTTCCACTCCGGTATGGGCAAAGACTTCAGGAATCCGCCATTCTTCTGGCATTCAGCCTTCACCAAGGCACAGGTTCGACATTTCTCCACATACAACTCTATGTCTTTCTTCAGACTCAGCCACCAAAACTATTTCTTCATGTTCTTGAACATCTTGGTGCTCCATTGGTGAATCGAGTAGTTTGTAAAGTTTGCTTCGTACATCAATTCCTCTCGTAACTTCCTCACATTGGGAACGTACAATCGACTACCTTTCCACAAAAGGCCATCATTGATAGAGAACTGGTCGTTAGACCCATCATTGTCTTCCTCCCAGTGACATTTCAAGTTCACCTCCAACTCCAAAGCCTGTCGAATCCTATCGCGAAGACGTATTGAACCTCCGTCCAACTCAAACATGCGTTGTTACTAGATCCCTTGTGAACACAAGCGATCTCCAAGGCCTCCAAGTCATGAATAAGCCGCTCGTCGTGCACCTGTAACCAGTTGGCCCGAGCAGGAGTCCTACGACTGAGAGCATCTGCCACAACGTTCCCCTTCTCGGGAATATAATGAATCCTATAGGTGTTGTCTCCAAGGAACTCCATCCACCTATGTTGTCACATGTTTAGGTCCTTCTGTTCAATCAGATATTTTGGGCTCTTCTGATCTAAATATATATTGACTGTTACCCCCTACAGATAATGCCTCCAAAGCTTGAGAGCGAATACCATGGCTGCCAACTCCAAATCATGGACCGGGTAGTTCCTCTCATGCACCTTTAACTGACGTGATTCATAGGCTATCACCGACCTGTGCTGAAGCAGGACATAGCCTAAACCACTCCCATAGGCGTCAGTATAAACCTCAAAGCCTTCAGAAACACAAGGCGAACATAAGACAGGTACCGTCGTCAAACGACACTTTAGTTCTTCGAAAGCTTGTGCGCACTCAGGAGACCAAACAAACTTCTGATCTTTCCTTGTCAGAGTAGTGAGGGGCAATGATATCCGTGAGAAGTTCTCCTCGAAGCGCCTGTAATAGCCGGCAAGTCCTAGATAACTCCGGACTTCCGCCATCCTAGACAGCACAGGCTGTAACGCCCCCGGTTTTTCTGTGTTTTGTTTGATTTTGGATTGGCGTTACGATGACGCATTTTCCGGCCCTTCGCCGTTGTAGAGCGCGGTCCTAGCTCTGTAGGTTCCTTGTGTAGCCTGGTTGTAGCCAGTTGGCAAGTTTCCCCAGCTAGCCGGAGTCTGTTTTGGTGACTCGGTTGGGCCTCTTAGGGAAATGCTTGCGTTTTGGCTTCGGGAGGTGTTAGCCCGAGTTTTCGATCGTCGGATGTTGTTTTCGACCTCGCCGTTGTTTTCGTGGCTTGGTTGTTTAGCTACGGTGCGAGTTTTGGTCGAAATCCGAGATCGTTTGCCTTCGCGTCGTTTCGGCGTTGTTTTGTTAGCTGCATGTTTGTAATGTTTGATGTGCAGTGTGTGGCCGTTGTGGCTGAGCTTGTAGGCAGGTGTCTTGTTTCTTGTTTGCTAGGTGTTAGCAGGTTTCTTTTCTGTGGAAGTTTGGGTGACACGGCCTGGGTCACGCCCGTGACCCAGGGCGTGTCCTGCTTGGGTAGAGCTCCCGTTTCTCCGGTCGACGAATTTTTTTGGTCGACAGGGTTTTTTTTTGTTGGAACACGGCCGTGACACGGGCGTGTCACGGGCGTGTCCTCCTTCGATTCGTCGAGCTGCACTCAATGGTCGTCAGGTGGTGTTTGGTGAGAACACGGCCCTGTCACGGGCGTGTCGAGTCGACACGGGCGTGACATGGGGGCGTGTCTCTCTGTTCGACGGTCGGCGCTCCACGATCGTCGGGCGGTGTTCGAGTTGGTACACGGCCTGTGACACGGGCGTGTCACAGGGCGTGTCCCCTGCGTCGTCGAGCGGAGATCGACTTTCGTCGAGTGGGTAGGTGCGTGAGTACACGCCCCGTGACACGGGCGTGTCGGGCCGTGTCACGGGCGTGTCTGGGGGGCGTGTCCCGTGTTTTCGTCGAGTAGAGATCGACGTTCGTCGAGTGTGTGAGTACACGCCCCGTGACACGGGCGTGTCGGGCCGTGTCACGGGCGTGTCTTGGGCGTGTTCCGTACTTTTTTCCTGAAATCGTCTTTTGTTGTCGTGAACTGTTTTTCCTCCTCATTTTTCATCGTTCCCGAGTCTGGAGAGCTTCCAGCGGAAGGGTTTCGAGAGGAGGCGGTGGTTGTTTTGGCCGGCGATTTCGGGAAGGTTAGAGCCCGTTTTTCTCGTGTGATAGCGGATTCGGTTTGCTCTCGGCTAGATCTTCCCTTCCATGTAAGTTTTTCTTGATTTAGGGTTCGATTCCAGGAATTTCTAATTTACTGATTTCTTTCTTCCCTCAAGTTTCAGCTTTGGTCTTCTAGGTGGCCGATCTTGCCGCCGGAGCCAAGCCATGGTGCGGCTGTTGTTTTGTTTTTCCGGAGAGGTAGAGGCAAGTGGCCCTTGCCCTTGCCAAATTTATTTCTAACCCTTGATCTTTTTATTCCTTCTGCAAAGCTCTGTTCTCTTTGTCCTTTTTCCTCCCTAGGGCAGCAGGTTAAGTTATTTTCATCAAGCTTTTAATCAAGTGCTGATTCTTCATTTCTGTTTCTGGAATTTTTATCATGTTCTCTTTTGTCGGAAGTTTGGTGTTCAGTGGGTAGCTATAGTTAGGGTGAGGCTGCGGTAGAGGTGGTTCAGGTTTGGTTGCGATAGTCCCGAGTAGTTAGGACGGAACGGAGGGTTGGGATTAGATTGCCAACTCTCTGCTTGCTCGCAATGAGAGAGCTTAGGCTGCGATTTTTAACGAGACTTACGTTTACCCTAAGTGGAAAGCGCTGACAGCGTCGAGTGAGCCGAGCTCACTCAACGCCGTCACCCAGCATAGGACTTGTGGCTAGTATTGTTAGGCGTCAGGTGAGTGGAGTTTACTCAACGCTGCGTCGAATGGGCTCGACATTTCTGTCTTGAGTTTTTGTGTACCTTAGGACTGTTAGTGTGACTTTACCCTTCCTTTAGGGGGTGGTATTGGGTGTTCGGCAAATTTTTGCTTGCCGACTCTTGGGTTGTGGCAGGTGGTGCATGTTTAGTGGCCTCTAAGAGGGGTGGATTTTGATGTGGAGAGCTGTGGCCACGACCTGTTTGCCCTGGTTTGGGTTGGTGTGGGACCCTAAAGCTGCCACTGGCGACCCCTTAGCCCTTTTTGGACCTGATTCTGGTTATGAATTCAGATCCATGTTTTTTTTTTGACCACTGCCACTTACCCACGTATTAGGAATGTTAGACTCTTTCGTTGAGCATGTTGCTTTTATTGCTCGCACCTGGTGTGCTTTGCTGTGCTTAGACAGTGCTCTTTTCTTACTGTCATGCTCTTTCTTTTGCTTATAGCAGCTTGTTGTCGGGTTGGTAAACCCTTCTTTTTGCTCTTAACTCTAATGCTTTATTTACTCTTTTGATTATTTCCTTGCTGAGGTGTTCTTTTTCTTGAATGCCTCAGGTCCAGGTTGTAGCCGGTTCGGCGGCTAGTTCTTTTGGAAGGGCTGGCTTGTGGCCTCTTGGGTAGCTGAGACAGCTGATCCCGATTTTGTGAGGTAGTTCTTTACTTTTCTGTATAGACATACATACTCATCAGTGGGTTCGTGTCAGGTTGTTGGCGCCCACTGGTGGCTTCTTGCGATGCTGGATATGAACTTAAACTGCTGTTTTTGCCTTTTAGTGGTTGTTTACTTGCTTCTGGGATGGATTTTTGCTAGGTTGCATGTTAGATATTTTTAAACCCCAAAAGCATTATTATATGAATATCATGCATAGCATAATTATAAAACAAAGACACTACATTTCCTTAGCGTAAAAAGATTATCTTTTTATATCTATTATATTCACATTAGAGTTGTGCATACCATGAGTTGTCTCTCGGGGACACTTATGCTCACTAGGGTGTCAACTTAATTGAACCAAACTATTTTCTGCTGCGTATACTTATACTTTTAATTGTGGACTAGCTGATCCACCGTGCCGAGGGATACGGCCAATCAACATAACTGCTTTCTTTCATAATTAATCAACGATTTTCCTTAAAACTAAGATTTGGAGTTTTGCCTGAGCGCGTGCAGTTATCCCCTGCACGGCGTGGCATCACGGCACGTGTTTTCTCTTGCTCTGATACGATTTTATCGATGAGAAAATGCGGGTTGTGACAGTTGGTATCAGAGGGAGGTTGCTTGACAAATGGTCGGGCAACCTTTCCCCTTGTTTGCATTAGTGGTTAGCGTCATACCATACACACACCGATATGTCATCAGCACGTCTTGGCTAAAGCACGAACACTACACTCATAAGCATAAAGAAGTATATGGGGCATATTATGTAGTATGGGATGCATAATATGTGTTTGTATATGGATCCACCATAGGAGGCAACATGTGAGGGTTATGTAGTATGGGATGCATAACCTCACCACATGAATGCGGCTAGCACGTTTTCTTTTTTCGTTGCATGGGAATGTTATGTAGTATGGGATGCATAACATTTTCATGTGTACGCCGCCCATGGCATGCATTAAGGCCTTTTTTTGAATGCATAGCACATCATGCATAGCATAACATTTCATAAGCACAACGTGTTAAGCTAAAGATTTGCAGGATGACATATGTACACACATGGTTTTGAGTCAAAAAATAATACAAATACATGCATTCATGGTTTAGGCACATGAGTTAGTATGATGGTGGTGAACCATCTTAGGTTAAGCATAACATCATCATGATAAAACAACTCCCAGAGCAAGTTTTGCAGTTGAAGTTCATATTTAAGTGTGTTGGTCTGTACCGGGTAATTTTGTTCTAGCTGTTGGGCTAAGTTTCGTCTAAAGCTTGTGCGATTATAGGATGGCGAGACGTCCTGCAACGAGGTCGACCCCCCAATCCGAGGGTGAGACGTCGGGAGCGCAGAGCGAGGCGTTGGTAGAAAACCTGCGGCAGAGTAATGAGACCCTATCGAGGCAGGTGGTGGCTATGCAGGCTCAGATTCAGTCCCTAGTGGCAGTGGTGGCGGGACAGGCCCCGAGAGTTCCGGACCCCGCTGAGGGGGTAGCTGTTCCTGCCCCTCCTGCTCCTCCCGTGCCTTTGGTTGTGGTGCCCCCGGAGATGGCGTTTATATCCCAGTTTCAGCGACTGAGACCCCCTACTTATGATGGGCAGGCAGATTTCATGATTTTGGATGACTGGCTGATTACTATTGAGGAGATGTTCTCCTATTCGGGGATTACGGATGATCAGAGAGTGATGCTCGCTGCCTACCAGCTCAAGGGCTTGGCAAAGAATTGGTGGTTGAGGGAGAAAGAGAGCTTGGTGGCAGGATGCTCTTGGGAGTCATTTAAAGGGATGCTGTTGAGTAAGTTTTTGCCTTCAGTCGAAAGGGACCGACTGATGAATGACTTTCTCCATTTGAAGCAGAGGAAACTCACGGTCAGTGAGTATGAGATTGAGTTTAGTAAGTTGAGCCGGTTTGCTCCTGGTCTGGTGAGTGTTGAAGCAGACCGAGTTAAGCGATTTCTGGGTGGACTGAGAAGTGACATTCAGCAGTTAGCGAATGCCTACGGCGCAGTCAGTTATGCCAGCGTGGTCGAAGCTGCCTTGAGGGTTGAGGCCATTGAGAATGCCAAGAATAGAGGTCAGCAGTTGTGGAAGGATAAGCGAAAGTCCGGTGGAGGGAAGAGCCCTCAGGAACCCGATGCGGTCTCGAGAAAGAGGAGCAAAGAGGTTTGTAGTTTCTGTGGCCGACCAGGCCACCCCTTTGAGAAGTGTTTCAAAAGGTTTGGAGCGCAGAAGAAGGAGCAGGTACATGCAATTCAGGGTGCTCCCAGAGGAGACTTGGTGTGTGCCTTGTGTGGGAGGAAGGGGCATGAGGCTGCCCGTTGCTGGTCGAGAGATAAAGTCTGTTTTCAGTGTGGGCAGAAGGGCCATCTCAAGACAAAGTGCCCACAGTCCCAGCCTATTCTGCAGCCGGTACCCCTCCAGGCTTTGCCACCGCCCCAGCAATTGGATAGAGGAAAGGGGAAGCTGAATGTGCTTTCGGCAGACGAAGCGCAGACTTCGACCCAGGTTATCTCAGGTTTGATTTCTCCTCAGTCGTTTCGTTATGCTCCCTTTGTGGTTGTAGTTTTCGTTTTAGCGTTTGTTTCCTTAGATGCTTGCGCTATTTGTAGGACGATTTAAGGTAAAGAACCGCTGGGCGCGCGTTCTCTTCGATTCAGGCGCTACCCACTCGTTTGTGGCTAGAGCCTTCGTGGAGCGGTTCAGTTTGGGCCTAGATCGTGTTGGTGGTGCCTTTTGCGTTAAGTTCCCCTCCGGTGACTCTGTGGTTACGGACCTGGGTGTCCGTGATTGTCCGATTTTGTTGGGGGATTTTCTAGCCAAGGCAGATCTGAAGGTGATTGACCTGGAGGACTTGATGTTATCTTGGGCATGGACTGGTTGTCAAGGTACGATGTTGTGATCCAGTGCAAGGGTAAGCGCTTGGACTTCGTCAAGGACAACGGTCAGCCAGGGAGCGTTATGGCTATTCTCTCCAGGAGTCTCCAGTCATTTCTGCGGTGCGTGCTCGGAAGTTGCTTGATTCTGGTTGTTCTGCCTGTGTGGTCTCTCTGATAGGGGCTGTTGTTAGAGTGTCGTGTTTGCAAGAGATCCCTGTGGTGTGTGACTTCTCCGATGTGTTTCCTGATGATCTTCCCGGTCTTCCACCCGATCGAGATGTCGAGTTTGCTATAGATTTGGAGCCAGGCACGCGTCCTATTGCCAAGGCGCCGTACCGGATGGCCCGCGAGAGCTGGAAGAGTTGCGAATTCAGCTGGATGAGATGTTGGCAAAAGGGTTCATTAGGCCGAGTTCTTCTCCATGGGGTGCACCAGTGCTGTTCGTTAAAAAGAAGGATGGGTCGATGAGGCTATGCATCGACTATAGAGAACTGAACAAGGTTACTATTAAGAACAGGTACCCTTTGCCTCGGATTGACGATCTGTTTGACCAACTGCGTGGTAGTGCCGTGTTTTCCAAGATAGATCTTCGATCTGGCTATCACCAGTTGAGGATTCGGGAGTCAGATGTTCCGCGGACGGCGTTCCGCTCTCGTCATGGGCATTTGAGTTTTTAGTTATGTCATTTGGTTTGACTAATGCACCCTCAGCTTTTATGGATCTGATGAATAGAGTTTTCAAGGATTTTCTGGATAAGTTTGTGATTGTCTTTATAGATGACGTTTTGGTATATTCTAAGATGCGGAGGAGCATGATCGGCATTTGCGTCTAGTCTTGGCGACTCTGAGAGACCATAAGCTTTACGCCAAGCTGAACAAGTGCGAATTTTGGTTGCCTCAAGTTTCTTTTCTCGGCCACGTGGTGAATAAGGAGGGAATATCGGTGGACCCAGAAAAGATCGCTGCTGTTATGGAGTGGGCGAGGCCTGTTACTCCCAAAGAGATCAGAAGCTTCTTGGGCTTGGCTGGATATTATAGGAGATTTGTAGAGGGATTCTCTACTTTGTCTGCGCCATTGACCAGGTTGACGCAGAAGAATGCAGCCTTCATATGGGATAGCAAGTGTGAGGAGGCTTTTGAGGAATTAAAAAGAAGGTTATGTTCAGCTCCAGTTTTGTCTTTGCCTACTGAGGATAGTGAGTATGATATATTGTGGATGCGTCGCACGTCGGACTGGGCTGCGTTTTGATGCAGGGCGGGAAGGTGATTGCGTACGGGTCGAGGCAGCTAAAGACTCATGAGAGGAATTACCCTACGCATGACCTGGAGTTTGCAGCTGTAATCTATGCGTTGAAATTGTGGAGGCATTTGCTGTATGGCGCACAGTGCAAGATTTTCACGGATCATAAGAGTTTGAAGTATGTCTTCACTCAGAAAGAGTTGAATCTGCGCCAGCGGCGGTGGTTGGAGTACGTGGCCGACTATGATGTTGAAATCCAGTATCATCCGGGTAAGGCGAATGTGGTGGCCGATGCCCTAAGTCGGAAGTCAGGAAAGATTTTCAATCTCTCCGCCGATCGTCTTGTGGAAGAGTTTCTTTTGATGGACATTTCTGTGGGAAGCTACGATTCGCAGAGTAGCTTGGCAGTGGCAGAACCTTCGTGGATTGCGCTTACGCGACTGCATCAGAAAGATGATCCCGATCTTTTGCATTTGTACCTTCGAGCTGAAAGAGGTGAACTACCAGATTTCTCTATAGATGATGCGGGTACCTTGAAGTTTCGTGGTAGGTTTTGCATTCCCGCAGTTGGGGATATCCGGGATATGGTGTGCAGGAAGCCCACGGATCTAGTGTTGCCTACCATCCAGGGTCTACCAAAATGTACCATGATTTAAAGCAGATCGCGTGGTGGTATGGGATGAAGAAGGACGTAGCCAGATTTGTTTCTGAGTGCTTCACTTGCAGGCGTGTGAAGGCCGACCATGGGAGGCCTGGTGGCAAGCTAACTCCCTTAGAGATTCCGATGTGGAAGTGGGAGAGTATCTCGATGGATTTCATTACAGGCTTACCGAGATCTCCTAAAGGGCATGATTCAGTTTGGGTGATCGTAGACAGATTGACGAAGAGTGCTCACTTCGTACCATTTAAGATCGATTATCCGATGAGGAAGATAGCCGAGCTGTATTTGGATGAGGTTATTAGATTGCATGGTGTACCCGTGAGTATCATATCAGATCGAGACTCCAGGTTTACGTCTCGTTTTTGGAAGAGCCTTCAAGAAGGGTTGGGTACAGATTTGAGATATTCCACAGCCTATCATCCCAGACCAATGGTCAGACGGAGCGAGTAAATCAGATTGTGGAAGATATGATCCGATGCTATGTTCTGGAGCACGGAGGAGCGTGGGATGAGCGCTTGCGGCTTATGGAATTTGCGTATAACAACAGTTATCAAGAAAGCTTGCAAATGGCTCCTTTTGAAGCTTTGTATGGGAGGCGCTGCAGGACTCCCTTGTTTTGGGCTGAGGTTGGCGAGAGACCTTTGTTGGGTCCAGAAGCTCTCGAGGAGATGGAAACTGCTGTGAAGCTTATTCGGGAAAAGCTTCGGATAGCCCAGGAGAGATATGAGAAAAATGCCAATCGGCGTAGATCAGATTTGGAATTTTTGGTGGGGGACTCAGTGTTCTTAAAGGTCTCCCCGTTGATTGGAGTCAAGCGTTTGGCAAGAACAGGAAGTTGGACCCGAGGTTCGTGGGGCCGTTTCCGATTGTTGAGCGGATTGGGATATCAGCTTATAGGCTGGCGTTGCCCGCAAATTTCCCTGGCGTGCATAATGTCTTCCACGTCAGCCAGCTGCGGAAATGTGTATTGAATGACAGGCAGGTTTTGGATTCTGTGCCTCAGTTGGAGCCGAATCTTTCTTATGTGGAGGTGCCTGTCCGCATTCTGGATTCTCAGGTTCGTGCGCTGCGGAAGAAATCTATTCCGATGGTTAAAGTTTTATGGAGGAATCAGGATGTAGAAAGCGCGACTTGGGAGTTGGAGTCGGCTATGAGGGAGGCTCACCCTCATCTGTTTCCCTGAGCTTGTGCCTGGTATGTTTTGTTTTATTTATGAATATATAGTCCTTTCCTGGCTCTTTCTCTCTCCTTCTTCTTAGGAGTGTTGTGAGTAAAGTTTCGAGGCGAAACTTTCTTTTAGGGGAGTGGCTGTAACGCCCCCGGTTTTTCTGTGTTTTGTTTGATTTTGGATTGGCGTTACGATGACGCATTTTCCGGCCCTTCGCCGTTGTAGAGCGCGTCCTAGCTCTGTAGGTTCCTTGTGTAGCCTGGTTGTAGCCAGTTGGCAAGTTTCCCCAGCTAGCCGGAGTCTGTTTTGGTGACTCGGTTGGGCCTCTTAGGGAAATGCTTGCGTTTTGGCTTCGGGAGGTGTTAGCCCGAGTTTTCGATCGTCGGATGTTGTTTTCGACCTCGCCGTTGTTTTCGTGGCTTGGTTGTTTAGCTACGGTGCGAGTTTTGGTCGAAATCCGAGATCGTTTGCCTTCGCGTCGTTTCGGCGTTGTTTTGTTAGCTGCATGTTTGTAATGTTTGCTGTGCAGTGTGTGGCCGTTGTGGCTGAGCTTGTAGTGTAAGACCCCATTTTTTTTTTCTCGCCACCGGGGTCTTATGCCCAGAACCGCCGCTTTGCGGTGACCCTTCACGCCTTGAAGCGACATCACCACAAAACGCCGTTTCTGCCGGCCAATTCGATCGCAGCATAGTAACAAAATTAGAGTAACATCATGCGCAGCACAACTCTAAGTAAAAGTCCACAGAAATATCACGTCAAGTAAAAATATCTCCACGATGGGAGAGTCCACAAAACCAAGCACTGTAAATAAGGGCTTATGCCCGATACATCAATTCCTCACTACAAGATCTCTCATGAGGAAATAAAGTAAAAATTACTAGAGTAAGGGCCTCACGGTCCCAGCTGTCTGAACTCCTGTGCTAGACTGCCCTATCTCCAAGCGTGTCAACCTCTGGGGCTGCTCCTCCAGTCTGGGCTCCGCGATCCCCTAAATGATGTGGTTCGAAAACCGTTAGTCTAAAAGACTAAGTCCTATCATCCCCCACCCCTTCCCCCGTGGCTCCTAGACACCGAGCGGAGAGGAAGAAAGGAGGACTTGAAAGTGGAGAGTATATCAAATGCAGGTGACGGTGGACTTAAATCTAGCAATTTATATAGTAACTAATCATATATGTAAACAAGTAAAGTAAAGTGACCTTAACTTATATGGGTACATATAAGCAAGGGGTCTTTTGCAAGGCTCCCATCGTATAAAGAGTCCCATACCAATTTATACGTTGGGGTGTCGGTTATTAACAGCAATATATATATATGTAAAGAAAATTAACCTTAATTTATAAACTTGCCCACACAAGCTTATAGACCAAGGGGTCGTTTTGCAGGGCCTAATGTATAAGTGTCCCATACCACTTATATTTTAGGTGTCGAAGGTTAAATGAATCGCTTATGCTATGACATGCAAGTGGGTATGATGGATCAAGCAAGTGCAACACACACACCCGACTCTGTGCACACAGACCTTTAGTTCCCCCTTTCTGGAGCCTCACCTCCCAGGATACCTCCGTAGTGGCAGACGGAAGCGGTGGGTTGGGCCTCGCCCACCTCTAAACCAGTATAGCACTACTGGTCAGACCTATCGTACGCCTCAACGCTGGTGCACAAGCGGACTCCTGCGTACTCTTGCCGGCTGGCGCACCGGACTTCTGTTGGCGAAGTGCTATCACAACACTTGCCGAGTCAACGGATTGGTGTCTGTGCTAAGATCCTCCAATACCGGAGACCCACCACCTTAATATCATTCCTTTTATGCACATGCAAGTTTAGCGTAATCAAAACCCGAGCCGAATCTCCCCGGACCAACACGTCCGTCACAAACAATCGAGCCGAAGCTCCCGGACCAACATCCCGTGCCATCAGTGTCTGTGAAATGTGCAACCCTAATTACTAAGTTACTCTTTTCAGCTTGTTAAACAATTTACGTTAACCCAGGACTGCCCCCGGTATTCCCTGTGAAGGGCTCTCAAGGGGCACTAGGAACTGTGTTGGGATTACGCCCAGCGTTCCCTTTCGCAAGGTACTTATTTTATTATTGGTTGATTCCCTTACCCATTATTTTCTCATGTTTCGATATGCTAATCCTAGGGTGATTTGACTCCAACTCTCCTTGGGTAGGACGATCTTTCGTCGGACCCGAACGCCTTTAAACCCTAGACAAAACCACTCCCTACTCACTCATCTTCCAAAGATGCAGCCCATTCCACTTGTTCTTGCAGCAAACCATCAAGACCCATCATACGTGCCCTAATCCACATCCAAATGAGATCCTGCAGTTTTGCTATATGCAGACCACTTAAGCTACGTGACCCGTAAAAAGGGAAGTACATGAAATACTCATCCAGTACCATCATGATAATTATCAGAGGTCTATTATGATAAATATAGACTAAATTCAGAAAATCATATTTTTCCCAATTAATCTACTATTTATTGAATTTTCCTCAAAAACTAGGCCATAGTCAATTTGAACATGAACCATAAGATTTTCTCAGGTAATGGCCTCCTAAAATTTGTATTCACTAAATAACAGAGAAATATCATTGGTTGCCAATTTTCATAATTTTCCAGATAATTCTTGACCTCTAAAGGATTTATTAAAATAATTCCTAAAATCAAATATAATGAGGAAGTGCCACATATATGTCTCCAATAATTATGTAAAAATTACTAGGGCTTCATAAGGAACTAAAAACATCATGATCAAGAAATTAGAATTTTTCAGACAATCTAAAAGTCATTATTAAATTTCCCAAGGTTCCATGGAATTAAATGATTAAAGAAGCAACTACTAAATATCATTCTTCAAAAATTTCATAAAAATTTACAGAGATGGGTATCATGATTATAAGCCCCTTTGCTAAGTTTTATCAAGTTTAAACAAGTATAGTTCTCTGCAAAAATTCTTAAGTGGAAATTATAAAATATAACTTTGTGAATAAAGTACCAAAATATTCATCCAAAATTTATTATAAAATTTCCAGAGACATGTATGCCCTAAGCAACTACCTATTCAAAATCTCAGCCCTTTTCAGATAGTTTTGGTATTAGTTCTTATGGTTTCAAAGCTAGTGCCCTAAACTAGGGTTATGAATTTAAGGGGTCTTAAGTCTTCCAAATGCCCTAAAATTTTAACCACAGGACCATGGTAACCCTATGGACATCATTCCCAAGTTTCAAGTCCATCCAAGATCTTTTGACCCCAATTTCTTCAAACCCTAGAAATTTACCCTAAAGGGCCTACCCTAAAATTCTAGGGCTACCCTAGTCCAAACCACTCCAAACTTCATAAGTGAGTGTAACAAGTCAAGGTATATCAGTGGCCAAAATTTCAGCCTCTGATGAGGGAATTTGGCCACTCAACCATCAAATAGTGGTTTTTGACCAAAATACCCTTATAGGGTCATATATGGGGTGGGTAGATTACCTATCCTAAACATCTCCAAATGAGCTAAAGTTTTAACCCTATACCTATCATGACAACTAAGGCCACCACCAAAATTTGGGGGAGTTTTAAATTAATTAGGTCACATAATTAAATTAATCATGATTTATTAAATTTTTCTAAAAACTATAGAAAAATGTTCTCCAAAAATTCTAAATTTTGGACAGGTTCTAGATATGCCTAAGACCTTCTCACTGCCCAAATTTCAACTTGTTTGGACAAGGAATGAAGTGTGGGCACCAAAATTAATTTCTGTTTAGGTCTAGGTATAGGTCCTACCAAAAAGGGTACCCTGGTCTGACCAGTGGCCAAAAAGGGTCCAAACAATTTTTGCTACAAACTAGACACCCTAAGCTACAATTTTCATGTTGGCAGATTTCCATTCAGGGTCCTTAAGTATTTTTAAAAATTAAATACATTAAATACAATCAGTGTGACAGAAATGAAATGTTTCTTATTTAATTCCTATAGTATCTAATCTGATGCCGCACGAATCTTGGCGCAGATCGACGGCATCTGGTCATCGTCCCGATGAGCCAACGGCCAGGATTGCTCCTTCCTGCGCCGACTTCAAACGTCTGCCGCCGGCCACCCAGTCCCTTCCCCGGCCGGCCACCGCCACCATCACCTCCGTTGAGGTGGTGGCTACCGCCAGACGGCGGCACAGCCGCCGGAGGGGCGGATTCCGGCGATCCAACCAAGAATTTTCTCGGCCGAAAGCCATGAATTTCCTGAATTGGATCGGGCTCAATTGAGCCCGAACCTCAGCCCTAATGGAACCTAAGATCTACCCATGAGAAAAGAGGAGGAGGAGGACCTTGTTGGCGGCCTGGAGACGAGCGGATCTGCGGGTTGACATGGTGGTGGCGCCGCCGATCGGATTTCTGCAACCTCCCAGTAAACTCGCCGGATTTCTTCAGTTAAGGATTGAGAAATCCTCCCCCAAGCTCACTGGTGGTGTTTAAATCATCAGAGGGGGAGAAGAATGGGAGAAAACTGCCATGGCCATCATGGCCATTAAAGGCTTGTCTCGGCCATGATGGTGGAGGCTGTAACTGCCCCTTGACAGCCAGGAAAACGGCTGGAAACTCCTCCCTTCACTGGGGGAGATGAATGCTGCCATCAATGGGGACCATTGGCCTTTCCTGGCCAATCTCCTCCTTCAACTCTCTTCCCCCTTTTCTCTCTCCTCCATTAGTGTGGGATGAAGCTTTCTCTCTCTTTCCTAGTCACCAAAACTGACCATGCTGACTCCCCAGCCTATTGGCAGCCCTTTCCACCCATAATATTTCATTATGTTGTGGTTAACTCAAAAGGAAAAGGGGTTGAGCTTGGGTTGACTCATTTAGGCTAATTTGACCTAACTCTAGCATAGGGTTGACCTTGGTCAACATGACCATTTGAGTTGACCCCAATGGGTCCTTGGTGACCTATTGGACTCCTTAAGGTCTAGGAAGACTTGGGTAAGGTTGGTTGGGCATCTTGGGGGTCACATGCCCCTTGGTAAGGGCACTTTGATCATTTTAGGGCCAGAGTTGACTTGGGTCAACAAAACCATTTGGGTTGACCCTATTGGGTCCTTGGTGACCCATTGGCCTCCCCTAAGGTCTAGGAAGGGTTATGTAGGGTTACCCTGCACTTTGGAGGTCACATACCCTTGGTAAGGGTACTTTGACCAGATTAGGAGTTTGAGTTGACTTGGGTCAACCTGGCCTCTAGGGCTGACCCCATGTGTCCTTAGAGACCTATTGACCTCACTTTAGGGTTAGGAGGGCATAGGTGGGGTCCTCTAGGTTAGGAGTAGGTCAATTGGCCCTATGTAGGCTAGTTTGACCCATTTAGGGCTAGGGTTGACCTTGGTCAATTGAGCCTCTTTGTTTGACCCCAATGGGTCCTTATGGCTCTAATGGGCCTCCAAAGGCATTAGGGGTGTTGTGGTTGGGTTTTGGGGTCAAGGTGTAGCCCATGGTCATCCTACACCATGGTTCAGAGTTCCACTATTTGCAGACCATGGTGATCCCCCACCTTCCTGTCCCCTATCTCTTGACCCATTACTGGCTTCCTAGGGTTTGTCATGACCTAGTCATGGCCAAAACCATTCTTAGGGGTCTAGTTGGAAATGAGGATGTTACAAATCCCAATAAACAAAACAAAGATTTCGTCCCCGAAATCAAAGTTGAGTCTACGGGACTTACTACCGAAGAAAAGAACCTTGTAACATCCCAGCATGGCGGCTTGTTTGCTAAAATTGGTTTAAAGGGAAACCTAGATCTATGTCCATTTCGCCCAGTCGGCAGACCAAGATCCCAATAAACAAGGATAAGCCCCCAATAAACAAAAGTTAAGCCTCTATCTGCCTAGAGCAGCCCTTAGTAAATTAAAGCAGGAGAATAAATTAACATCTTGAGGGGTCTAGAGGTATACCTGACTGAATAGCTCTGGATATTTCTGTTGCATCAGATCCTGCGGCTCCCAAGTATGCTCCTCTTGGCCATGGTTCCTCCACAGAACCTTGACTAAGGGAATCTTTTTGCGTCGCAGGATCCGTACCCCTTTATCATCGATCCGCATCGGCTCCAAGTGAACAGATCGGTCCGAAGCTACCGGCCCTTCGGTGGTCGTAATCTGCTGCTCCGGGCGTAGTAGAGCCCTTCTCAGCGAGGATATGTGGAAAACATCATGCAGAGCTGCCAGCTCTGGTGGCAACTCCAGCCTGTAAGCCAGGACCCCTACCCGTTCCAGGATCCTGTAAGGGCCCATGTACCTGGGGCTGAGCTTCTTCCTTCGGCCACGCATCCGAGAAACTCCATGCATAGGCCGGATCTTCAAAAACACTCGGTCCCCGACCTGAAATTCCACCTGACGATGGCGGGCGTCATAATACTTGGCCTGCCTGCTCTGTGCCTCTAACATCCTGTCCCTGATCAACCTCACCTGAGCCTCGGTGTCTTCAACAAAATCCGATCCCAAAGCCTTCGGGTCCTCGTCCTGAATCCAAGAGAGTGGGGTTCTACATCTCCGTCCATATAGAGCCTCGTAGGGGGCCATGCCTATGCTGGCCTGATGACTGTTGTTGTACGAGAATTCCACCATCGGTAACATCTTTTCCCAAGGCTCTCCTCGGTCTAGGATGCATAGACGTAGCAGGTCTTCCAGTGTCCGGTTTGTGCGCTCTGTCTGCCCATCCGTCTGAGGGTGGAAGGCGGTGCTAAAAGTCAGTCGAGTGCCCAAGTATGCCTGAACCGACCGCCATTCCCTGGATGTAAACCGACCGTCCCGATCTGACACGATCGTCCTGGGTACTCCATGATAGCGGATGTACTGCTCCACAAACTTCCGAACCAGAACCCCCACTGAATCGTCCTTCCTGACTGGTATAAATCTAGCCACCTTCGTCAATCGATCTACGATGACCCATATCGAATCATTTCCCGCTCGTGATCGGGGGAGACCATGAATAAAATCCATCGCAATATCCTCAAGCTTCCATTCTGGCACTGGAAGAGGTTGCAACAATCCCGCGGGGTTTCTGCATTCCGCCTTCACCAACTGGCAGGCTTCGCAATGGGTCACGAAGTGCGTAATATCCCTCTTCATTCCTGGCCAGAACATCATCCTCTTCAGATCGGCCATCATCTTGGTGATTCCCGGGTGTATCGAATACCTACTGCAATGTGCTTCCGCCATGATATCCTCCCGGATCTGACCTCCTGCGGGTATATAAATCCTTCCTCTGAAGTACAATAGCCCATCCTTCAGAGTATAATCCCCTGTCGAACCCTCCTCCAAGGTTCGAAATATCGGTTCCGTCCGTGGGTCTGTCTTCTGCCCTTCCCTGATGCGGTCCCGGATATCATCAATAGCGATCATCGACGCCAGATACTCCATGTATAATTCTGGATCGTCCTCGGATACTAGGGATATCTGCATGTCCCTTGAAAGACCGGACCAGCTCCATAGACATAAGCTGAGGTCCCTTCCCTGAAGCATTTCCTCTCCGGCTCAACGCATCTGCCACCACGTTCGCCTTCCCGGGGTGGTAGTGCATAGTATACTCATAATCTGTCAGGAACTCCACCCAACGCCTTTGTCTGATGTTGAGGTCTTTTTGCGTGTCCACGTATCTCAGGTTCTGGTGGTCGGAGAAGATGTCGCAATGAACCCCGTACAGATAGTGCCGCCAAATCTTCAAGGCGAAGATTACTGCGCCCATCTCCAGATCGTGGACCGGGTAATTTTTCTCGTGGATCTTCAACTGTCGAGAGGCATAAGCTATCACATGCCCGTTCTGCATCAGAACGGCACCCATCCCTTGGTAGGAGGCGTCGGTATACACCTGGAATCCCTCCCTTCCTGACGGAATAGCGAGGATGGGAGCCGAAGTGAGCCGACTCTTCAGCTCCACGAAGGCTGCCTCGCACTGTGGTGTCCAAACAAAAGGGGATTCCTTCTTCGTCAGAGTCGTAAGAGGGAGCGCGATCCGGGAGAATCCCTCTACAAACTTCCGGTAGTACCCGGCAAGTCCCAAGAAGCTCCGTACATCTGTCGCCGTCTTCAATGGTGGCCAATCCTGAACGGCCCGAATCTTGGCCGGGTCTACCGCCAATCCAGCCCCACTGACGATATGGCCCAAGAAGGCCACCTCCTTTAGCCAAAACTGGCATTTGCTGAATTTTGCGTACAGCTGATGTTCCCGTAACCTCTCCAATGTCAAGGTCAGGTGTCGTGCGTGCTCCCCTTCCGTCTTTGAGTAGACAAGGATGTCGTCAATAAAGATGATGACGAATACGTCCAAATATTCCTTGAACACCCTGTTCATAAGGCTCGTAAATGCTGATGGTGCATTCGTGAGCCCGAACGGCATCACTGTGAACTCGAACAGTCCGTATCGGCTACTGAAAGCGGTCTTCGGAATGTCCTCTTCTCGGATCCGCAGCTGATAATAGCCTGACCTTAAGTCAAGTTTCGAGAAGAAATGTGCTCCCTCCAGCTGATCGAACAACTCATCGATTCGTGGGAGTGGGTAGGTATTCCGAACCGTGAGTCTATTCAGCGCTCGATAGTCTATGCATAGGCGGAGACTTCCGTCCTTCTTCTTGACAAACAGAACCGGGGCTCCCCACGGTGAAGAACTTGGCCGGACGAACCCTGCCTCTACAAGTTCCTGCAGCTGACTCCGGAACTCCGCCAACTCCTTCGGGGCCATCCGGTAAGGGGCCCTAGACGTCGGCCTGGCTCCGGGCACTAACTCTATCTGAAAATCCTGCTCTCGACACGGAGGTAGTCCTGGCAATTTCTCTGGGAAGACGTCGACGAAGTCCCGCACCACTGGATGTCTGTCATGGCCCCCTTGGCCTCCTCTATCTCAAACAGAATCTGGTAAACCTCCTCCCCCTGTAGGTGGGCCTTAACGGCCTGTACTGAAGATAAAAGCACACAAGAGGTGGATCTTATACCTTCGATGACAATAAACGAGTCTCCATGCCTCACTGTGATCTTCTTCGCTTGGCAATCAATCTGGGCATGGTTCCAGTGCAACCATGTCATGCCCAGGATCAACTCGAAGATTGGCATTCTAAGAATCGTTGCCGCCACTTCGAATGGCTTCCCGCCAATCTCCGCCTCCATGTTGCAGTGGGCAGAGGTGAATAGTTCTGATCCATCAGGTAAGCGCACCCTCCTCGTCAGGCCTGTGAACCGTTCTACGCCTTCTAGCCCTTCCACGAAAGCCTCTGATACGAACGAGTGCGAAGCACCCGTGTCGAACAATGTGTAGGCGGGTTTGCCGCTGACGAAGACTATACCTGGATCGGTTAAACGTCTTAGGATTCTGTAACTAGTTTCTTCCTATTTAATCATTTTTTTTTTTGAAAAGTTCTAGAAATTTACAGCAGAGAGAATGGAATTTTTTTTTTTTTATTTAAATGATTTTTTTAAAAAAAAACTCTTGTCGTACCTGTTATGACTTGCTCCGGGTTTCGAGGCTGTGCCAGATCCAAGGCATACGCCTGCTCCCTTTCCGGTCTACGATCGCCACCTGGGTATCCACGTCCTCGGCCACGACCCCGGCCTCCGAAGTATGGCGCTGGTGGGGCAGTCTGTGGTGCTGGTGGGGGTGCCCTCCCCATGGGACAGTTCCTCCTAATGTGCCCCACCTGGTGACAATCGAAGCACACTGGCGGTTGATACGCCATTCCCCCGGGTCTCTGTTCGTCCCGCCTCTGAACTGGTGGTGGAGCCATCAACACTGGTCTTCCTATCTCCTGTCTCGCCTCCTGATGAGGCTGGTCTTCTACCCTTCTTCCATCTGTGATGCGGCCCCGCCGCTGATCATTTCGGGCTTCCCGGCTCTGGTCTTCATTTGGCCGCTTCCGGCCCCGAGTAGTAAGCCAATCCGCCTCGATTCTTTTTGCCATCTCCAAAATCCGGGAGATGGGCCCGTCAGATACAAATAGTAAGGACTCCCTCAGCTCCTCCCGCAGGCCCTTGTAGAACCTCTTCGTATACCCAGCTTCGTCCAACTGATATGAGTCTGCAAACCGGGCTAAATGATCAAACTCTCGGTGGTACTCCACCACCGTCTTGCTCCCTTGCCTCAACTGCAAAAACCTGTCCTCCAGCTCATCTCTGGCTGATTGCGGAACAAAGTGCTCCAATAGAGCGCCCTTGAATTCCTCCCAAGCTATCTCCGCAGCCGTCCTGTCAGCAAAAATCGTATCTAGGGAAGTCTTCCACCACCTCTTAGCATGAGATTCCAAGCAAGACACGACCAAGGGCACCCTTTCCTCCCACGGGCACTTGATTCCAGTCAACATCTCGTACATGATATCTAGCCACTCCTCTGTCCGGACGGCAGACTCAGTCCCACAGTAGGATGGGGGAGCGAGTCCTCGAAAGATACTCAGCCAGTTGACGCTCGGGTTTGGCTGCGGAGCCAGAACCGGTTGAGCCCTGAAAGCATCCAAAATGGCTGTCAACGTCTGTCCCACCTCCGACTGTAGGAAAGGAGTAGGGACCGGGGGAGGTGGTGCAACGTCCGGAGTCCGCTGGGCCCCGCCTTGTGGTGTGGGCTGAGCTGGAGGCTGCGAAACAAACTATATTAGTGGGTAATCAGCTCAATTATATGCAAAGTGGACTATTTTACCAGTGATTCCTCCTTAGGGTCTCACCACTGCTTCCGCTGCTAGTTTGTCCGCAAACTAAGCTCGCGCGGGGGTGGACCAGGGGTTGTGGACTGTTACTTGTCGATCGAGGTTTGCTTTGATACCACTTGTAAGACCCCATTTTTTTTTTCTCGCCACCGGGGTCTTATGCCCAGAACCGCCGCTTTGCGGTGACCCTTCACGCCTTGAAGCGACATCACCACAAAACGCCGTTTCTGCCGGCCAATTCGATCGCAGCATAGTAACAAAATTAGAGTAACATCATGCGCAGCACAACTCTAAGTAAAAGTCCACAGAAATATCACGTCAAGTAAAAATATCTCCACGATGGGAGAGTCCACAAAACCAAGCACTGTAAATAAGGGCTTATGCCCGATACATCAATTCCTCACTACAAGATCTCTCATGAGGAAATAAAGTAAAAATTACTAGAGTAAGGGCCTCACGGTCCCAGCTGTCTGAACTCCTGTGCTAGACTGCCCTATCTCCAAGCGTGTCAACCTCTGGGGCTGCTCCTCCAGTCTGGGCTCCGCGATCCCCTAAATGATGTGGTTCGAAAACCGTTAGTCTAAAAGACTAAGTCCTATCATCCCCCACCCCTTCCCCCGTGGCTCCTAGACACCGAGCGGAGAGGAAGAAAGGGAGGACTTGAAAGTGGAGAGTATATCAAATGCAGGTGACGGTGGACTTAAATCTAGCAATTTATATAGTAACTAATCATATATGTAAACAAGTAAAGTAAAGTGACCTTAACTTATATGGGTACATATAAGCAAGGGGTCTTTTGCAAGGCTCCCATCGTATAAAGAGTCCCATACCAATTTATACGTTGGGGTGTCGGTTATTAACAGCAATATATATATATGTAAAGAAAATTAACCTTAATTTATAAACTTGCCCACACAAGCTTATAGACCAAGGGGTCGTTTTGCAGGGCCTAATGTATAAGTGTCCCATACCACTTATATTTTAGGTGTCGAAGGTTAAATGAATCGCTTATGCTATGACATGCAAGTGGGTATGATGGATCAAGCAAGTGCAACACACACACCCGACTCTGTGCACACAGACCTTTAGTTCCCCCTTTCTGGAGCCTCACCTCCCAGGATACCTCCGTAGTGGCAGACGGAAGCGGTGGGTTGGGCCTCGCCCACCTCTAAACCAGTATAGCACTACTGGTCAGACCTATCGTACGCCTCAACGCTGGTGCACAAGCGGACTCCTGCGTACTCTTGCCGGCTGGCGCACCGGACTTCTGTTGGCGAAGTGCTATCACAACACTTGCCGAGTCAACGGATTGGTGTCTGTGCTAAGATCCTCCAATACCGGAGACCCACCACCTTAATATCATTCCTTTTATGCACATGCAAGTTTAGCGTAATCAAAACCCGAGCCGAATCTCCCCGGACCAACACGTCCGTCACAAACAATCGAGCCGAAGCTCCCCGGACCAACATCCCGTGCCATCAGTGTCTGTGAAATGTGCAACCCTAATTACTAAGTTACTCTTTTCAGCTTGTTAAACAATTTACGTTAACCCAGGACTGCCCCCGGTATTCCCTGTGAAGGGCTCTCAAGGGGCACTAGGAACTGTGTTGGGATTACGCCCAGCGTTCCCTTTCGCAAGGTACTTATTTTATTATTGGTTGATTCCCTTACCCATTATTTTCTCATGTTTCGATATGCTAATCCTAGGGTGATTTGACTCCAACTCTCCTTGGGTAGGACGATCTTTCGTCGGACCCGAACGCCTTTAAACCCTAGACAAAACCACTCCCTACTCACTCATCTTCCAAAGATGCAGCCCATTCCACTTGTTCTTGCAGCAAACCATCAAGACCCATCATACGTGCCCTAATCCACATCCAAATGAGATCCTGCAGTTTTGCTATATGCAGACCACTTAAGCTACGTGACCCGTAAAAAGGGAAGTACATGAAATACTCATCCAGTACCCTCATGATAATTATCAGAGGTCTATTATGATAAATATAGACTAAATTCAGAAAATCATATTTTTCCCAATTAATCTACTATTTATTGAATTTTCCTCAAAAACTAGGCCATAGTCAATTTGAACATGAACCATAAGATTTTCTCAGGTAATGGCCTCCTAAAATTTGTATTCACTAAATAACAGAGAAATATCATTGGTTGCCAATTTTCATAATTTTCCAGATAATTCTTGACCTCTAAAGGATTTATTAAAATAATTCCTAAAATCAAATATAATGAGGAAGTGCCACATATATGTCTCCAATAATTATGTAAAAATTACTAGGGCTTCATAAGGAACTAAAAACATCATGATCAAGAAATTAGAATTTTTCAGACAATCTAAAAGTCATTATTAAATTTCCCAAGGTTCCATGGAATTAAATGATTAAAGAAGCAACTACTAAATATCATTCTTCACAAAATTTCATAAAAATTTACAGAGATGGGTATCATGATTATAAGCCCCTTTGCTAAGTTTTATCAAGTTTAAACAAGTATAGTTCTCTGCAAAAATTCTTAAGTGGAAATTATAAAATATAACTTTGTGAATAAAGTACCAAAATATTCATCCAAAATTTATTATAAAATTTCCAGAGACATGTATGCCCTAAGCAACTACCTATTCAAAATCTCAGCCCTTTTCAGATAGTTTTGGTATTAGTTCTTATGGTTTCAAAGCTAGTGCCCTAAACTAGGGTTATGAATTTAAGGGGTCTTAAGTCTTCCAAATGCCCTAAAATTTTAACCACAGGACCATGGTAACCCTATGGACATCATTCCCAAGTTGCAAGTCCATCCAAGATCTTTTGACCCCAATTTCTTCAAACCCTAGAAATTTACCCTAAAGGGCCTACCCTAAAATTCTAGGGCTACCCTAGTCCAAACCACTCCAAACTTCATAAGTGAGTGTAACAAGTCAAGGTATATCAGTGGCCAAAATTTCAGCCTCTGATGAGGGAATTTGGCCACTCAACCATCAAATAGTGGTTTTTGACCAAAATACCCTTATAGGGTCATATATAGGGTGGGTAGATTACCTATCCTAAACATCTCCAAATGAGCTAAAGTTTTAACCCTATACCTATCATGACAACTAAGGCCACCCACCAAAATTTGGGGGAGTTTTAAATTAATTAGGTCACATAATTAAATTAATCATGATTTATTAAATTTTTCTAAAAACTATAGAAAAATGTTCTCCAAAAATTCTAAATTTTGGACAGGTTCTAGATATGCCTAAGACCTTCTCACTGCCCAAATTTCAACTTGTTTGGACAAGGAATGAAGTGTGGGCACCAAAATTAATTTCTGTTTAGGTCTAGGTATAGGTCCTACCAAAAAGGGTACCCTGGTCTGACCAGTGGCCAAAAAGGGTCCAAACATTTTTGCTACAAACTAGACACCCTAAGCTACAATTTTCATGTTGGGCAGATTTCCATTCAGGGTCCTTAAGTATTTTTAAAAATTAAATACATTAAATACAATCAGTGTGACAGAAATGAAATGTTTCCTATTTAATTCCTATAGTATCTAATCTGATGCCGCACGAATCTTGGCGCAGATCGACGGCATCTGGTCATCGTCCCCGATGAGCCAACGGCCAGGATTGCTCCTTCCTGCGCCGACTTCAAACGTCTGCCGCCGGCCACCCAGTCCCTTCCCCGGCCGGCCACCGCCACCATCACCTCCGTTGAGGTGGTGGCTACCGCCAGACGGCGGCACAGCCGCCGGAGGGGCGGATTCCGGCGATCCAACCAAGAATTTTCTCGGCCGAAAGCCATGAATTTCCTGAATTGGATCGGGCTCAATTGAGCCCGAACCTCAGCCCTAATGGAACCTAAGATCTACCCATGAGAAAAGAGGAGGAGGAGGACCTTGTTGGCGGCCTGGAGACGAGCGGATCTGCGGGTTGACATGGTGGTGGCGCCGCCGATCGGATTTCTGCAACCTCCCAGTAAACTCGCCGGATTTCTTCAGTTAAGGATTGAGAAATCCTCCCCAAGCTCACTGGTGGTGTTTAAATCATCAGAGGGGGAGAAGAATGGGAGAAAACTGCCATGGCCATCATGGCCATCAAAGGCTTGTCTCGGCCATGATGGTGGAGGCTGTAACTGCCCCTTGACAGCCAGGAAAACGGCTGGAAACTCCTCCCCTTCACTGGGGGAGATGAATGCTGCCATCAATGGGGACCATTGGCCTTTCCTTGGCCAATCTCCTCCTTCAACTCTCTTCCCCCTTTTCTCTCTCCTCCATTAGTGTGGGATGAAGCTTTCTCTCTCTTTCCTAGTCACCAAAACTGACCATGCTGACTCCCCAGCCTATTGGCAGCCCTTTCCACCCATAATATTTCATTATGTTGTGGTTAACTCAAAAGGAAAAGGGGTTGAGCTTGGGTTGACTCATTTAGGCTAATTTGACCTAACTCTAGCATAGGGTTGACCTTGGTCAACATGACCATTTGAGTTGACCCCAATGGGTCCTTGGTGACCTATTGGACTCCCTTAAGGTCTAGGAAGACTTGGGTAAGGTTGGTTGGGCATCTTGGGGGTCACATGCCCCTTGGTAAGGGCACTTTGATCATTTTAGGGCCAGAGTTGACTTGGGTCAACAAAACCATTTGGGTTGACCCTATTGGGTCCTTGGTGACCCATTGGCCTCCCCTAAGGTCTAGGAAGGGTTATGTAGGGTTACCCTGCACTTTGGAGGTCACATACCCTTGGTAAGGGTACTTTGACCAGATTAGGAGTTTGAGTTGACTTGGGTCAACCTGGCCTCTAGGGCTGACCCCAATGTGTCCTTAGAGACCTATTGACCTCACTTTAGGGTTAGGAGGGCATAGGTGGGGTCCTCTAGGTTAGGAGTAGGTCAATTGGCCCTATGTAGGCTAGTTTGACCCATTTAGGGCTAGGGTTGACCTTGGTCAATTGAGCCTCTTTGTTTGACCCCAATGGGTCCTTATGGCTCTAATGGGCCTCCAAAGGCATTAGGGGTGTTGTGGTTGGGTTTTGGGGTCAAGGTGTAGCCCATGGTCATCCTACACCATGGTTCAGAGTTCCACTATTTGCAGACCATGGTGATCCCCCACCTTCCTGTCCCCTATCTCTTGACCCATTACTGGCTTCCTAGGGTTTGTCATGACCTAGTCATGGCCAAAACCATTCTTAGGGGTCTAGTTGGAAATGGGATGTTACATGTAGGCAGGTGTCTTGTTTCTTGTTTGCTAGGTGTTAGCAGGTTTCTTTTCTGTGGAAGTTTGGGTGACACGGCCTGGGTCACGCCCGTGACCCAGGGCGTGTCCTGCTTGGGTAGAGCTCCAGTTTCTCCGGTCGACGAATTTTTTTGGTCGACAGGGTTTTTTTTTGTTGGAACACGGCCGTGACACGGGCGTGTCACGGGCGTGTCCTCCTTCGATTCGTCGAGCTGCGCTCGATGGTCGTCAGGTGGTGTTTGGTGAGAACACGGCCCTGTCACGGGCGTGTCGAGTCGACACGGGCGTGACATGGGGGCGTGTCTCTCTGTTCGACGGTCGGCGCTCCACGATCGTCGGGCGGTGTTCGAGTTGGTACACGGCCTGTGACACGGGCGTGTCACAGGGCGTGTCCCCTGCGTCGTCGAGCGGAGATCGACTTTCGTCGAGTGGGTAGGTGCGTGAGTACACGCCCCGTGACACGGGCGTGTCGGGCCGTGTCACGGGCGTGTCTGGGGGGCGTGTCCCGTGTTTTCGTCGAGTAGAGATCGACGTTCGTCGAGTGTGTGAGTACACGCCCCGTGACACGGGCGTGTCGGGCCGTGTCACGGGCGTGTCTTGGGCGTGTTCCGTACTTTTTTCCTGAAATCGTCTTTTGTTGTCGTGAACTGTTTTTCCTCCTCATTTTTCATCGTTCCCGAGTCTGGAGAGCTTCCAGCGGAAGGGTTTCGAGAGGAGGCGGTGGTTGTTTTGGCCGGCGATTTCGGGAAGGTTAGAGCCCGTTTTTCTCGTGTGATAGCGGATTCGGTTTGCTCTCGGCTAGATCTTCCCTTCCATGTAAGTTTTTCTTGATTTAGGGTTCGATTCCAGGAATTTCTAATTTACTGATTTCTTTCTTCCCTCAAGTTTCAGCTTTGGTCTTCTAGGTGGCCGATCTTGCCGCCGGAGCCAAGCCATGGTGCGGCTGTTGTTTGTTTTTCCGGAGAGGTAGAGGCAAGTGGCCCTTGCCCTTGCCAAATTTATTTCTAACCCTTGATCTTTTTATTCCTTCTGCAAAGCTCTGTTCTCTTTGTCCTTTTTCCTCCCTAGGGCAGCAGGTTAAGTTATTTTCATCAAGCTTTTAATCAGTGCTGATTCTTCATTTCTGTTTCTGGAATTTTTATCATGTTCTCTTTTGTCGGAAGTTTGGTGTTCAGTGGGTAGCTAGAGTTAGGGTGAGGCTGCGGTAGAGGTGGTTCAGGTTTGGTTGCGATAGTCCCGAGTAGTTAGGACGGAACGGAGGGTTGGGATTAGATTGCCAACTCTCTGCTTGCTCGCAATGAGAGAGCTTAGGCTGCGATTTTTAACGAGACTTACGTTTACCCTAAGTGGAAAGCGCTGACAGCGTCGAGTGAGCCGAGCTCACTCAACGCCGTCACCCAGCATAGGACTTGTGGCTAGTATTGTTAGGCGTCAGGTGAGTGGAGTTTACTCAACGCTGCGTCGAGTGGGCTCGACATTTCTGTCTTGAGTTTTTGTGTACTTAGGACTGTTAGTGTGACTTTACCCTTCCTTTAGGGGGTGGTATTGGGTGTTCGGCAAATTTTTGCTTGCCGACTCTTGGGTTGTGGCAGGTGGTGCATGTTTAGTGGCCTCTAAGAGGGGTGGATTTTGATGTGGAGAGCTGTGGCCACGACCTGTTTGCCCTGGTTTGGGTTGGTGTGGGACCCTAAAGCTGCCACTGGCGACCCCTTAGCCCTTTTTGGACCTGATTCTGGTTATGAATTCAGATCCATGTTTTTTTTTGACCACTGCCACTTACCCACGTATTAGGAATGTTAGACTCTTTCGTTGAGCATGTTGCTTTTATTGCTCGCACCTGGTGTGCTTTGCTGTGCTTAGACAGTGCTCTTTTCTTACTGTCATGCTCTTTCTTTTGCTTATAGCAGCTTGTTGTCGGGTTGGTAAACCCTTCTTTTTGCTCTTAACTCTAATGCTTTATTTACTCTTTTGATTATTTCCTTGCTGAGGTGTTCTTTTTCTTGAATGCCTCAGGTCCAGGTTGTAGCCGGTTCGGCGGCTAGTTCTTTTGGAAGGGCTGGCTTGTGGCCTCTTGGGTAGCTGAGACAGCTGATCCCGATTTTGTGAGGTAGTTCTTTACTTTTCTGTATAGACATACATACTCATCAGTGGGTTCGTGTCAGGTTGTTGGCGCCCACTGGTGGCTTCTTGCGATGCTGGATATGAACTTAAACTGCTGTTTTTTGCCTTTTAGTGGTTGTTTACTTGCTTCTGGGATGGATTTTTGCTAGGTTGCATGTTAGATATTTTTAACCCCAAAAGCATTATTATATGAATATCATGCATAGCATAATTATAAAACAAAGACACTACATTTCCTTAGCGTAAAAAGATTATCTTTTTATATCTATTATATTCACATTAGAGTTGTGCATACCATGAGTTGTCCCTCGGGGACACTTATGCTCACTAGGGTGTCAACTTAATTGAACCAAACTATTTTCTGCTGCGTATACTTATACTTTTAATTGTGGACTAGCTGATCCACCGTGCCGAGGGATACGGCCAATCAACATAACTGCTTTCTTTCATAATTAATCAACGATTTTCCTTAAAACTAAGATTTGGAGTTTTGCCTGAGCGCGTGCAGTTATCCCCTGCACGGCGTGGCATCACGGCACGTGTTTTCTCTTGCTCTGATACGATTTTATCGATGAGAAAATGCGGGTTGTGACACAGGCCACTACCGTATAACAACTATCTTTGCCGGATCAACCGCAATTCCTTCTCCACTAACTATATGACCAAGGAACGCTACCGAGGACAACCAAAATTCGCAATTGGAGAACTTGGCATACAGTTGGTTCCTCCTCAATATCCCCAACACCATATGCAGATGCTTGAAATGATCATCCTCGCACTGCGAGTACACCAGTATATCGTTGATAAATACTATCACGAACTGTAAAAGTAATCTCTCAACGTTCTGTTCATCAAATCCATAAACACAGATGACGCGTTCGTCAGGCCAAATGGCATGACGGTGAACCCATAATGCCCATAACGTGTGCTGAAAGCCATCTTGGGAATGTCACTTTCCCTTATCCGCAGCTGATAGTATCGAAATTTCAGATCCAACTTCGAGTGCACAATTGACCCGACCAGCTGATCGAATAGATCATCAATCCTTGGGATTGGATACTTATTCTTCTCCGTTAGCTTATTCAACTCCCGGTAATCAATATATATTCATAAACATCCGTCCTTCTTATTAATACAGAGGACCGGCGTGCTCCAAGGCAATGAACTTGGACGCACATAACCTTGCTCAAACAGCTCATGAAGCTGTACTTTCTGTTCTGTCATCTGCATAAGAGCTAACCGATACGGAGAGCGTGACACAGGTTTGGCACTGGCACTAACTCAATGGTGAAGTCAATCTCTCGCTGAGGTCGAGCTCCAGGGAGATCTTCAGGGAGTATGTCAGGAAACTCAGATACAACTGGGATGCTGTCCAGACCAGGCTTGGGCTTCGAAGACTCCACTAATGCGAAAAGCAGCTCTGCACCACTACGAACTGCCTTAACCGCCTAAAGAGCAGACATCAAAGTCTTGCTCGACTCCTTCATGCCTGAGAACGTCATCTCACGATTTGTATCTAGTCCCAATCTGAACACCTTATGGTTGCAATCAATGTTCGGATGCTGCTCCGAGAGCCAGTCCATACCAAAGATCATGTCAAACTCCACTATCGGCAGTAGCGATGCTTGCAAGTCAAACTCTTGACTCCCAATCCATATCTTCATGCAATAAACTTTATCTGCATGCATAGAAAACCCGTTAGGTAGTAGCAAATCCAATTTGTCCCTTGTCATGGAAGAAGGTAGTCCGACGCGCGATACAAATTCTTTGGGCAAAAAAGAATGCGAAGCTCCCGTGTCGAACAGTGCTCTCACCAGACAATCAAAAATCAAAACAAAGCCTAGCACAAGCAGTCATAATCTGACACGCATGAGGAAACAAGTATATATAGCTAAACTGCTATTAATTAAACCATACCTGTCACCATGTCAGCCTTCTTTATGGCCTCCTGAAGGCCAAGGTTGTACACTCCAGGCTGTACTGGAGCATAGTTGGATGCGGTTGACTACACCGCCTTTCCCTTCTCCTCGTAAGTTTCTTCAGGCATCTTCTCAGACCTTGGACGTCCTCTCCAACAATCTCGGGCAAAATGTCCCGGCATTCCACAGCTATAATAAGAGCCTGAGCTCAGCATGTAGTTGCCCCAGACAAACCCGAAAAAGGTGCTGGACACGTATTCCTAGCCTTCTTATTCCACTTACGGAACCCTGACTTTGAGGAGTTCGGCACTTTGAACTCCTTCTTCGCACTCGAGTCCTTCTTCCCTTGGACTCTCTTCAGATCTTTTTCCAATGATTGGGCCGTATTGACCGGGGTTAGGAAGCCTTACATCATAGGCCCAGAAAGTATTAGCATCAGGTCGTCACACAGACCCTCGTAGAACCGGTTGGTCTTACGCTCCTCATCGAAAAACGTAGCACTAGCATAATGACCCAACCACGTAAACTCGTCGAGATACTCATCCACGCTACTATCTTCCTTTATCAGTCTCTGGAACTGATTCTCCATATTGATCCTCTGTGCTGAGGGAAGGTATCTTGCCAAGAATAACCTTGAGAATTCCTCCATCGAGACATCAGTGAGTTTCCTTCCAACCAAGTGATGCAGCTCCAACTCTTCCCACCACAATCTCGCCTCTCCATCCAACAGGAAGGTGACTATGGTGGTCTTTTGTCATTCCTCCATTTCAGTGGCCATCAAGACTCTTTTCACCCGAGAGAGCCAATCATCGTCCTGGGATGGGGTTCCAGTCCCCCAAAAATTGAAGGATTAAAGTTCATTACATGCTTGAGCTGCTTCTTTGTTTCTCTTCTTGGTACTAAAGGCTCTACCACCTCTTGTTCCACCATTCTAGGTTCTGATGCTTGAAGCAGTACCTGCTCACCTGTAGGGGCAGGATGCTGCACTTGCCTTCCTGGCTGGGAGTTTAGCATCGCAAACACCGCCTTAGCAACAAATCTTATTGTTTCTGCTGAAGGAGGGGTTGCAGGCACGTCATTGGGTGAAGTACTTTCCTCAGAAAGCAAGCATTCTAACTGCCCTGCGGCACTCCTAGTCACCCATAGTCGTACAACATACCATTAAGTGACCAAACAGAATTGAAAAAAGCAATCATAGTAACAACCAGGTTTCTCAAACCTGTGTATTTTCATTGCTAAGTGGAGATTCATCGGTTCTTTTATGTTATAATGATGACGCACATACATGTGCTCACCACCGCTTAAAAAGAATTCGACCATGAATTCTCCTAAGAAAGACCGACATCGTAGTCTGATACTAAATTGAAATACCCCCATCCGTCACATGGGATATAACAGAAGGTCTGGCAGGGCCGCACGACATATTCCACGGATAGTTAGCGGAGTTACATATTAATACCAAGATACCAAGACAAACTTTATCAAAACCTAACATAGAGCATTCTAGCGGAAGCTTTTAAGCAAGTAAGAAGAACCCATCACATTACATGAATGTCCACTAAAACCACATCAGGAATGAAAAAACATACACAAAATTCTTGGCCTTATGGCCTTACAACATTCATCTTGAATAAAATTGTTTTGCATACTTCGTCATGCAGGCCGTCCATACATGAAAAATAGTAAAAGTAAACACTTCACTTTGGCCTTCAAGGGCCAGCATAGCATCATGGGTCTTAGCCCTCTACATGCCACTTGGCTCGCATGTTTCTGCAAAAACATTCCGCCGCATGGTGGCAAAACAAAGCAATGGTCAGCTAAAGCTGACCAAATTATAATGACCCCACCCGTTACTCTGGGCGGCGGCGCTCCTTCTCTGCAATTGTATTAGCAAAATCCAATGATAAATGAAAGTGTAATTTAAGCACACTTCACCACAGACGTAGGCACAAACGGCCACACACCACGTGCTCTCAGGGCACATTCTGAATGAATCTGATCCATTCTGCGGCTTCACCGCCACCCCAGGATGACAACCATCGTGAGCGTTTTAGTCTTTCCGGCCAAAGCCTAAGACTCGCCATCTATGCCCCCGGTAAGTGCCACATACTTTAGGTCTCTTTAACCAAACCACATAGAGCAGGTACGGTTCCACTCAACCTATTGCTCACATTGCCATGTAAATTTAAGTCATCGGCGCTGGTCAAGCTTCCACGAGTACCAACATATCGATCATGCAATAGTACATAATCCAGTTATTCACAAGGTCGGCTCTGATGCCACCAAGCTAGGATCCTAGAGCACTCAGCCCCACAAACTGGCCCCCAAGTCTCCACGAGATAGACCTCACAATAGCTCTTTCATGGATCTACCGTGGGCGGTAACACTACCGTCGTGCGGTACTTGGCAGAAATGCGTTCCTGCCCAGTTTTTCGGGTGCTCCTTGGGTTAGTCACCAAAGTTCCCTGCTTCAATCTACTGCGTAGAAACCCCAAAACATACAACACAAGAGTCTTCTCCGGCAATTCATGCATAATGAAAACATCACCAATCCAGACCAACCCGTCCGGATGGGCTTCACACACTATGCATATGTCCGTACTTCGATTCCGAAGTCTATATGCAAAACTACGGGGATAATCTGTATCTACTCGAAGGAATACCTCACGCTCACCGTGTAACGCCCCGAAACTCAAAAGAGCGACGGGGGACGTTTTGGGCCAGTTTTGGGTTCTGGTAGTAGGCACACGGCCTGGGACACGGGCGTGTCCCAGGGCGTGTCAGGCTGGGTTCGACGTTTTGGTCGAGAGGCCGACAATTTTGGAGTCGACGATCGTCGAGCAGAGAACACGGCCTGCGACACGGGCGTGTCGCAGGGCGTGTCAAGGCCGTGTCGACGATCGGCCCAGGGGGTCGATGAATTTCGCTCGACGATATGTCGGGACATAGCACACGGCCTGCGACACGGGCGTGTCGCAGGGCGTGTCGACCCGTGTCGACACTCATCCGGGAGTCGACGAACTTTGCTCGACGAAGTGCCGAGACAAGGCACACGGCCTATGACACGGGCGTGTCCAAGGCCGTGTCGTCAGGTCGACGATCTTCGCTCGACGAAGTGTCGAGTGTCGAGACCGTGTACATGGCCTGGAGCCCAGGCGTGTTGAGGTGACACAGGCAAAGACACGGGCGTGTCCTAGAACCCTTGTAGTGCTCGGGTTGTTTTCGGGGAAAAATGATGGGGGTACACGGCCGGCCACATGGCCGTGTCAGGTGGAACACGGGCGTGTCAGGTCGAACACGGGCGTGTTCGATACCCGTGTGTTGTTCCAGGCGAGCCGATTTTGACGGCGAATGAGGCACACGGCCCTGGACACGGGCGTGTGCCAGGCCGTGTGTGGTCCAGATTGGGCATTTCAGTCACGAATCAAAGCCGTTCATTTCTTTAATTGATGATCCAACGGCTGGGGGTTGTTCATGAAGGGATATACCCGGGATTGGGCCTTAGAAACCCTCACTTTTCATGAGTGGTTGTCTTTGTAAAACTTAGAGAGAGAGGAGATCCAAGGAAGGTAGAAGGAGCTAGATCCGGCCATTGGAGGAGCTTCGAAGCTCCAAATCGCGAGCCGACTCTGGATCCACGGAGGCAAAGCTAGTGCGGTGCTTTTCATCCGCTTATTTTTTCATGGCGCCAAAGAAGAACGCAAGGGTAACGATTCTCTTCTTGAGCATGAGTAGCTCTCCTTCTTTGCATAGGAAGCCCGCTCTCGCGCGTTTGCGGAGAGTTAGAGGCGTTCCTTCGTGTAGATATGTGAAGTCCCCGTTATTTAGAGTTCGTAAGCGAGAACAGACATAGGCATGATGTGTGAAGCCTACGCAGACATGTTGGTCTGGATTGGTGATGTTGCATTGCATAAATGCCGGAGAAGACTCCGTGCTATTGGTTGTTTTTTGGGTTTTCTACACGGTAGATTGCAACAGGGAGCCTTGGGGATTAACCCAAAGGTGCACCCGGAAAACTCGGCGGATGCGTGATCTTGCCAACATGGAGTCCTGTGAGCCAACTTGAACATAACCGGGTTATGTGAAATTGTGTGACGAAAATGGGACTCGGGAGAAGTTTGACGTGCGCATATGGCTTAAATTATTGTTGCGACGTGAGCACGGGTTAGATGGAACCGTACCAACTTCTATGTCGTTCGGGTTAAAGAGTCCTAAAGTTACGTGGCACTTTCCATTGGCATAGATGAGGGTCTTCGGCGGTCTATGGCTTAAATTGTCGTGACCCATGCCGGGAAGACAAATTGCTCATGATTTGGCCGTCAAAGTGGCGGTGGTGAGTCCGGAATGTCTATGGCTTTAATTGACGTGACAACGACCGGTTCACCGAGAATGTGCCCTGAGAGCACGGGGCGTATGGCCGTGCGAGCCGACGTCTGTGATGAAATGGTTATATTATATTGCTCGCTTATGCTAATGAAATGCAGGGAAGGAGCATCGCCGCCCCGAGTTGGGGTCGGGATCGTTATAATTTGGTCAGCATTGCTGACCGTTGCCTTGTTTTGCCACCGTGCGGTGGTTTGTTGCTTGCAGGTGCTGCTGGACCAAGCGGTCAATAGCGGGCTAAAGCCGAAGTGCGAAGCTGGCCCTCGAAGGCCTAATTGGAAGTGTTTACTGTTTTTATTCATGTATGACCGGCCTGCGTGCCGTAGTTTGTAAATCATGTAATATCAAGTGAAACATTTTGTAAGGCCTTAAGGCTTGTGTTGGTGTATGTATAACATTCCTATTTTGTATTAGCGGACATTCATGTTTTAGTGCTGGGTTCTTTGTTACAACTTATTAATCTACTTCCGCTAGAATGCTCTGTGAAGGACGTTATGATTTGTTGGATGGTTTCCATGAGTAACCACCCGGTCTGTCTGTAGTATATGGCGTCGGGCCCCGGCCGGACCTACTGTTATATACTATGCGACAGATAGGGGGTGTTACAATTTGGTATCAGACTACTGGTTTTGGTCGGGCTTAAGATGAATTCGTGGGCGAATTCTTGTTAAGGGGTGGTGAGCACATTGTGTGCGTCATCATTGTAACAGTAAAAGAACCCATGAATGTCCACTTAGGAATGAAAATACACGTGTTTGAGGAACCTGCGTGTTCCTATAATTGTTGTTTGCAATTTTATTTGGTCGCTTAACGGTGTTTTGTACAACTATAGGTGACCAGAAGTGGTGTTGGGCCGTCGAAACGTCGAGTTTCTGAGGCTAGTAGTGCACCAAATATTGCTCCTGCAACACCTCTATCGGCTGAGAACATAGGATTGGTGGCCGAAGCGGTGTTGGCCGTGATAAATGAGTAGCCTGCAAGGCAAACGCAGCAGCCCGCTCCTGCGATGGAGCAGGAACCTCTTCAAGAGGATGAGCCTAGGAGAGTGGAGCAAGTGGTTGTGGAACCGGTGGTGCCAAGGAGGGAAACCGAGAGACAGCTTAAGCATGTTATGAGCTTTAATCCTCCTGTATTCTCGGGGTTGGGAACCCCATCTCAAGCTGAAGACTGGCTCTCCATGGTGATGAGAGTCATGACAGCAACGGAGACGGAGGAGTGGCAAATGACCACCATCGCTACGTTCCTTCTGGACGGTGAAGTGAGAATGTGGTGGGAAGGATTGGAGCTGCACCTACTGAGATGTAGGCAACTTGTAGATGTCTCGATGGAGGAGTTCTCAAGATTGTTCTTGGCTAGATACCTTCCTTCAATGCAGAAGATAGCGTTGGAGAATGAGTTTCTGAAGTTGGTTCAGGGTGAGAGGAGTGATGAGTCCGATTTATATAGGGTTTTTCGGACTCATTTGGGCTAGTTTTCACGCGTTTGCACTTCACTTTTAGTTCTATATCGTTCATATTTCATCTTGTCTTTATTTCCATAGGAAGTGCACACTTAGGCTCGTGGTTGTGTATTTTTTGTACTTTTAATGTTTATACTCTCTTTTTGTGATTACCTGGAATGTCTGCACATATCAGTGCTGGGTTTAGGGGTTATGTGCATGTTTCAGGGACATTTGGAAGCAGGAATACTGCGCACGCTCATCAGATATAGTGCGCACGACCACTGGTCGTGCGCCACTGCTCGTACGCAATGTTCCCTGATTTCCAGAATCTCCCTGGGGTATGCGTGTAACACCCCGAAACTCAATGGAGCGAAGGGGGATGTTTTGGGCCAGTTTGGGTTCTGGCTGCAGGCACACGGCCTGGGACACGGGCGTGTCCCAGGGCGTGTCCAGCCTGTGTCGACACTGAGACAGGAAGTCGACACTTTGGTGTCGACAATGTGTCGAGACATGGCATACGGCCTGCGACACGAGCGTGTCGCAGGGCCTGTCGACCCGTGTCGATACTTAGCCGCGAAGTCGACACTTTGGTGTCGACAATATGTCGAGACATGGCACATGGCCTACGACACGGGCATGTCGCAGGGCGTGTCAACCCGTGTCGACACTCGTCCCGCGAAGTCGACACTTTGGTCTCGACATGGTGTCGAGACAAGGCACACGGCCTAGGACACGGGCATGTCGAGACCGTGTACACGGCCTGGGGTCCAGGCATGTTGAGGTGACACGGGTAGGGACACAGGCATGTCCTCGAACCCGTGCAGTGCTCGGGTTGATTTTGGGGAAAAATCATGGAGTACACGGCCGACCACACGGCCGTGTCCGGGGGAACACGGGCGTGTCAGCTCGAACACGGGCGTGTTCGATACCCGTGTGAGGTTCCAGGTGATTCGATTTTGACGGCGAATGAGGCACACGGCCCTAGACACGGGCGTGTGCCAGGCCGTGTTCGGTCCAGATTGTGCATTTCAGCCCCGAATCGAAGCCGTTCATTTCTTTAACTGAAGATCCAACGGCTGGGGGTTGTTCCTGAAGGGATATACCCGTGAATGGACTTGGAAAACCCTTACTTTTCATAAGTTTCATCTTTCTAAAACCTTAGAGAGAGAGGAGAGCCAAGGGAGGAAGAAGGAGCTAGATCCCGCCATTGGAGGAGCTTCGGAGCTTCGAATCGCGAGCCGACTCCGAATCCACGGAGGCAACGCTAGTGCGGTGGTTTTCATCCGATTACTTTTCAATGGAGCCAAAGAGGAACGCAAGGGTAACGATCCTCATCTTGAGCATGAGTAGCTCTCTTTCTTTGCATAGGAAGCCCGCTCTCGCGAGTTTGCGGAGAGTTGGAGGCGTTCCTTCGGGTAGATATGTGAAGTCCCCGTTGTTTAGAGTCCGTATGCGAGAACGGACATAGGCATGATGTGTGAAGCCTACCCGGACATGTTGGTCTGGATCGGTGATGTTGCATTGCATAAATGCCGGAGAAGACTCCGTGCTATTGGTTGTTTTTCAGGTTTTCTACGCGGTAGATTGCAGCAGGGAGCCTTGGGGACTAACCCAAAGGTGCACCCAGAAAACTGGGAGGATACGAGATCTCGCCAACTTGGTGGCCTGAGAGCCAACTTGTACATAACTGGGTTATGTGACTTGTGATGGAAATGGGACTCGGCGGAAGTTTGACCCGCGCAAATGGCTTAAATTATCGTTGCGACGTGAGCACGGGTTAGATGGAACCGTACCCATATCTATGTCGTTCTGGTTAAAGAGACCTAAGGTTACGTGGCACTTACCGTTGGCATAGATTAGGGTCTTCGGCGGTCAATGGCTTAAATTGACGTGACCCATGCCGGGAAGACAAATTGCTCATAGGTTTGGCCGTCTAAGTGGCGGTGGTGAGTCCGGAATGTCTATGGCTTTAATTGACGTGACATCGACCGGTTCACCAAGAATGTGCCCTGAGAGCACGGGGCGTGTGGCCATGCGAGCCAACGTCTGTGATGAAGTGGCTATTGATATAAATTGCTCGCTTATGCTAATGAAATGCAGGGAAGGAGCATCGCCGCCCCGAGTTGGGGGCGGGATCGTTATAATTTGGTCAGCATTGCTGATCGTTGCCTTGTTTTGCCACCATGCGGTGGTTTGTTGCTTGCAGGTGCAGCTGTACCAAGCGGTCAATAGCGGGCTAAAGCCCTTTTTGCGAAGCCGGCCCTCGAAGGCCCAAATGGAAGTGTTTACTGTTTTATTCATGTATGACCGGCCTGCGTGCCGTGGTTTGTAAAACATGTAATATTCAAGTGAAACATTTTGTAAGGCCTTAAGGCTTGTTTTGGGTATTTTGTATAACATTCCTATTCTATACTAGTGGACATTCATGCTCTAATGTTGGGTTCTTGTTTACAACTTTTATAAACTGCTTCCGCTAGAATGCTCTGTGTAGGACGTTGAGATTGGTTGGATAGTTTCCATAAGTAACCACCCGGTCTGTCTGTGGTATATGGCGTCGGGCCCCGGCCGGACCTACTGCTATATGCTATGCGACGGATAGGGGGTATTACAATGCACACTATCACTGGACACAGTGCGCACGACCACTGGTCGTGCGCCACTGATCGTGTGCATTGATTCCATTTTCTTCCAAATTCTGGCTGGGGAAAACGCACTACCACTGGCCATAGTGCGCACGACCACTGGTCGTGCGCCACTGGTCGTGTGCATTATAATTTCTGCAATCTATAAATTCGCAGGTTCCGCCCTAATTCGCTATCGCTCATTTTTCCTCCGCCGTTTTCATCTCCGAGGAGGGATTCCGCCGTCCTCCTTCAATCTCCACCCTAGGGAGGTGCTCCGGGCAAGCTTTCTCCGCCAAATTCAAGCCGGAGCTTCCTCTCGGCCTCCTCCTTCATCCTTGAGCTATAAGAAGAGCTTGACCTAGCTTTCTCCATCAAGCTAGGGGAAGTTGTGGCATCCTCCACCGGATTGTTACACGAAGAAGACGGGCCATTGGAAGTTGCGGACCGAGCTTGGACGCGGATTGACAACCCGACGATTCCAACCGTGAATCCTCAGCAAGGCTTCAGATCCGGTCGATTTCGTACACTTTTCTTCTCTTGTTGTTGAATAGTATAGTTGATCTCTTGTTTATGATGAAGTTGTACTTATTTTGATATACATTTGTATCAAATCATGTCTATGTGATTTCTTATTTCTGTTATTTTCTTGAGGTGCACCATATTCCATCCACCACCATCCACCCTTGCCGCACTAGCAATTGCTAGTGGCGTGCATAGCGAAGAGGTGATCACGACCCTCATTTTGCCATTCTCATCACCTCATCCGCAAGCCTACTCGCCCATCCGCCTAGTGATTCGGTGCATAGCGGCCCGACTAGTCTTCCATCCCGCCTGGAGAAGCATCGCATAGCGGCGTTGCATAGGAGTAGTTGATAGTGTTTTATTTTCTTTGTCCGCAATAACAAAGCCCCCATCGTTAGCGCCGACCTAAGGACTTCAATCTCAAGTCCTCCTCGAAATTAACTCCACCTTACTGTGTTCCTTGAGAGATCGATACTTGGGAAAACCCCCATTTTATATTACTTGTGCGACCGGTTCACTGCCGTGATCTTACGCATCAAGTTTTTGGCGACGTTGCCGGGGAGCACAGTCGTGTGAGTTTTTGTAGAGGAAGATAAGAGATAGAAGCCCTTTTTCATTTGTTCATATCACTTTCTTCTTTATTTTAGTTTTTAGCATTTGTGTTTGTTTTTATTTGTTCCTATTCTAGTTTTATTTTTTCTGTAGCAGGTTGTCCTATTCTTTTATCTGTGGTGTGTAGTTAATTTTTGCTTAGAATATTTCTGTGGTGAATTCTTTCTTGTTGCACCATGTATTCTTATTTGAATATTCGTTGCCGATGGTGCGGGGATTATAGGCATGGTAGTGATGAGTGCCCCACTGAAGATTGGGAGAATAATTCTCGTGGTTCTGTGTATGGAGCACCGTCTTCCTATCGTACTTCATACTCCCAACCCAGGTCTTATGGTCACTCCTCTTCTACGCATTCATCTTTTTCTTATTCCTCTCCGGTCCCACCTAGATCGAGGAGTAATGGAAAAAGATGTTTGTGTTGTCGTAGCACCGACCACGTGTTGAAAGATTGCGCAAAATTTCAGCGCCAGTTGGAGGAGGATGATGAACCGGGATCAGATTCATTCCATCCACCTCTCAATCGGCTGCCCCTTCTAATTCTGATGATATGTTCGCAGCACCACCTTATCTATGGGAGACTGCTGCAGATATACCCATCAGACTTTCTGCTGATTGGTGTGACGACATTGTGGCACCGTCTCTCCCCATGAACTCTTCCCCTCTTGTTGATTCACCCTCGGAGGAACCTGCACATATTTTCTCTGATGTTGTTGTTCCTCCGCCTTCTTTGCAAGAATTATCTATCCCTATTTTTAGTGAGTCGGTTGATGATGTTCAGCCAGATTGTGATTCTGAGCCTGAGGATGTGCCCATGTTTGACGAGGATATTATTTTCATTAATGGATAGTATTACGTCTTGGAACATGTGGAAGCACCGAGGTGTGTTGATGAGGATATCCTCTTTGTTGAGGAAGTTTCCACTTCCTTGATGGATGAGGAGGTCCAAACAACCACCGAGGACCTCGAGCTCGCGGATTCCCCTCGCCATGACTCATATGACGCGTCGATGATCTATGTCGGGATCCTGCTGGGAGTGAAACCGAGACTACTCCCCCTATTTCTGATTCTTTTAGTTATTCATCTCCTTTATTTCTTGATCCCATTTATGTATCTGAGCCTGTGCCGGTTGAGTCTTCGCAGGTTCTTCAGGAGTACTTGGAGCTTTCAGTTCGAGTCATGGATGATAGCATCCTCTTTTGAGAGGAGGTTGATTCCTCCTCTGTTGAGGAAGCTCCATTCATCGCTTTCTCCTCCTGTAGACTCCCTGTAGACGATACCTTGCTAGGAAAGGATTTCTTTTGTGATAAGATGAGCGAGGACCAGTGCTCCTCCTCTTCTTATTTCTTATTTCCTCTACCTGTGTTGGGCAGGTATTACTATTTCGGTAGAGGGGTAACTGCTCTATCACCGTATCGGTACCCGTTACCGAAATGGATATTAGGCCAGTTACCTGTGCACTTTTTATTTCATAGGCCCATTAGCTAGAACTGTTTAGAATTTAATAAGTCGTGCTGGGATGACAATAACCCCAGTACTTATCTTATATTTCCTGCATTTTTATTTTTCATGTCTATTTTAGTTTTAGCCTTTCTTTTTGTATATTTTTCTTGTGTTTTTGTGGAGCTCACCCCTGTAGGTATTCATAGCAAATTGCATAGGCGGGGTTGTGATTCTTCGTATGGCGGGCCTGCTTCAGGTTTCTACGCATCTTCTGGTATGCTCACTAGCTGAGCATTGGATAACCTCTTCCCTTATCTCTTTATGATTTTAATTTCTCTATTATATGCTGTTTTGCTTAGTTTAAGTCTGGGGGAGAGATCTGTTACCTATTTCACGTGCACATCTCATGTGCATACTAGAAGCTTTTATAGTTTTATTTTGATTAGTTCATTACACTGCACACCACTGCACCCACATGAGCTCGTGCTTAGCTTTTTGCGTGCCGCGAGTTAAACTCATTTCTTCGTTAGATTTGCGAAAATTATGGGGTTGGCTTAGGATTGTGAGACAGAGTAAAATGTTGACCTTGTTGTGCTCCTAGTCAACTGCTATCGTCTCGTGTAGAAATTCGAGTAGATTTAATTTTTCTGTATGCTTTTAGTTTTATATTTTACTAATTGTGTAAATACTTTTTATTCTACTCAAAAAAAAAAATTGGTCAATCCGGTGTAAATCCGACGGTAGCTTAAGGTTGTGTGTAGACGGCCGTTAGGTTCGTATTGCTCGAGTCCGGAGGATGGATAGTCTTTCTCGTTGGCTAAGAACTTGCCCCAAGCTATTCTTGAAGCATGGGTATAGGTTAGTTCACTCGCATGAGCGTGATGTAGGCCATCATTTTGGCCCGGTTGAGCTTTGTACCATTCCTAACGTCTTGTCCTCGCTAGCCCCGTTGTGCCTACCCCTCCTTTTGATTCAGCTCCACCATGATTTCACCAAAGCCTCAAAGCCAATCCTAGTCGCACTCCCAAGTTGAGCTTTAGAGTTTTACATTTTTCATGCTGGGGTGTTGATGTGGTGCTGTTACATGTGAATATGTGGATGTGCTCCAAAGCTTATATTTGCTGAAATTGTTAAAAAAAGAAGTAATTTGAAAAAGAAAAAGAAAAATTTAAAAAAAATGATGTTAATAGTGAAAAAGTGAAAAGTAAAAGTAAAATTGAAAATTCTATTTGAGATGTGAGTATTTTTGGAGTAGGCGGTGCACACACCCATATGTTAAAAGTTAAGTCTGGGGGTGTGATGTACCCGCATATATTTTGGTTAGCTGATGGATTCTTTCTTTGATAGCTCATTTGGGTTAGGTGCATAGCCTTCTTGTTTATCTTTGTTTACCTCACCGAAACCCAAGCCTCATCTCTTCACCTAAAGTCCTACTGATTTGTGTGTGAACCCAAACCAGCGCCGTGGAGAGAATGCGAAAGGGCAAGCATATGGTCACCGACATTGGTGGATTCCTTTGGAGGTTATCCGGAGCCCCGATCTTTGGCAATGCTTCGCCTATCGATTAGTCTACTTTCTCCCTACGCATGACCGGATGATTCACCGTGATTCCATTTTTGAGTAATAATAAAATTTTGATACGCATTGTGAAATGTATAAACTATTTTGTATACTTAGAAATTTCTTCTATTATATTTTTACGCGTGCGAGCATGCGACTTCGCATGGTACTCTGTATCGCAATTTTCTTGTTAGCTAAATTATTTTCCCTATTTGCTTAGATTTTGTTTGCTCGGGACGCGCAAATATTTAAGTACGGGGGTGTGATGAGTCCGATTTATATAGGATTTTTCGGACTCATCTGGGCTAGTTTTCACGCGTTTGCACTTCACTTTTAGTTTTATATCATTCATATTTCATCTTGTCTTTATTTCATAGGAAGTGCACACTTAGACTTGTGGTTGTGTATTTTTTGTACTTTAATGTTTATACTCTCTTTTTGTGATTGCCTGGAATGTCTGCACATATCAGTGCTGGGTTTAGGGGTTGTGTGCATGTTTCGGGGACATTTGGAAGCAGGAATACTGCGCACGCTCATCAGAAATAGTGCGCACGACCACTGGTCGTGCGCCACTGCTCGTGCGCAATGTTCCCTGATTTACATAATCTTCCTGGGGTATGCGCACTATCACTGGACAATGTGCGCACGACCACTAGGTCGTGCGCCACTGATCGTGTGCATTGATTCCATTTTCTTCCAAATTCTGGCTGGGGAAATGCACTACCACTGGCCATAGTGCGCACGACCACTGGTCGTGCGCCACTGGTCGTGTGCATTATAATTTCTGCAATCTATAAATTCGCATGTTCCGCCCTAATTCGCTATCGCTCATTTTTGCTCCGCCGTTTTCGTCTCCGAGGAGGGATTCCGCCATCCTCCTTCAAGCCGGAGCTTCCTCTCGGCCTCCTCCTTCATCCTTGAGCTATAAGAAGAGCTTGACCTAGCTTTCTCCATCAAGCTAGGGGAAGTTGTGCCATCCTCCACCGGATTGTTACACGAAGAAGACGGGCCATTGGAAGGTGGTGACAACCCTTCTCTACCCTGTACGTAGTTGAGGACCGAGCTTGGACGCGGATTGACAACCCGACGATTCCAACCGTGAATCCTCAGCAAGGCTTCAGGATCCGGTCGATTTCGCATACTTTTGTTCTCTTATTGTTGAATAGTATAGTTGATCTCTTGTTTATGATGAAGTTGTACTTATTTTGATATACATTTGTATCAAATAATGTCTATGTGATTTCTTATTTCTATTATTTTCTTGAGGTGCGCCATATTCCATCCACCACCATCCACCCTTGCCGCACTAGCAATTGCTAGTGGCGTGCATAGCGAAGAGGTGATCACGAACCTCATTCGCCATTCTCATCACCTCATCCGCAAGCTTACTCGCCCATCCGCCTAGTGATTCGGTGCATAGCGGCCCGACTAGTCTTCCATCCCGCCTGGCGAAGCATCGCATAGCGGCGTTGCATAGGAGTAGTTGATAATGTTTTATTTTCTTTGTCCACAATATCAAAGCCCCCATCGTTACCGCCGACCTAAGGACTTCAATCTCAAGTCCTCCTCGAAATTAACTCCACCTTACTGTGTTCCTTGAGAGATCGATACTTTGGAAAACCCCCATTTTATATTACTTATGCGACCAGTTCACTGCCGTGATCTTATGCATCCAGGAGCGTGGATGAATATCTCCACGAGTTTACTCGTCTGAGTCGTTATGCTAGCTCCACTATTGCGGATGAGGAACGCAAGACTAATTGCTTCTATGAAGGGTTGAGAGATGATTTGAGGTTACTACTCTCGATGCCGATGACGCAGGGTTTCTTAACCTTGGTCAACACTGAATCGGTCCTTGGAGAAGCACATGAAGAATGTACAAGCAATGAAAAGTTTGGGTGATAGGAAATCTGAATTCAAAGTGCCGACTACTTCGAAGTCCGGCTATCGAAAGTCCTTCCAGAAGCATATGACTTTGGGTCCAGCTCCTTCTGGTGCTTCTGGGGCGACTACGGGTCGGACCCCGGGCGCATGTTTTACTTGTGGAAAGACGGGGCACTTTGCCCGCGATTTTTGGAGCGGACGCCCCAAGTCCGAGAGAAGGTAGGGAGCGACCTACGAAGAGAAGGGAAAGGAGGTGGAGTCAACCGCGTTCCAATATGCTCCGGCCCAACCAAGGGTGTACAATCTTGGCCAACAGGAGGCCATCAAACAGGCTGATGTGGTGACAGGTACGGTTTAATTTATAGCAAGTCAATTTCTTTAAATACTTGTTATGCACATGTTACCTTACCACTGCTTGTTTAGGATTTGTATTGATTTGTGAAAATCCGGCACGAGCACTCTTCTATACGGGAGCTTCACACTCCTTCTTGTCCGAGGGATTTATATCACGCATCGGAGTCCCTTCTTCGATGGCGAAGGATAAGTTGGATGTGTTGTTGCCCAATGGGTGTTCGATGCACGCGGCTAGGATCTGCGATGTTAAAATTCATATTGGGAATCAGGAGTTCGATCTGCAGGCGTCTTTACTTCCGTTGGTGGAGTTCGACGTTATATTTGGCATGGACTGGCTCTCGGAGCAGCAGGCCTATATTGACTACGGTCGCAAGGAAGTCAAGCTGGGAGCAAGTCGTGAGATGACTTTTACGGGCTTAAAGGGGTCGAGCAAGACGTTGATGTCTGCTCTTCAGGTGGTGAAGGCAGTTCGTGCCGGTGTAGAACTGTTCTTTACACTAGTGGAGGTTGCAAAGCCGAAGCCCGTGTTGGATAGTATTTCAGTGGTATCGGAATACCCTGATGTGTTCCCCGCAGATCTTCCTGGAGCCCCTCCTCAATGGGAGGTAGATTTCACGATTGAGCTAGTGTCAGGTGCAAAGCCTGTGACATGATCTCCTTATCGGATAGCGCCTAAAGAAATGGAGGAGCTTAAAGTTCAACTGCAAGAGTTGCTGGAGCAAGGGTATGTGCGCCCGAGTTCTTCGCCTTGGAGCGCACCGGTCCTCTTTGTTAAGAAGAAGGACGGAAGCTTGAGGCTATGTATTGATTATCGGGAGCTTAACAAGTTGACGGAGAAGAACAAGTACCCGATTCCCCGGATCGATGATCTTTTTGATCAGTTGGTAGGGTCGACGGTGTACTCGAAGTTGGATCTCAAGGCTGGGTACTATCAGCTGCGAATAAGGGAGAGTGATATCCCGAAGACAGCGTTTAGTACGAGATACCGGCATTATGAGTTTACGGTCATGCCGTTTGGGCTGACTAATGCGCCGTCAGTGTTCATGGATTTGATGAACAGGACTTTCAGAGAATACTTGGACCATTTCGTGATCGTCTTCATCGACGATATTTTGGTGTACTCGCAATGTGAGGGAGATCACTTCAAGCATCTTCATTTGGTTTTGGAGACTCTAAGGAGGAATCAACTGTATGCCAAGTTCTCGAAGTACGAGTTTTGGTTATCCTCAGTGGCGTTCCTCGGTCATATAGTGAGTGGAGAGGGTATTGCTGTGGATCCGACGAAGATTGTTGCGATACGGGAGTGGCCTGAGCTTGCTACGGTAGCCAAAGTCCGGAGCTTTTTGGGGCTTGCCGGCTATTATAGGCGCTTCGTAGAGAACTTCTTGCGGATAGTGTTACCTCTCATTACTTTGACGAGGAAGTAGCATAAGTTCATTTGGACGCCGGAGTGCGCGCGAGCTTTTGAGGAGTTGAAGTGTCGGTTGACCACGGCTCCTGTGCTGAGTTCGCCATGTGGGACCGAAGGCTATGAGATTTATAGTGATGCTTCGGGCAGCGGTTTGGGTTGCATGCTACTGCAACATGGAAGTGTAATAGCTTATGGCTCGAGACAGCTAAAAGTGCATGAAAGGAACTATCCAGTCCATGACTTGGAGTTAGCGGACGTGATTTTTGCCTTGAAGCTGTGGAGACACTATTTGTACGGTGTGAATATTGATATCTACACCGATCACAAGAGCCTGAAGTATCTTATTGATCAGAAGGATCTGAATATGCGACAGCGTAGATGGATGGAGTTCCTGGGGGACTATACATTCAAGATCCACTACGTGCCTGGTAAAGGGAATGCAGTTGCGGACGCGTTGAGTCGTCAAGCCCCAGCTCAAGCCATTTGGCTATCGGTGCATGATGAGCGGTTGGTGCGGGAGTTGGAGGCGTTGGAGATTGTTTGTGTTGATAGGCAATCAAGTGCTGAAGAATTTCTGAATTGGACTGAAGTCCAATATGACCTGGCTGATCGTATTCGGCAGGCTTTGGTTATGGATGCTCATATGAAGCAGTTCATGATAGAGGCTCTGGATGGGTCAAATTCCCAATTCGTTGTGGAGGACGGATTACTTTGGAAAGATGGTCGTCTGTGCATCCCAAGTGTGGGTAATTTGCGGGTGGAATTGTTGTACGAGGCACACCATACCAAGTACTCAATTCACCCGGGGAGCACGAAGATGTACCGCAATGTGAAGAAATTGTTTTGGTGGCCGGGTTTGAAGAAGTATGTGGCGCTCTACGTGGCGAAGTGCCAAACTTGCGCCTTAGTGAAGGCGGAATGCCAAAAGCCGGGAGGATTTCTGAAGTCCTTGCCTATTCCGGAGTGGAAATTTGACGATATCTCCATGGAATTTGTGCACGGTTTGCCAAGGTCGCAAAAGGGGAACGATGCCATTTGGGTGGTTGTTGATCGGCTAACGAAGGTGTCGCAAATTTTTTTTTCCGCATAGGAAGGATGATCCGGTGGAGAAGTTGGCAAAACTTTATGTGGATAACATAGTACGACTTCATGGTGTGCCCCGCAGCATCGTGAGTGACCGTGTTGGGCGGTTCACGTCCAATGATTTGAGGCTTGTGCAACAAATGTTGGGAACAAAGTTCAAATTCAGCACAGCCTTCCATCCGCAAACGGATGGGCAGACCGAGAGGGTCAATAGAACCATGGAAGACATGCTCTACATATGTGTCTTGGATTTTGGAAAGCAATGGGAAGACCACCTTTATTTGGTGGAGTTCGCATACAACAACAACTACCAAGTGAGTATTCAAATGGCGCACTTCGAGGCCCTATATCGTAGAAAATGTCGCACGTCGTTGTCTTGGATAGAAACGGGTGAGTCAAAGTTGTATAAACGATTGGAAGTGGAGGATGCTACTTCTTTGGTGAGAACCATTCGGGAGAGGTTGCTTATCGCTCAGGACCGGCAAGTGAAGTACTATAATGCCAAGCACCGGAACGTGGAGTTCGCTGTGGGCGACTATGTGTACTTAAAGATCAAGCCGTTCAAGGGTGTCTCGCGAGTGCGGCGATCGAAAAAGCTATGCCCGAGGTACCTTGGGCCGTTTGAGGTTCTGGAGCGAGTTGGTGAAGCGGCCTATCGGTTGAAGCTTTCAGTGGAGCTTGGTGGATTACATGATGTATACCATATTTCGGTGATTCGGAAGGCGGTGCAAGAGCCTACGCAAGTGATCGCGGTTGATCAAGTGCGGGTGGATAGTGGGTTGACGACAAAAGTTAAGCCCGTGCGGATTGAGGACTCGGAGGTCAAGCGGCTACGCAATAAAGAGATCAGGATGGTCAAGGTCCGATGGGACAATTGCGGTCATGAGGAGCTCTCTTGGGAGCGAGAGCAGACTATGCTTGACGAGTATCCGGAGTTGTTCCGCTCAGGTACAAATTTTGGTTTTGTACATGTCTTTCCTTTCTATAATTTCGTGGACGAAATTCTTTTAAGAGGGGGAGAGTTGTAACGCCCCGAAACTCAAAAGAGCGACGGGGGACGTTTTGGGCCAGTTTTTTGTTCTGGAAGTAGGCACACGGCCTGGTACACGGGCATGTCCCAGGGCGTGTCAGGCTAGGTTCGACCTTTTGGTCGAGAGGCCGACGATTTTGGAGTCGACAATCATCGAGCAGAGAACACGGCCTGTGACACGGGCGTGTCGCAGGGCGTGTCAAGGCCGTGTCGACGATCGGCCCAGGGGGTCGACGAATTTCGCTCGACGATGTGTCGAGACATTGCACACGGCCTGCGACACGGGCGTGTCGCAGGGCGTGTCGACCCATGTCGACACTCGTCCGGGAGTCGACGAACTAGGATACGGGCGTGTCCAAGGCCTTGTCGTCAGGTCGACGATCTTCGCTCGACGAAGTGTAGAGTGTCGAGACCGTGAACACGTCCTGGAGCCCAGGCGTGTTGAGGTGACACGGGCAAGGACACGGGCGTTTCCTAGAACCTGTGCAGTGCTCGGGTTGTTTTCGGGGAAAAACGATGGGGGTACACGGTCGGCCACACGGCCGTGTCAGGTGGAACACAGGCGTGTCAGGTCGAACACGGGCGTGTTCGATACTCGTTTGTTGTTCCAGGCGAGCCGATTTTGATGGCGAATGAGGCACACGGCCCTGGACACGGGCGTGTGCCAGGCCGTGTGCGGTCCAGATTTGGTATTTCAGTCCCGAATCAAAGCGGTTCATTTCTTTATTTGATGATCCAACGGCTGGGGGTTATTCCTGAAGGGATATACCCGGGATTGGGCCTTAGAAACCCTCACTTTTCATGAGTGGTTGTCTTTCTAAAACTTAGAGAGAGAGAGGAGAGCCAAGGAAGGTAGAAGGAGCTACATCTGGCTATTGGAGGAGCTTCGAAGCTCTAAATCGCGAGCCGACTCCGGATCCATGGAGGCAAAGCTAGTGTGGTGCTTTTCATCCACTTATTTTTCCATTGCGCCAAAGAAGAACGCAAGGGTAACGATTCTCTTCTTGAGCATGAGTAGCTATTCTTCTTTGCATAGGAAGCCCGCTCTCGTGAGTTTGCGGAGAGTTGGAGGCATTCCTTCGGGTAGATATGTGAAGTCCCCGTTGTTTAGAGTCCGTAAGCGAGAACGGACATAGACATGATGTGTGAAGCCTACCCGGACATGTTGGTCTGGATCGGTGATGTTGCATTGCATAAATGCCGGAGAACACTCCGTGCTATTGGTTGTTTTTCGGGTTTTCTACATGGTAGATTGCAACAGGGAGCCTTGGGGATTAACCCAAAGGTGCACCCGGAAAACTGGGCGGATGCGTGATCTTGCCAACATGGAGGCCTGAGAGCCAACTTGTACATAACCGGGTTATGTGAAATTGTGTGACGAAAATGGGACTCGGGAGAAGTTTAACGCGCGCATATGGCTTAAATTGTCATTGCGACGTGAGCACGGGTTAGATGGAACCGTACCCACTTCTATGTCGTTCGGGTTAAAGAGACCTAAAGTTACGTGGCACTTGCCGTTGGCATAGATGAGGGTCTTCGGCGGTCTATGGCTTAAATTGTCGTGACCCATGCCGGGAAGACAAATTGCTCATGAGTTTGGCCGTCAAAGTTGAGGTGGTGAGTACGGAATGTCTATGGCTTTAATTGACGTGACATCGACCGTTTCACCGAGAATGTGCCCTGAGAGCACGGGGCGTGTGGCCATGCGAGCCAACATCTGTGATGAAATGGCTATATTATATTGCTCGCTTATGCTAATGAAATGCAGGGAAGGAGCATCGCCGCCCCGAGTTGGGGGCGGGATCGTTATAATTTGGTCAGCATTGCTGACCGTTGCCTTGTTTTACCACTGTGCTGTGGTTTGTTGCTTGCAGGTGCTGCTGGACCAAGCGGTCAATAGCGGGCTAAAGCCCAAGTGCGAAGCCAGCCCTCGAAGGTCTAATTGGAAGTGTTTACTGTTTTTATTCATGTAATACCGACCTGCGTGCCGTGGTTTGTAAATCATGTAATATCAAGTGAAACATTTTGTAAGGCCTTAAGGCTTGTGTTGGTGTATGTATAACATTCCTATTTTGTATTAGTGGACATTCATGCTTTAATGCTGGGTTATTTGTTACAACTTATTAATCTGCTTCCGCTAGAATGCTCTGTGTAGGACGTTATGATTGGTTGGATGGTTTCCATGAGTAACCACCCGGTCTGTCTGTAGTATATGGCGTCGGGCCCCGGCCGGACCTACTGTTATATGCTATGCGACGGATAGGGGGTGTTACACATCGCACACTCACGGGAGAGGGTTTCTTATGCAAAAGGAAAAGGACTTCACATGTCCAAGTAGAGAATCATTACCCTAGAGGTTCGCTTCGGCCCCATGGAGGAGAAACTAGACGGATGAAAACCACCGCAACGGACTCGCCTCCGCGGATCCAGACTCGGCTCGCAATTTAGAGATCTGAAGCTCCAACAATGGTAGGATTCCTCCTTCTTCTTCTCTGTTTGCTGTCCCCTCTCACTACCTCCTAGAAAGAGAATGGGCCGAAGGAAATGTGGTTTAAACCCTCATTTCCCGACCTTATCTCATCAGGGAAGATTCTGGACTATCAGTTTAAGACCCCATTTTTTTCTTTTAAAAACCCTAGGGTCTTATGCCCAGAACCGCCGTTTTGCGGTGGCCCCGACACTCAGGAAAGCCGCCACTACAAAATGCCGATTCTGCCAGCTTTTCGATCACCAAATAGAAAGAAACATAACATAGTTTCGATAGAACTAAGTACACCATCACATGTAACATATGTAAATGAAATCACATCGAGTCCATATATAATAGAGAGTACTGAAAAGTAACAAAACTGGAAATATAAACGGGCTTAAGCCTGGTACATCAAATCCTCACTACAATCTATCGCGGACGCTATAATAAATACTAATCACTCACAGAGCAGGTCACTGGTGCTCCGGTACTAGACTGACCCACCTCCATGCGCACCGTACTCCGGTGGTGATGGTCCCTGAGCTGCTGGTCCCTGTCTCCCATCCGGAGCCCCTGTAATGTTGTGGTCCGAAAACCATTAGTCATAAAGACTAAGCCCTATCATCCCCTACACCTCCCCTCATTGCTCCTAGGCACCGAGCGGGGAGGAGGAAAGGGAAGCTACAAAGGTGGAGAGTACAAAGTGGCAGGAAACAGTTGAACTAGTCTAGCAGTTATTTATATTGTATAAACGGGTAAGTAAGAAAGGTACAAGCTAGCAGTTCTATAATAGTATGCAGGAAGGTAATCAAGTGGAGTAAGCAGCATTAGAAATATAAAGTAAGAAATAAGTAACCTTAACTTATATGAATGCTCATACAAACATATAAGTTAAGGGGTCTTCTGTAAGGCTCCCATCGTATAAAAAGTCCCATACCAATTTATACGTTGGGGTGTCGGTTGTATGAAAGTATGTTATGCCATGATTCATGCAAGTGAAACTCACGCACATGACTCTATGCGCACAGACCTTTAGTTCCCCCTATTTGGGTAGCTAGCTTCACTCCCAGGAACCTCCGTAGTGTCAAACGGAGATAGTGGGTCGGGCCCCCAACTCCTAGGCTGGTATCCACACTACCAGGCCTAGCCCTCCCATATGCCTCTAGAAGAACACAACCTAGAGTATCCGCGTACTAATGCTGGCCATAACCACCAAAATTTCTTTGGCTAAGTGTCCCGCACTACCGAGTCAACGTATCGACGTCAGTGTGAACGACCTTCCGATACTGAAGACCCACCACCTTATTTGTATCCAAAACCTTTTGAGCCACTAGCTCCCCATACTATCCGTCCGTCCATCTACCTTCCGAATAAACCATCCGGATGGCAATCAAAACAACCTAATCAACCTCCCGAGCTACCGGGGTGTGTGAATATGTAACCCTAGTTATACTAGTTGCTCTTGTAATATATTATTCCTACTATTTAGGTTAGCCCAGGACAGCCCAAGGTATTCCCCGTGAATGGCTATCGATGACGCTAGGAACTACGATGGGATGAAGCCCAATGCAATCTTTCGCAAGAAACTTACTATTGTTGGTTGCTATCAAATTTCTCAAACCCTTACTTATTATACTGAATCTAACCCTATAGTATTTGACACTTTCTCTCCAACAGGGAAGACGATGTTTCGTCAACCCCGATCACCTCTTAACGCTAGACAAACTTCCCACTCCTCATCACGACTTCCGTTGCTAGTCTCATTTTTCTTATCATACTAAAATCCCATCTCCCTAAGTTCATCTGGCACCATACCTCGACTTCTGTAGTTCTTACTAATCGTAGACCATCCTAAGCAATATGATGTGTATAATGGGGGGGGGGTACTCAAAATAATCATGCAATAACCCTATAATAATTATTGGGGGTCTATCATGACATGTTTGGCATAAATCCAGAAATTCATAATTTTCCTAATTTATCTGATAATTTAATTAATTTCTCTAGTAATCCAAATACAAAAGTATGAACATGAAGTGTTAATTTCAGACATGCAAATGCTACTTAAAATTTATGATAATTACAAGATGACTATTTAACCTAGAATCCAAGGTATTCCAATTTTCTTGCAAAGTGTAGACCTCCAACCCTAATTTTAAATATAACGTACAATAAATTATTTTAAGAGAAAAGTACAGCAAAAATACATCCAAAAATTCTGAGAAAATTGAAGGATGATTTTGAGGACATATAAATACTCCAGGATAAATTTCATAATTTATAAATTAATAAAGAGCCCTAAAACTAATTTTGATTAAATGTTCATATAGGCAATTTTATGCACTAAGTACAGAAATTATTCACTTAAAAATTGTAACAAAAATCTCCACCAGAGCATATTGACCTAGAATCATTACTGAACAAGTTTCACAATTTCTCAACAAATGATGAGCTCTGAATAAAATATTGAACAAGTTTCCAAATTAATGAGCTTGTGAAGTAGGTAATGTAAATATGTATTCAAAAATTCTAATAAAATTCATACATGAGCATAATGATCTAAAACTTCTTCTTCCTAATTTTTATGACTATCCAATCGAAAGTGAGTTCACAATACCCAAATGATTAAGTAGAGCTAACTCATACTTTACAAAGGAAGTACCAAGAATATTGATCCAAAATTTTCAATTAAATTTCTAGAGGTTCATACTAACCCTAAGACTACACTATCCAAGTTTCATCACTGTTCAATGAGTTTTAGTAACCTATTCTACTCCTACAAATTTTGTGCCCTAAACTAGGGTTAGGGTTTTGTGGGGCATACCCATTTCCAAATCCCCTAAGATTTTTACCAGAGGGCTTTAGCTACCTGGTAGCATCTGTACCAAATTTCAAGTCCATACAAGATCTTTTTACCCCATGCCCTTCACAAAATACAAAAGACCATCCTTAGGGTTTGGTCTTATGTCCTAGGGCAAATCTCTTCCAATCCACCCCATCTTCCATGGGTGGGTGTTAAAAGTCATGCCAAGTCAGTGGCACCAATTTCAACCTCTGTTGAGGTGATTTGGCCACTCAAAACTCAAAGTGTACTTTTGACTTAAATAACCCTCATTATGCTAGACTAGGGTTTGTTCATTTCCCAACCAAATCAACTCCAACTGAGATGAAAGTTTATACACAGCCCCCTGAAGACCTCAAGGACCACTCACCAAGATTTGGGATGATTTGGAGGTCATTAGTGCACCTAATTAATTTACCCTAAGATCATTAAATTTTTCACAAAACTATAGAAACTTTTTGTCCATAAATTTTGATATTTCGGCAATATTAAGGGAAGGTCATGGAAAGCCTATTCTGTAAATTTAAAGGCATTTGGGTGAGTGGTTAAGGGTGGGGATAAATTTTTGTGTCTGGACACCCCTATATATAGGTTGCACCATTTTTGGTGCTTTCGTCAAACCACTTCACCAAATTTCGTGAAGTTAATTTTCAATTACAGTTAACCCCGAGGGATACAACTTTACTGTTTGTCATTTTCTCATACAGAGCCTCTAGGTATTTTTAATATTTATTTCAAGGTAGTGCATTCGGTGTGACAAAAATACACAAAATAACCTATTTATATTAATATAAATGATGATCAGCACGGATCTTGACGCACGATCCAATGGCGTAGTGGTCGTCTTCTTCATCGAGTCGATGACCCCGATTGCTCCTTCCTGGAGCAACATCCACACGCTGCCTCCGGCCATCCGGCCACCTCCCTGGCCGGCCACCACCACCACCACCTCCGTTGAGGTGGTGGCTATCGCCAGGCGGCGGCACAGCCGCTAGAGAGGCCTATTCCGGTGATCTCGATGGTTCCATTTATGTGGAAAAACCAGGAAAAATCGCTTCCCAATTGGGCTCAATTGAGCCCGATTCTTAATCCTAATGACTACTACGATCTACCCATAGAGAGAGGAGGAGGGGAGGACTTTGCTTGCGGTCTAGAGATGCGTCGATCGCCGGGAAGTTATTGGTGGAGGAGGTGTCGCTGGAGCTCTGTAACAGCACAATGAAGTTGATTATCTGCTTCGGGCAAGATGTGGAACCGAAAGCATCTAGCCTAGGGAAGCTTTTAAGACAATAAAAAGAGGGAGGGGAGGGGTCTACCTGGTGGTGTACATTAATGGCCTCTTAAGGTGGCTCTTGGCCATGGTGTGTGTGTGTGTGGGGGGGGGGGGGTGAACTTGGCTCAATCCATCTGGGAAACAGCCGGAAATTCCTCCTCTTCCCCAGAGGAGTTGAACCGAGCCATTTAGAGGTGGAGGGAAGGGCCAATGCTTCAATGACCATTAATGGCCATTGAAGGCATATTTTGGCCATGGTGTGGTGGCACTGTTCCGGCCATGAACAGCCTCCAAAATGTCCCCCTGCTCTTCCTAAAGTGAGTGGGGAGTTGGATCAGCCAATGAGGAATGGCCCTTGGCCTCCTTGGCCATGAATAGCACCCTTTCACCCTTTTCTCTCTCCTCCTTTAAAGTGAGGTTGAGGTTTTCTCTCTCTTAGTCATCTAGGTTGACCGTGCTGACCACTCCAGCCTATTGGCAGCCCACTAAGTCATACTTTTCATGGAAGCAAGGTTAGCCCAAGTGGAAAGAGGGCTTGAGCTTAGGTTAGCCCATTTGAGCTAGGTTTGACCTAACCTTGACTAGGGTTGACCTAGGTCAAATTGACCTTTTGTATTACCATCATTGGGTCCTCGGTGACCTATTGGGCTCCCGTAGGGTCAAGTTAGGGATGGGTAGGGTTGACTTGGCACTTTGGAGGTCACCTGCCCTTAGGAAGGGTACTTTGACAAAATTAAGGTTAGGGTTGACTTTGGTCAACCTAAACTCTTTGGTTGACCCCAATTGGTCCTTAGTGGGCTATTAACATCACCTTAGGGTTAGGAGGGCCTGGGTGGGGTCCACTTCACTAGGGGAAGGTCAACTGACCCTAAGTATGCTAGTTTGACACATTTAGGGTTAGGGTTGACTTAGGTCAACTTAACCACTTGACTGTCCACAGTGGGTCCTTAGTGGCTCTATGGACTAACCTAGGTGTTAGGGGTGTTGTGGTAGGGTTATGGGATCAAGGTGTAGCCCTAAAGTCAGACCTTAGGTCTAAATGTTGAGGATGAGCTATAGGCAGACCAAGGTGATTTTCACCTTGGCCTTGTTCACTTTGTCCTTTGAGCTTCTGATGGTTTTTTCATGACCTAGTCATGACAAAACAAAATCATTGGGGTATAGTTATTTAAGGGATGTTACAATCAGATCCCACCTAAATAAAACAAAAGGCCTTGATTTGCCCTTAGATTGGTCTCCCTGGGTCCGTAAAAGGTCTGTGACATGGCCGTATCATAGGCCATGTCCCGCAATCACAATAAAACTGCCAAACACAGAACAGTACATGACCCTAGACACACCCGTGTCACAGGTCGTATGCCTGACATGGCTCTGGACACACCCGTATCACAGTCCGTGTTCCTCAATCATAGTAAAACGGCCAAACACAGAACAAGACAAGGCCCTAGACACAACCGTGTCCCACGCCATATGCCCGACATGGCTATGGACACACCCGTGTCATAGCCTGTGTGAAACTATAAGGGCTCCAAAAGTCGTTCAAAACACTTCCAATTCATCCCCAATATTCATAGGGCTTCGCTAAGGGTATTATAACATATGGACCAATTCATATTCGGGTTTGGGGCATTACATATATCATTATACTAGCAGTTATTATAGAATAAGTAAAGTAAATATTGTAGTAATGAAAAGAAGAGCAGTAAGTAAAGTATAATTGGAAGGAAGTGATGTAAGTAAAGTACAGAAACTGAGCAGAAAGTAAACTATCTACCGCTACAATAATCATAACAGGGTTAGCTTATCTTATATGAATGCCCATAAAAACTCATAAGATAAGGATTCAAAAATATAACTTATCGTATAAAAGACCTCATACTAATTTATATGATAAGGATCTACAGCGCGTATGCCCTAAGTTTGTATGTTGTGATATGATGAGTTATACGGGTTATGATTCATACAAGTGCAAATCACACACGCGATTCTGTGATCACAGACCATTAGTTCCCACTTTTTGGAGTTAGCTGAACTCTCTGGTACCACCATTGTGGCAGGCCTAGAACCTTCGTACGCCTCTGTACATATCGGAGGTGTACTGTAGAGTCTCTGGATACTAATTTGTTGGCTATCATAACCAGACTTTTTGGTCGATTGTGCATTTTCAAGGATTGTCCTTCAGACCGCAGTATAAAAACACCTACTGGCCCCTCAAACCTTCACACCTCACCAGAGTCACCATACTGTCATCGGTATGATGACTGACCCAGTACAACATGACTTGCCACTAATATATTCTATGCACATGCAAGTTATTTTGAACCCAAGCCTACAACTCGCAGGACTAACCCATCCTGTATCAAACACACGAGCCTCCAGCTCGCATGACCAACCCATCCTGAAATAAATCTCCCGAACCTCCAGCTCGAAGGACTGAACCCGTCTTGTATCCCTCCAACCCTACACAGGTGAGTTTGTCACGTCGTTGCCCTTAACCTATTAGGCTACTCTTGTCTAATTCTTGTTATACATAGCACTTTTGGGTTAATCCTTGTGCTGCCCACGACATGCATGGTGAAGGTCTCTCGAGGGTAATAGGAACTACGATGGGACGAAGCCCAAAGCTCTCATTCTCAAGGACACTTACATTTATTAGTGTCTACCCATTATTAATACCCCGATCTCATTATTACTCTTGAGTAAACCTAATGATTTAAGGTACTGATCGGGAGAGCGATGATCTTTCGCCTGACCCCGTTATAGTTGTTCTCCTTATGACTTCCACTCTAACACTCATTACTATGTAGTGACATACTTGTGATACAACCCAGGGTTTCAACTTCTCAAGACATCTCTTAATTTAACTATACCTCATTACCCTGTGTACTCTAAAGCTTCTTAATGCTTTTACTAAACGCAACCCATGACCTTAATCTAACTCATATGAGATGACTTCTAGTTCCTTTGGTCAAAGACCTCCAAATTTTTATCATGGGTTTGACTTGTGTATAATATTGATCATTCAAAATTCCATCAATTTTCTAATTATTTTGGACCATAATTTAATTAATTAATCAATTGACCTATGTTTCTTTGAACATGAAGTACTATAACCAGTGATCAATTATGTCTAAATAAATTATCTAATGTTCATCTAGGTTAAAAATATTTGTTCATCAAAAATCCTGATTTTCCAATTTGATTTGACCATTATTTTCCATTTACGATTAAGATCTCATTATCTTCCTTTTGCAAATGTAGTATGAAAAATAATCATGCAAAAATTCAGAGAAAATTTCTACTCAATAATATTAATAAGATAATTGTCAAAAATGATTTTCATGCTCCTAGTCATTGATTTGAGCTAAAATATTCACATTTTAAGATAATTACAAAAATACCACTATTATAGTATTCGTCATAAATAATCATCCAAAAAATTTAATAAAATTTACAGCGGTTCATATTGTAGGAACAAGGGTCTATACATTTTCTCATAATTTTCCATGAAACACTGCTAATGTTTTGATCAAAGTCCCATAAGGGTAAAAATGTAATTACACTATTTATACATGGAATAATTCTCAAAAATGCTCAAAAATTATTCCAGAGAAGTGAAATGACCTATTAGGGTTTGGATCAATAATTCAGAATTTTCTAAGTTTAGTAGTGCTATTTTTCATTTTAACACCTAAATGTGCTAATTTTTAAATAATTCCAACTTATTTGATTTTTTATTCCAAAAATCCCAATTTTCTCATGAAAGGAGTATTTTATCTTCATAAGTCTCTTTCCAAAATTTCAAGGACATACATTGGGTCATATGTGATAAATTCTCATTTTACCATTTACATATTATTTAGAAATCTACCTTCACCATACATGTTGGATCCTTTAGCATATAGAGATCCAAATGGCTCCAAATGTTTACCAATGCCATAGGATGACTTAGAGCCATGCCACCCAAAGTTTGGGGCATTTCGAATTGGAAATCTCAAAAAATTCCCTTTTTTAATAATTCATATTTCTAATAAAATTATAGAAAATTATTCACCAAAAATTCTAATTTTGGAAATAGTCTAAGTTTGGTATACACATATACATGACCTAAATTTCACAGCATGTGGACTTATAGTTTAGCATAGGCATAAGTTTGAAGATCTGCCCGAGTCTAGGTGCAGTCCTAGGATATTGACACTACAAGGAGCTACAATGCTCCAAAATTACAAGTTAATGGTGTCAAATTAACTATAAGACATAGATCTACAAGTTTCATGTTTGTGATAATTTCTGTATTTAGCGCTAAGGGGACTAAAATTAATATGCCACACAGTATAATAAATGAGACAAAAATAATTAATAACACTATTTTAATTCAACTTTAATCAATGACATCTCATTATCTTCTACACTGAGCCAACATCCCAGATCATCCCGTACTGGGCAATGTTGGTCTCTCATTTCCGGCCACCTGGGCCACCTCCATCGCCAATGATTATCGTCACTACCTCCGTTGAGGCGGTGACTAGCGTTTCCCAGTGACATGGCCGCCAAAGGCATCTCCTACGGCGAACCCGAGCAAGAGAAAATCTAGGTATTTCTCCCTCTTCCTCTCATGGAATCAAGCTCAGTTTTGCTCGATATCTTTCCTAGTGGATCTAGAAGACTAGCACTAAGGGAGGGGAGGAGAAACAAACACTTAATCGTGCTTGGCGGTTGGTTTGGTAGTGGTGCGCCATAGTCGATCATTGCTCCGGTGAGTTAGCTCCAAAGCTCGATTCTCCGGCTAAAACTTAACTCCATGAGTCGTTTCCCAATCCTCTGGCTCAATAATGGTGACGACGAGCTTTGCCAAAATTGGAGTAACAGTTAGGTTTTGTTTCTTCCCTTTTTATAAAAATAATTATGGTTTAAATTGCTTGCCACGTGTCACCCTTATATTGGACCACCAATCATTACTTTAAATAGGTCTTCTTGAGATGATCAATGTATCAATTAGATTTGTTGTAGAGATTGGGTTTAAATTATACATCAATGCTTGTCGGGAAAAAAATCCAGTTTAGCACATACAAGTGAACCAGCAAACACAGCTTAGACCGAAAAGTACTCTAAGTACAAAAGCATCGAAATCACTCGACGCTTCTTCAAATGGCATTGAGTTCACTCGATGCACTTGACGCTTCATCGAATAACGTTGATTTCACTCAACAAACTTGACGCTTCATGAATTGGCGTCGTGTTCACTCGACGCCTATTCATCCAGAACAATTCTTCTAAGTTAAAGCGCATGGTGTAGAGTCCAATCAACGCACTCGATGCTTCATTGAATGGCGTCATGTTCACTAGACGCCTGCTGATCCAGATAAAGTTTTCTAAGTTAAAGAGCATGACGTTGAGTTCACTCAACACACTTGACACTTGGTTGATTTGCATCGAGTTCACTCGATGCACTCGACGCTTCATCGAGTGGCGTCATGTCCACTCAACACATGTTGAATCCAGCATAACTCCTTGGGTCAAACCAAGCCTAACCCCATTAACTCACCACATGTTCTACCCTAAACTAAGTTAAGGGGTTTAGAAGGAAATGGGATGTTACACCTACCACTCCTCAATTCGGAGAGGGAAGGAAATAGCTGTAGAAGACCGGTCAAACAAGCTCGGTCGGCATTACCTTCTATTGACCTGAACCCGAGGCATTCAAAAGAAAAGAATGCCTCGATAGCAAAGAGCGCAAAGGTGGATTAAACATAAATCAAAAGGTTTAGCAAGGTAAGTGGGTTATCAACCCAACTGAAAAGCTGCAAAAGTAAAAATTCAACAACATAAGAGTAAGGAGAACGATTATCTTGGTACAAAACGATAATATAAGGAGAAGATTTGCACTAAGTGCGGAAAGGACTCTTAGTGATGTCCTAATCAAAAGTATATACAATCCTAGAAATAACATTAATTAGCTTAAATAGCTAATCATCAGCGCCAGACATAAAATAGTAGTGAGGCGGCGGCTATCTTTCCAACACAAACCATCAGACTAACACAACCAAAGAAAGAGACACTGAGATGGTGGTTCTTTATCCACTTCCAACTAAAAGTACCAAATAATAAAGCCACCAGGCATAATGATTCATAGGAGGCACAAAGGTGATGGTCCTTTATCCACTGCCAACCAAAAGTCCAAATAATAAAATTGTCATGTGTGATGATTCACACGGACACTAAGGTGGTGATCCTTTATATACTGCCAACCCAAGTTCCAACAATAAATCGAAATACAAAAATAAATAGGAATAAAAGACCCAAGTCTTACCATCAGATTGCCACAGCGATGCAAGGAAAGAAATTCCAGAAATATTTATGGGTATACTCGGCGAATCTACTGTTCACTCGACGAATTCGGCTACACTCAAGAGAACACTTGATGAATCCACTATTCACTTGATGAATTCTACTCGATCTCAAGAGTTCACTTGATGAATTCTACTAGACTTCACAAGTCCACTCGACTAATTGACGAATTCGGCACAGTCTCACGAGTTCACTCGACGAATTCGTCTCGACCCTACGAGTTCACTCGGTCAATTTGGCTAGGCTTCACGAGAACACTCGACGAATTCACTGTTCTATTGATGAATTCTAATCGCTCTCACAAGTTCACTCGATAAATTCTACTAAACTACATGAGAATACTCGACGAATTACACTAAACTACACGAGAATACTCGATGAATTCTACATATCCTGTCGATGAATCCTATTTATCCTATCGACGAATGTTACTTAGATTACACATGAATTCTCGTTGAATACACTTGACGTCTCGAGAACATTCGGCAAATCTACACAGACAGAATTTTACAAATCTCCAAATCAAAATTTTGAACACCTAGGAGACAAAACAAGTTCCTCTTGGACCTTGACAAGAAAGAAAAGAAGGGAGAAGAAAAATAACAACAAAGCAAGATGGGTAGTGAAATTTTTCGTTTCCGCCAAAGATTCATGAATTCAGCCGACTGAATCGAGAAGACGCGAAAACGCACTATCGGCGACGCGGCATCAACTACACGCTAAAGTAACGCCCTTACGTCATTATGACGTCAACAAGAGGAGTAAATAATGCCGAAAAAACCGGGGCGTTACAGGTGTACCGCCACTTTCCACAATTCTCTTAATTTCTGGCTTCCTTAGCACACTACGCCACAGATCGGAAATTACCTGGGTGCCCTTATTGGGCTACATATAGCCGTTTAGAACAACGGAGGTACGCTATTTGCAGACCTTTTTCAGAAAACTCTATATAGACCCAAGGGGGTGCCTCAGAAGGCATGCATACTTACGCACCGGTCTTCTTGTGCTTTCTGAGGTATCCTTAGCTCAGCACTTGCCTAAAGAGGGGAAGAGCTCTAAGATCTTCCGAGTGTGTGGTGGGACCTCCTTGCTGGATCCTTGAGTCCATTTCTTGTTCTAAGTCTCTGTATGTTTGAGTTTGTGAGGGAGACGTAAGTGTGATATCACCCCTTCCTCGAGGTTTCAAACTCCATAGAAGCTAATTTTCGATTTCAACATTATGGTGCGCTGAGCGTGGAGAGTGATTAGCACCGAAAATCTCTAGTGAGCTCGATGATTGGAGAAGAAGGAAAAGGTTCGGGCAGGGCTGACTCACCACCACCTCCGCCTCTTGCCACCCTTGGGATGCTCAAGTATTTCCATTAGGAGGTGCTTAGCCTCATCAAGTTCGCAGTCGGCACTTGCGCCAAGTACTTGACGCCAGTGGTCCCAGTTGTCGCGACCACAATCCTAGGCTACAACACCCCTGATAGGCGACATGGGAATGAGGTAGCAGAGGAGAGAAGGGAGTGAGATCTGCATGTCGAGTGTTGTTCCCTGACTCTATAAGTGGAGGCCAAAATGGTGAGATGGGTGTGCGAGAAGGCAAGAGATTGGTTCCTGCAGTTGTCAGCCAGCTTTATCTACTATTTTGAGGACCTTTGTCGGGGATTCATGCTGAGGTTCACCACCTCCAAGAGGAGTAAGAGGGGGTCTGAGTCTCTATTCCACATCAAGCAGGAAGTGAACGATACCCCAGGTAACTATGTGGACTGGTTCCAGGAGGAGATCCTCTAGGTCCAGGAGATTCCAGGGTACACCATGATGGTGGCCTTTACCTTGGGCTACAGTAGGGCTTCTTCAGGATAGAGCTGAAGAGGGTGCCTCCTCTCTCCTATGAGGAGCTGATGGAGAGGGCAGAAAGGGAGGTCGATGGGGAGGCGTCGAACCCAGACTTTGCTCGGAATCTGGCCAAGTGGTCCACGGAGGAAGAGAAGGAGCCAGGAGGTGGCAGAGGTCTGGAGGTGAGAGGAGATGAACCCAGGCAGAGGGAACAACATCAACAACAGTATCAACTAAGGTGTGGGAGCTAGGAGATGAACAATCGGCACGGCTGTAGGTAGTAGGAGTGGTAGTACCAAGGTCAGCGGAAAGGTTTACAAGGAGGAGATAACCGTCATGGAGGGCTAGGGTCAATTCAACCCTCCAGGTTGGATGTAGGGCCAGAGGCCTCCTCTCCCCGATCAACATCACGCTACAGCGATTTCCCACGGGAGAAGGAGAGGTCAGCAAAGGATAAGGCGGGAAGTCAGGTTGGAGTTGCCCGATTAGGACTTCCACCAAGAAGAGGGTCAAGCCACGACCACGTGCCCAGAGTTTCTCGAGATAATGGAAAATAGGGAGCAACAGCAGCTCCACCAGGAGGTGCGGATTAAGGAGGTCTTGCCCAGGGGAGAGTAGAACAGGTGAAAGGATCGGGCTAATGTCGGGGCCTAAGGATGGATTGGGGTGATCCATGGTGGGGTGGGAGTTGAGGCTACAACGAAGGCAAACCTTTATACCATGTACCGTGTAACGCTCCAAAATTTGTACCATTTATTTTCGGGTTCGTCAGAAGGAAAATTGGTTTCTGCAGGGGGCACATGGCCTGGGACACGGGCATGTCCCATGGAATGTCAGGCTCCAGTCGACGATTTGGTCGCAAAGTCGACATTTTTCGCTCGACGATGTGTCCAGACAAGGCACATGGCCTGAGACACGGGCGTGTCTCAGGGCATGTCGATCCCATGTCGACGATCGGCCCGTGGAGTTGACGAATTTCGCTCGACGATGTTTCGAGACAAGGCACACGGCCTACGACACGGGCGTGTCTAGGGCCGTGTCAGTCAGTCGACGAACTTCGCTCGACGAAGTGTCGAGACAGTGAACACGGCCTGGAGCCCAGGCGTGTTGAGTTATATACGGGCAAGGACACGGGCGTGTCCAGTACCCGTATGACTCTTGGGTTATTTTCGGGGCTGTGTCGATGGAGGCACACGGCCGACCACACAGCCGTGTCAGTTGGAACACGGGCGTGTCAGGTCGAACATGGGCATGTCGGATGCCCGTGTGCTGTTCCAGGCACGTCAGTTTTGACGGCGAATGGGGGACATGGCCATGGACACGGGCGTGTGCCAGGCCGTGTTCGGCCCAGTTTTAGCATTTCAGGCCCGAATCAAGGCCGTTTGTTTCTTTATTTTGGGATCCAACGACTGGGGGTTGTTCCTGATGGGAAATACACGGGATTGGAACCATAGAAACCCTCATTTTCTTTTTAGTAGTTCTCTTTCCAAGTTCTAGAGAGAAGGGAGAGCAAGGAAGAAGGTGAAGTAGAGATCCGGCGGTTGGAGAGGTTTCGGTGCTCCAAATCGCGAGCCGATTCCAGATCCGTGGAGGCTAGATCGTTGTGAAGGTTTTCATCCGGCTATTTTTCCATGGCTAGGAAGAGGAGTCGGAAGGTAACGACACTTCTCCTCTCGGTTTTATTATGCATGTCTTAGCATCTTTTATTTTCTAATTTTGGGCACCAAACACTCAAATGAGAAGGGTTTGGGTCGCCAAGGTTCAAGAGGAACCTCTGTGTCGATTGAGTCCGTCCCCGGCATGTTTTGCATTAGAGATCCACTCCGTTAGTGGATTGGGCATGGTGTGTGAAGCCGTAGTCGCGACCGTTAGTCCGACTCGGTGATGTTGTGTACGAGCTTTAAGGATTCGTAGAGATTCCGTCGCGACAAGATGTCGTTTGTGATGTGGTGATGTTTTCCCCTTTTTATCGAGTAAGTACGTGTAGTCGGATACGGACAAGGTTAGCTCCTCAATTGCGGTAGATGGTTTCCTTGGTGGACAAGGTTAGCTCCGCATGAGTGGTAGATGGTTTCCTTGGTGCGAGGGAACGCTGCAGTACAAATGAGGGACTAGGGTGGAATTGTTTTGGAATGTGATGTGCCAAGGTGTGGCTGTGTCTCCATGGTCGGCTGGCTATCCCATGAAGTGCAAGTCATGTGTGGAAAGTGTCCTGGCGAGACTAGTCCCCTTCTATGAGACTGACGAGAAAGCCAAGCATGGGGCAAGCCCGGGCAATGAGGCCATGAGCGGGTGGGGTCCAACAAGGCTTCTTAGAATCGGTCAGTTGTGTTTGTTGGAATCCTGACATGAGACGTCAGAGCTTGCAGGCAAGCCCGGGTCTAAGACCTTGAGCGGGTGGGGGCTTAGCAAGAGTTCCATGTGGCGGCTTGTGTGCCGCTGGGGGGAATTGTGTGTCCCTTTTTGTTTGCGGCTTTATGCCAATGGGGAAACGATGAGTACCCAAATGATGTGATGATGTGCTAGATGCATACGCTATAGGGTGCCTTGGGTGAAACCCGGGTGTTGCATACATGTTGCATAAGTAGGCCCCTTTTTATATTATATGCTCAACCAGTACAGAACGTGTATGATATTTTGAGACATCCAATCTTGTTCTTAATGCATTTCTTGTATATATTTATATATTGCATACGAAGTGCTGACTTGCAGGTTGGAGGGTTCCCCGGGGTCCATTAGGGGTGGCCAGGAGGAGATGTGTTGGTTACATAGTTTGAGGTCAGCCTTTGCTGACCTACGTTACTAATAATTTTTACATGGCAAGGATCGCAAGCAGGAGCTAGCTCGCCAGCCAGAAAGTCCTAAGCCTCATGAAGTATTCCCCTCTTTTGTAACTCTACTGGTATGATATTATATGTTTGAGACTCATGTTGTCCGGCTTGCACGCCGAGGTAGACTAGGAGTGCTTATGCACTTTCATGACTGTTATATTTTGAGTTTGGACTCTGTTATGTGGTAAGGCCATAAGGGCCATTTTTATTACTCTTGTATTGGTGGGTAACTTCTAGTCTTGCTTGTGTTTCCGCTGTGTTGTGCAAAGAGTTTTGAGTGTGGGTAGTTATATCATCTTATAATACTAAAGCTGTGGCATCCGAATGTTGTGGGGCCCCGGCCGGACCCATATTATATGGTCATTACAGGGGAGGTGTTACATACCGTCGGAGCGTTGGCTCCACGTCTCAAACCCCACCCCTGGATGAGAAGATCACCTTCACAAGGAAAGATATGCCAGATCATGAGGATCCTTTCTACGACGTGTTGGTCATCCAAACCTCGGTAGAGAATTTTACTGTCTCCCGGATCCTCGTCGACAATGGGAGCTCACTCAATGTCATTTTTAAAAAGGTGTTTGACGCGATGAAGGTGGAGGCCCGGAGGGTGTTGGCCTCGAATGAACCTTTGTTCGGGTTCTCGGGAGAGAAGAATGAGTTGAAAGGAGGAGTAGGACTCCATGTCATCCTGGGGGGGGAGGCAATCCAGGAACTGCATATTTGTCATCATTAACGCCCCTAGTAGCTACAACGCCATTTTCGTCTATAGGGGATCCAGGTCAGGGTTCGAGGAGATCCCAAAGTGGCAATAGAGTGTTATATTACTGCGGTGAATTCCATCTCTTGGAAGGGTGGAGCCGAAGATATAGAGAGGAGGATGGAGGAGCTGTCCAAGCAGGAGGCCGGAGTAGAGGTATATGAGATGGAAGTGGAGGAGATCCAAACCCAGGTGGAGGTGGCAGAACGAGTTCTAAAGGAGCCATCCGAGATGATGGCCATGGAGGAAGCTGGGGAGGAGGTTCCAGTCCCAGGTGAGGGGGCTGCTAGCGAGTACGAGGAGCAGTCCCGACTGGAGGCTGCGGAAGAGGTGGTAGAGATGGAGGTTCTCACCCATGATGGCCGGGTGGAGAAGGTGCGCATTAGTGGGGTGCTGAGGCAGGAGGACCGGGGAGGATGCTCGAGTCCATCCAGAAGAACGTGGAAATCTTCACATGGAGCCCGGCAGACATACCGGGGATCGATGCGAACATTGCCTGCCATCATCTCAACCTGGATCCAGTGGCCCGCCCCATTCAACAAAAGAAGAGGTCCACCATAGACGATCTAGATGAGCCCATTAGAGAGGAGGTGGCAAAGCTCCTCAAGGCCGGGTTCATATCTGATACCCAATACCCCAGCTTGGTCTCCAATGTTGTAATGGTAAAAAAATGAGATGGCTGGTGGAGGATGTGTGTCATTGTTTTTTGTTAAATAAATCATGTCCTAAGGATTGTTACCTGCCTCGGATCGACGCGCTGGTTGACTCTGTCGTCGGTTTTTCTATGATGAGTAATTCAGATTCTCATCTCCGGGATCTGGAAGAGACCTTCGGAACCCTACAAAAGTATAAGATGAGGTTGAACCACTTGAAGTGTGTCTTCGCGGCGAGCAGTGGGAAGTTACTGGGTCAACTTCTTACTCCTGTGGGGGTGGAGCCTAATCCTAATAAAGTAAAGGCAATCATGTAGTTGTGATCACCGCTGAATGCCAAGAAGGTTTTGCGGCTGACGGGAAAGTTGGCAGGACTTAGCAGGTTCCTCTCTCGGGCAGGAGAGAAGTGTTGTCCCTTCTTTAAGGCGCTGAGTGGGGGCCAGAAGTTCGAGTTGTCCCGAGAATGCGTGGAGGCATTCCAAGACTTGAAGAGGCAATCGACCCAGACTCCACTCCTCCAAGAGCCTAAGGATGGGGAAGATATGTACTGTACCTTGGGGTCGGGATCGAGGTGGTAAGCTCCGTCCTGGCCCGAGAAGAAGGGAAGAAGCAGTTTCCAATCAACTACATAAGCAGGATCTTGAGGAAAGTAGAACTATGATACCCAATCTTAGAAAAGCAGGCCTTCACTCCAGTCATCTTGGCACAGAGTCTCCGACCCTATTTCCAGTCACACTCCATTCGTGTGGTGACTGACCATACCCTCTATAACACCCCCATCTATCAAATGGCATATAACAGAAGGTCCAGCTTGTTGGAACACCCTATTACTAATTTGGGTCAGGATCACTATGTTTCTAGGAACCTTTGTTTGACCTTCTGTATAGCTTAATAGGTCAATTAGAATTGAGTCTAAGGGTTAGAAGTCTAGGATTGGAAGATGCCCTGAAGACCAAGTTTTTCTATCTGGAGACTAAGTCTGATCGTCGAGCTCAGCACGACGATTCGTCGAACTCCGATCGACGATTGTCTAGCTCAACTTCGACAGATCGTCGAACTCCATTCGACGATCGCTGAGCTCAACTTCAGAATATTGTCGAACTCCATTCGACGATCGGTGAGCTCAGTTCGACGATTTTGACTCTGCATTTGATCTTTATCTCTGAGCTCAGTTCGACGATCTTTGAGCTCAGATCGACGATTAGTTTGCTGCTTAAGTTTTCCAGATCGCTGAGCTCAGCTCGACGATAGCAGAGCTCAGTTCGACGATTTCAGATAACTTCCAGAATTCAAATTCAAATCAGACAGGAGTTATTCTGCAATTAATTCAGAAGATTTGCTAGCCGTTTTCATTCAATTCTGGACCAAGTTTCAAGGGATTTTTCAAGGAATAATTCTGTGGACTTTCCTCCAGAAGAGTTTTTGCAATTAAGGTTGCAATCAATGCAGACCAACGGCTATCTTTGACGGAGAATGATATTCTATTCTGGAACAGAGAATAAAAGACAGAATGTTTTTTGAATCAAGTGAGATTAACAAGGAGAGGACACACAACACAGATTACATAGACTCTGTCAAAATCTTCTGTCAAAAAGAATTCTGAAGAACACTCATCAAAGAGATCAAGCTTTCAAAAAATCTTCAGATCTCTTCAGCTCTCAAAGTGTTCAAGGCCAACATCATTTCAAGACTCCAGAAACTCAATATTTCAGCTTGCTGAAATCATCTATTGCTGGAGCTCTACCTTTGAAGCCCTATCACCCTCAGCAAAGCTCTTCTTCCTGAAGATTTCAAGGATTCAGGGGGAGCTTTGACATCAATCCACTTAGTCTTCTCAGTTGTTTGAGAAAGAGAAGACTGTCATCACTCTCTCACCCCCACTCTGTAAAGGGTTTCTCAAACTCCCTTCAAAAGTTTGAATCTGGTTTTTGAGCACCTTGTCAAAAGCTCATTGGTGGCAAGACACCTGATCAAAAAATCTGCTTTGGTTTTTGAGCACCTTATCAAAAGCTCATTGGTGCCCAGGACACCTGATCAACTCATCCTGCAGTGGATTCCTACCTAGGGTGGTAGAAGAGTGGATGTACCCAAGTTTGGGGAACCACTATATTTCCTTATGTCCTCTGGTTCTGCTTGTTTACTTTTTGTTTCTGGCCTAGATTTGTCTGTGCTTAGTTTTTGCATAGCTTAGTTCTGTGATTAGATTTATATTTGCTTCCCTGCTCACACATAGTACAACAATTATTGTAAAAGTTTTTAAAAAGTATTAAAACACCATATACTCTATTCACCCCCCTCTAGAGTATATCAGATCTAGTTGCACTTTCAATTGGTATCAGAGCCAGGCTGGTTAAACATACCATACCTGATTGGTTGTACAGGCTAACACCTGAACCCCAAGATCCTAAACTAGATCTGTTTTTCTTTTGTATTTTATTATTAGATCTTGTGTGCACAAATCATGGCCCAAAACAAAGATTATGCTAGCACCAGACCTCCAGTGTGCAATATTTCCAAGTTTGCACTTTGGAAAGCAAGGATTAGACTTTACATGAATTCTATTGATGAAGATATATTTAATTCTGTTTTGACAGTGTGTCCAAGACCCCCAGAGAGCACAAGTACAAATGCTGTTCCACCTCCATCAGGAACAGATGCTGACATCAAAAAGTGGAAAGTAGCTGATGCTAAGGCTATGAACATCCTAGCCCAGACAATGTCAGATGACATATTCCAAAAGGTAGCTGAATGTAATTCAGCCAAGGAAATCTGGGATAGACTCTCAGAAATAGTCTCAGGCTCAGCTGATGAAAGAAAGGACAGAAGATCCCATCTCATCTCTCAATATGAGAACTTCAAGAAGGGAGAGAATAAGTCAGTGGGAGACATGTATAACAGACTGAGTCTAATTGTCAGTGAACTAAGGACATTAGACAAAGAGATCTCTCTGACAGAACTTAATGACAAGATCCTAATGTGCTTCCCCAGCACTTGGGATTCAAGAATCTGGCCAATTAAGGATGCCAGAAGTCTGAATGAGATCACCACTGAAGCCTTGTTGGGTAAGCTCAAATCTTATGAGCTACTCATCAAGAACAGAGATGAAGAACAGAAGGCTGCTTCACCAGCCACAAGGAAAGAGAAAACCATAGCCTTCAAGGCAACTGAGGATCTGCCTGAAGATAAGAGCACAGGTAATGATGAACTACTCAGCTTGTTGGCCAAAAGATTCTACAAGATGGCCAGAAAGGACTTCAGAAGAAGATCATACAAGGAGCAGGATAAGCCAAGGTATGACAAGTCCATTGGCAATAACAAAGACATTATTTGCTTTGGTTGCAGGAAACCAGGGCATATAGTTCCTGACTGTCCAGAGAACAAGAACAAGGACAGAAGGGACAGAAAAGAAAGAAGAAAGGAGAAGGACCCCAAAAGGAATGGAAATGGCAAACCTTCTTCAAGCAGGAATAAGCATACAAGAAAAGGGTTTGTTGCTGAATCCTGGAGTGAGACTGAAGAGGAGTCAGAAGCCTCTTCCAGCTCCAGTGATGATGAGGATGATGCAGAAGAAAAGGAGTTCTGCATGATGGCAATCAATGCCTCACAGCACAACTCAGAGGAAGAAGAGTCAGAGTCAGACTCAGAGACTCAACCTGAAGAAGATCAGGTAATTAGTTCTTTTGATTTTAGTTCAGAAGATTTTAAATCTGAATTTAAAGCACTGTGTTTAGACCTACTAAAGTCTGAGAAAGATATTATCTCTCTCAGAAATCAATTATCTGAACAAAATGTTTTAAAGTCAAAAAACCTCAAACTCTCTCAGGAGTTGGAGAACTATAGGGAACAGATAGCTACACTGAAAAGTGAGCTCTCTGAGGCCAAGAAGCTTGAAGAATCTCTTAATGGGAGAAGCATCAAGCTGATGGACATCACAAGCACAGTGAACTCTAGATTTAACAGTACACTGGGCTTGGGTGCCTCATCCAGCCAACCTATTGTTCTAACAACTCCCATCAAGTTCATTTCTGACAAGGGAAAGGGAGTTGTAGAGGTTGCCAGGAAAAATTCTGATCTGCCTCAGAAAACTAAGTCCCAGCAGAAATCGTCGAACGGAGATCGACGATCGCCGAATGAAGATCGACGATCGCCGAACGCAGCTCGACGATCTCAAGAAAAATCGTCGTCGAACGCAGGTCGACGATCTCAGCCAAAGTCGTCGAACGCAGGTCGACGATCTCATATACCTGACCTCACCCATAGTCGACCGTCGAACGGAGCTCGACGATCTGACCCAAGATCGTCGAACTCAGCTCCAAGATCGTCGAACAGAGGTCAGAACTCTGGAAACTTTGTCAAAGGTAAATCAAAATTGAATCCTAAGGGCTCTTCATCCCAAACCTTTAACCCTTATACTGAATGGATTATACCTCCAAGGAGATATCATCCTGAAGGATATAAGAGTCAACCTGGGATGTCTTTCATTTCAGAATTCAGAGGTTATCAACCTAGGCCCAAGGTAAACTGGGTCAAAAACAAGTGAATTGTTTTATGTGCAGGTGAAGACCTATCCAACATCTAACCAGCAATGGTATTTGGATAGTGGGTGCTCTAAGCACATGACAGGGAATAAGGACAACCTCACTTCCTTTAGAGCCAAGCTTGGACCCAAAGTTATCTTTGGTAATTCCAACTTTGGACAAACTAAGGGATATGGTGCAGTACAGATTGGATCAGTAACCTTCAAGAAGGTAGCATATGTGGAAGGACTGAAGCACAACCTGATCAGCATCAGTCAGCTATGTGATGAAGGCTACCAGGTGACCTTCAGCAAAACCTTATGCAAAATCAAGTCAGAGGACAACACAACAGTGTTGACAGGTATAAGGAAAGGTAACATCTACTTAGTAGATTTTCTTTCAACTGATATAGATATCTGCTTGTTTAATTCAGTCTGTAGACCAAATGTTTTATGGCATAAGAGACTAGGACACCTAAACCTTAGAACTATTGCTAGGCTATCCAAGGACAACCTTGTTAGAGGACTACCTTCTGGCCCCTACAAGAAGGAAGGACTCTGCAAGGCTTGTCAATTAGGCAAGCAAACTAAAAACAGTTTTAAGTCACTTAATAAGAGTGATTCACCTAGGATATTGTATCTGTTACACATGGATCTATTTGGACCCATCACAGTACAAAGCCTAGGAGGGAAATCCTACACTTTAGTAATTGTAGATGACTTCTCTAGATTCACTTGGGTGTTCTTTCTAAGGAAGAAGTCTGATAACTTTAAGTGTCTGACAGAGTTTCTCAAATGTATACTGATTGAGTTCAATACTCACATTGCCCTGATCAGAAGTGATCATGGGACAGAGTTTGATTCTCTTCTTATGCAAGAGTTCTGTCAGAGTGAAGGGATCATGCATACTTTCTCAGCTCCTAGAACTCCTCAACAAAATGGGGTAGCTGAAAGGAAAAATAGAACCCTTATTGAATCTGCCACTACATTGTTGTCAGATGCTCATCTACCTCTATCCTTTTGGGCAGAGGCAGTGAACACCTCCAACTATGTGCTGAACAGAAGTCTGATACATAAACTGAAGGGAAAGACTCCCTATGAATTACTCAAAGGGAAGAAACCTAAAGTTGACTATTTCAGAATTTTTGGTTGTATTTGCTACATTCACAATAATGACAAGAAATACTTAGCAAAATTTCAAGCCAAAGCTGATGAAGGAGTATTTCTGGGATACTCCATGATCAGCAAGGCCTATAGGGTCTATAATAAATCATCTTTGAAAATTGAGGAATCTGTACATGTTTCTTTTGATGAAACTAACATGACTTTCAAGGAGAAGATTTCTTCTACCATAGAACCTTTGCAGGAACACTCTCTAGTTGAAGATATGAACAAGTTGCAGGTTGCTCAAGAGGATGAAAGCAGTGAAGATGAAGGGAATGCTCAACATATTGAAGCACAACCTGAAGAGCCAGTTGTTGTACCACAAGAGGAAACAACAACACAGGTTGGTGAACAATCAACACCCCCTGTTGATTTAGCAACATCAAGAGACCATCCAATTTCCCAAATAATTGGAGAAATCTCAGCTGGTGTGCAAACCAGAAATCAGGTCAACCAAAACCTGTTGCACACCTGCTTCCTATCTCAAATTGAACCTCAGTCCATTCAAGATGCAGAGCAAGATCCACACTGGATCATTGCAATGCAAGAGGAGTTGCATCAATTTGAGAGGAACAAAGTATGGGAACTAGTGCCAAGGCCTAAGGATCATTCCATTGTTGGAACAAAATGGGTATTCAGAAACAAACTGGATGATCAAGGAGTAATAATAAGGAACAAGGCAAGGCTAGTTGCTCAGGGATACTCTCAAGAAGAAGGAATTGACTACGACCAGACTTTTGCACCAGTTGCAAGATTGGAAGCCATCAGGATATTTCTAGCTTATGCAGCTCACAAAGGTTTCAAAGTCTATCAGATGGATGTCAAGTGTGCTTTCTTAAATGGAGACATCAAAGAGGAAGTTTATGTCAGACAACCTCCAGGTTTTATCTCTCCAACTTATCCTGATTATGTTTTTAGACTGAATAAAGCATTATATGGTCTCAAGCAAGCTCCTAGAGCATGGTATGAGACCCTAGCATGCTTTCTCTTGGAAAATGGTTTTATAAGGGGTAGAGTAGACCAAACTCTTTTTATTAGAACCCATAAGTCCCATACCCTACTAGTACAAATTTATGTAGACGATATCATTTTTGGTTCTACTGACTCAAAATTGTGCAGAAGGTTTTCTAACCTGATGCATTCTAAATTTTAGATGAGTAGCATGGGTGAGCTATCCTTCTTCCTAGGATTGCAAGTCAAACAACATGCTGAAGGCATCTTTATTTCTCAAACCAAATATGCTAATGAACTGGTTAAGAAATTTGGTATGTCTGAGGCATCTTGTATGAAAACACCCATGCCTACCAATGCTGTATTGGATGCTGATGAACATGGGAAACCTGTTGATCAGACAATATATAGAGCAATGATTGGCTCTTTACTGTATCTTACAGCTAGTAGAACAGATATAATGTTTGCTACATGTATATGTGCTAGGTTCCAAGTAATCCCTAGAGAGTCACACCTAAAATTAGTAAAGAGGATTCTCAGGTATGTTAAAAGTTGTCCAAATCTAGGTCTCTGGTATCCAAAAGATTCAGCATTTGATTTAACTGGATTCTCAGATGCTGATTATGATGGATGCAGAATTGACAGGAAAAGCACCAGTGGAACTTGTCAGTTCCTTGGTGACAGACTTGTCTCTTGGTTTTGCAAGAAACAAACATCTGTGTCAACTTCAACTGCTGAAGCTGAATATATGGCTGCAGGCAGTTGTTGTTCACAAATACTGTGGATTCAAAACCAACTCCTAGACTATGGCTACAACTTAGAGAAGTCTAAAATCTTTTGTGATAATACAAGTGCTATTTCCATAGCTCAAAATCCAGTCCTCCATAGTAGGACAAAACACATAGAAATTAGGCATCACTTCTTAAGGGACAATGTTGAAAAGAATAAAATTGAACTACAATATATCCCAACTGATTTACAAAGGGGAGATATTTTCACCAAGCCTTTGGATGAAAAGAAACACACTTTCTTCCTAAATCAGTTAGGAATGTTAGATGGAGGAAGTCTTAAATAATATCCAAGATATTGAAAGCTAAAAATTGACCAAGACTAGGCAAAAATTCTGATTTTTCTTAGTGTCTAGAATTTTCTGATCTCTGAACTACGCTCGACGATTTCCCCACAGATCGTCGAACGGAGGTCGACGATTTCCAGAATCGTCGAACTAAGCTCAGCGCCTCTCAGATAGTATGAACTATCTCTTCCGGTCAACGATCGTCGAACGGCGCTCGACGATTTTGTTCACTGAACGATCGTCGAACGGAGCTCGACGCCTTTCAAGATCGTCGAACGGAGAACGACGATGTTGGAGTCTCTTCAGATTCCTTTAGAAGCCTCGATCGTCGAACTGAGCTCGACGATCTTTCCAATTCTGCGTCGAACCCTAATATAAAACTCATTTTTCTCCGTCGTTCTCTCTTGCGCTTTCAATTTCTCTGCAAGAATTTTCTTCCCTCCAAACAGTTCTACGCTTGGTCATTTTGTTTGTTGAATTTTTGCAGGTACAATGGCTGTGTCAGTTGCAGTTCTAGCCGCCATGAAGTTCGATGCTGGTTTCGACATTGATATGGACTCTTTCAACACTACTGATCAAATATTCCAAGATATTCTGAGTTTATTCAAGGATCAGAATCTGTCTGCCCTCATGACCACTAGAATCAAGCTTGCTTCAGATGAGATAAAGGAATGGGTCTATACTGCTCATAATCTAGAAAACAACACAATAGTTGGATCTATTGCTGGAACTCAGGTACCTCTGACCCCCACAGTTTTGACAGAGGTTTTTGGACTAAGAAATGGAGATGATACTGCTGAACTCTCTGGAGAGGAGTTTTCTGACATACTTGCCAGGATGGGTCATCCAGAGGGAAACCCTAGCAAGTTATTCAAAAGGAACTTGTCTGTTGAGTACAGGTTCCTAGCAGATGTTGTAGGAAAAGTGCTGTTGGCAAAGCACTCAGCTCATGATACTATATCCAGATACCAGCTCTGCCTCATGGGAGCTCTAGTGGATAAGAGAAGTTTGAACTGGGGAGAGGTCTTCTTTGACCTAATAAAGAAGAAAATAAACAAAAGCTTTGTAAACTTTGGAAGGATTCTTGGAGTCTTCCTGCAAAATAAGTGCCCTACCTTGCTGGTCTCCTCTGGAGTGCACATAAATGCCTCCAAGAGACTCACCTGTGCCCTCTTTGGCAAGTGGGACAGGCAAATCAGCAAGCCAAGCAGGCCCTCCTCTAGTGCTCCTTCAGGCACCAGGACTCACAGAGTCACTCTCCCACAGGTCTCTGCTCCTGCAGAAGACCTGGCTGCTGCTGTTGCTGCCTCTCCTCCTCCTCCAAGTCCAACCTTACCTCTACCATCCACCACTCCAGCTCCATCCACCATTACCATCTCTAGCCCATCTCCAACATCAATTCCATCTCCAGCAACCATTTCATCACCTCCAGTAGACCATTTCCACCCTCTGTTCTCCTATCCACCACCAGATGTCACCTCTTCTCCCTCCATACCATCTTTCACTCTCCTGGATGACTCCTACATGGATGATTCCCCCTCATCTCCTCCAGAGTTACCCTCCACCTCCACATCTTTTCAAGATCTCCTCCTCCACATCATTGACCAACCAACTTTCACTCTATCCATACCATCCCTTTGTCCTCCATATCCACCATCCCAACCCCTGAGCCCTCCATTCCACTATCCAGCACTTCACTTCCAGCCTCCTCAGCCATCCCTATTCCATCTACCTCTGCTCCTTCTATTGAGCATGTAGATCTCTCAGCCTTAGCTGACAAGTTGTATGAGCTACTTGCCCCCAGGCTCTCTCTTCTCATGGAGGCCTCCTTAGCTCCTCTACAACAGTCAGTGGCAGCTCTATCTGCCAGGCTTTCCTCCCTCCTTCCTCAGGCAGCACCTCCAGCAGTGTGCCTTGATACAGATGTCTCTGCATCTAGGCAGGGGGAGATGCCCTATGAAGCAAGCTTTCATGCTGTTGCTGCTGATGTTTCAGCTCCTGCTACTGATGCTGCTGCTGCTGTTGTTTCTGTTTCTGCTACTTCTGCTCCTGTTGCTGTGTTTCCAGAATGTCACGCTCCTACCGCAGTCTTGGCAATAGACCTAAGGTCTTTGCTGTCTGCTTTTGATACTGCCTACTTCAGCTATCTCCCAGAGCCTAATGCTGTCCAGCCCCCAGAAGATTTGTCCAAGGCACTGGTGCCTTTCTCTGGCTGTGACCCCAGCATTATATCCTCCTTTGTACTCTCAGTAATTACTGCTACTGCTGCTGTTGAAGAAAGGACTGCCTTTGCTTCTGATATTGTTTCTGATGAGCAGATATCCAAGGATTTTCTGATGATAGAGGCCACTGATTTTGAGCCTGCTGCAGATTTTGTTGATGTTACTAAAGTTGCTGCTGCCATCACTCCTGGTGTTGCTGTTGTTGGTTCTGCTTCTCCTCCTATATCTGCTGCTGAATCTGCTGCTGTATCTGCTGCTGTCTCTGCTGCTGTCCCTACTGCTGCTATTTCAACTTCTGTCTCTTCTGCCTCTACTCAACTGAAGAAAGATCTTATGAAAAGAATAGATGCTTTATATGATCAGAGCTCTGAATCTGATGAATTCAAAACAGACTCTGATGATTCAGCTGCCACTATTGCAAGGAAAAGGAAAGCTAGGAGCAAAGCTATGAAAAGGGTTCCTCCTGCAAAAGTAAAGGATGATAATGATATTCCTTATTATATTTTGCATAACTGCCAAATTACTGAACATTGGATGCAGTATTCCAAAAATCAGCTGAAAGCCATGAAAAAGAAGAGAAAGTATGAAAAGGGCTCATCCCAGTTCCAGCACCCTCATCCTCCTCCACCACCTCCTCCTGATGCAGGTGCAGGTGGCAGCTCTGCAAGTCAAGCCCCAGCTAGAAGCCAGGCTCCCTATCAACCCCATTCCAGATCCTATCAAAGGGAAAGCCAATCTAGGGGTTCTTACTCTAGGAGAGGAGGATACAGGTGTAGTCAAAGAGATTTTCAGGTTTATTCTAAAGGGCATTCCAGGCAGCACCCATACTCCAGGGGAGGACATGTTTCATCTGATACTACTGCTGGTCCATTCCCCTACAAGCTAAAAGAATCTGTGTCTGCCAGGACTCCTCAAGATAATTCTTCCAACACGTATGAACCACCTGTACCATTTGAGGACCCTGAAAAGAATCCATCTGCTTGGACTGCTAGGATGAAGGAAATGGCTGCATTAGATCAGATAAAGAAGGCCAAAGAACAAGGGCTAGACACTTCCAATATCTCTACTATGTCAGAGCAAAGACAGAAGGAACTAGAGAAATATGCCTCCAGAAAATTCTTTGATGCAGACAGATATATGGAGTTGCATCCTGCTGCTGTGGTTCCCAGGTCTTCAAAGCAAACCTATTTAGGTGCAGCAGATGACACCAGATCCAACAAAGAAGCCCTGGATCCTAACAGAGAAATCAAAATGGTTAAAGGCAAAGAGAAGAAGTAACTTTGTAAGGTGACAATCTGTGAATTCTGACTGCTATCTGGATGCTATATATATACATATATATCTCTGTGATGTTTCTGCAATGTCTAGCTGCTGTTGTTTTTATGCTTTTCTGATTGTATGTTATTATTTGAATTTTCCAAAGTCTGTAAATAGTTATCCTAACCCAAATAGGGGGAGATTGTTGGAACACCCTATTACTAATTTGGGTCAGGATCACTATGTTTCTAGGAACCTTTGTTTGACCTTCTGTATAGCTTAATAGGTCAATTAGAATTGAGTCTAAGGGTTAGAAGTCTAGGATTGGAAGCTGCCCTGAAGACCAAGTTTTTCTGTCTGGAGACTAAGTCTGATCGTCGAGCTCAGCACGACGATTCGTCGAACTCCGGTCGACGATCGTCTAGCTCAACTTCGACAGATCGTCGAACTCCATTCGACGATCGCTGAGCTCAACTTCAGAATATCGTCGAACTCCATTCGACGATCAGTGAGCTCAGTTCGACGATTTTGACTCTGCATTGGATCTTTATCTCTGAGCTCAGTTCGACGATCTTTGAGCTCAGATCGACGATTAGTTTGCTGCTTAAGTTTTCCAGATCGCTGAGCTCAGCTCGACGATAGCAGAGCTCAGTTCGACGATTTCAGATAACTTCCAGAATTCAAATTCAAATCAGACAGGAGTTATTCTGCAATTAATTCAGAAGATTTGCTAGCCGTTTTCATTCAATTCTGGACCAAGTTTCAAGGGATTTTTCAAGGAATAATTCTGTGGACTTTCCTCCAGAAGAGTTTTTGCAATTAAGGTTGCAATCAATGCAGACCAACGGCTATCTTTGACAGAGAATGATATTCTATTCTGGAACAGAGAATAAAAGACAGAATATTTTTTTGAATCAAGTGAGATTAACAAGGAGAGGACACACAACACAGATTACATAGACTCTGTCAAAATCTTCTGTCAAAAAGAATTCTGAAGAACACTCATCAAAGAGATCAAGCTTTCAAAAAATCTTCAGATCTCTTCAGTTCTCAAAGTGTTCAAGGCCAACATCATTTCAAGACTCCAGACACTCAACATTTCAGCTTGCTGAAATCATCTATTGCTGGAGCTCTACCTTTGAAGGCCTATCACCCTCAGCAAAGCTCTTCTTCCTGAAGATTTCAAGGATTCAGGGGGAGCTTTGACATCAATCCACTTAGTCTTCTCAGTTGTTTGAGAAAGAGAAGACTGCCATCACTCTCTCACCCCCACTATGTAAAGGGTTTCTCAAACTCCCTTCAAAAGTTTGAATCTGGTTTTGAGCACCTTGTCAAAAGCTCATTGGTGGCAAGACACCTGATCAAAAAATCTGCTTTGGTTTTTGAGCACCTTATCAAAAGCTCATTGGTGCCCAGGACACCTGATCAACTCATCATGCAGTGGATTCCTACCTAGGGTGGTAGAAGAGTGGATGTACCCAAGTTTGGGGAACCACTATATTTCCTTGTGTCCTCTGGTTCTGCTTGTTTACTTTTTGTTTCTGGCCTAGATTTGTCTGTGCTTAGTTTTTGCATAGCTTAGTTCTGTGATTAGATTTATATTTGCTTCCCTGCTCACACATAGTACAACAATTGTTGTAAAAGTTTTTAAAAAGTATTAAAACACCATATACTCTATTCACCCCCCTCTAGAGTATATCAGATCTAGTTGCACTTTCACAGCTGGAACCCGACCCCATATACCATGGACAGTCGGAAGGGTTGTAACACCCCCTATCCGTCGCATAGTATATAGCAGTAGGTCCGGACGGGGCCCGACGCCATATACCACAGACAGACCGGGTGGTTACGTATGGAAACCATCCAACCAATCTCAACGTCCTACATAGAGCATTCTAGCGGAAGCAGTTTATATAAGTTGTAAACAAGAACCCAGCATTAGAGCACGAATGTCCACTATTACAAAATTAGGAATATTATACAAAATACCCAAAAATCGGCCTTAAGGCCTTACAAAGTGTTTCACTTGAAAATTACATGTTTTACAAACCACGGCACGCAGGCCGGTCATACATGAGTAAAGCAGTAAACACTTCTACTTGGGCCTTCGAGGGCCAGCTTCGCAAAAAGGGCTTTAGCCCGCTATTGACCGCTTGGTCCAGCTGCACCTGCAAGCAACAATCCACTGCACGGTGGCAAAACAAGGCAACGGTCAGCAATGCTGACCAAATTATAACGATCCCGCCCCCAACTCGGGGCGGCGATGCTCCTTCCCTGCATTTCCTTAGCATAAGCGAGTAATATAAAACCATAGCCATAACATCACAGACGTTGGCTCGTAAGGCCACACGCCCCGTGCACTCAGGGCACATTCTCGGTGAACCGGTCGATGTCACGTCAATTAAAGCCATTAACATTCCGGACTCACCACCGCCACTAAGACGGCCAAACCTATGAGCAAATCGTCTTCTTGGTATTGGTCACGTCAATTTAAGCCATTGACCACCGAAGACTCCCATCTATGCCAACGGCGAGTTACACGTAACCTTAGGTCGCTCTAACCGGACGACATAAAGCGGGTACGGGTCCATCTAACTCGTGCTCACTTCGCAACGACAATTTAAGCCATTTGCGCGGGTCAAACTTTCACCGAGTCCCATTCTACCGCAAGTCACATAACTCAGTTATGTTCGAGTTGGCTCTCAGGCCTCCAAGTTGGCAAGATCTCGTATCCGCCCAGTTTTCCGGGTGCACCTTTGGGTTAGTCCCCAAGGCTCCCTGCTGCAATCTACCGCGTAGAAAACTCGAAAACAACCAATAGCACGGAGTCTTCTCCGGCCTTATGCAATGCAACATCACCAATCCGGACTAACATGTCCGGGTAGGCTTCAACCAAAATGCCTATGTCCGTTCTTGCATACGGACTCTAAACAACGGGGACTTTACATATCTACCCGAAGGAACGCCTCCAACTCTCCGCAAACTCGCGAGAGTGGGCTTCCTATGCTAAGAAAGAGATCTATTAGTGCTCAAGATGAGGATCGTTACCCTTGCGTTCCTCTTTGGCGCCATCGAAAAGTAATCGGATAGAAATCACCGCACTTGCGTTGCCTCCGTGGATCCGGAGTCGGCTTGCGATTCGGAGCTCCGAAGCTCCTCCAATGGCGGATCTAGCTCTTCTTCCTCTTGCCTTAGCTCTTCTTTCTCCAAGGGTTTAGAAAGAGGATAAGTGAAGAAAAGTGATGGATTTTCTAAGTCAAACCCGTGTATATCCTCTCAGGAACCATTCCCAGCCGTTGGATCTCAACCTAAGAAAACGAGCGGCTTTGATTCGGGGCTGAAATGCCCAATCTGGACCGAACACGGCCTGGCACACGCCCGTGTCCAGGGCCGTGTGCCGCATTCGCCGTCAAAATCGAATCTTCTGAACCCGCACATGGGTATCGAACACGCCCGTGTTCGAGCTGACACGCCCGTGTTCCAGCTGACACGGCCGTGTAGCCGGCCGTATACCCCATGATTTTCCCCCGTTTTCAACCCGAGCACTGCACGAGTTCTAGGACACGCCCGTGTCCTTGCCCGTGTCAAATTGACATGCCTGGGCCCCAGGCCGTGTACAAGGTCTCGACATTTCGTCGCGTGCAGTTCGACGATTGGATGACACGGCCTTGGACACGCCCGTGTCCTAGGCCGTGTGCCTTGTCTCGATGATCGTCGAGTGAATCTCGACGATTTCACCTTGACGATCGTCGACACGGGTCGACACGCCCGGCGACACGCCCGTGTCGCGGGCCGTGTGCCCATTCTCGACGAAATCGTCGAGTATATCTCGACGATTTCACGGCTAAGTGTCGACACGGGTCGACACGCCCTGCGACACGCCCGTGTCGCAGGCCGTGTGCCATTTCTTGACGATTCATCGAGTATAACTCGACGACTTCGCGACTAAGTGTCGGCACACACTTGACACGCCCTGGGACACGCCCGTGTCCCAGGCTGTGTGCCTTCAGCCAGAACCAAAACTGGCCCAAAACGTCCCCCTTTGCTCCTTTGAGTTTCGGGGCGTTATAACTCTCCCCCTCTTAAAAGAATTTCGCCCACGAAATTACATAAAGGAAAGATATACAAAAACAACATTTGTACCTGTGCGGAACAACTCCGAATACTCGTCAAGCATAGTCTGCTCTCGCTCCCAGGAGAGCTCCCCACGACCGCAATTGTCCCACAGGACCTTGACCATCCTGATCTCTTTATTGCGTAGCCGCTTGACCTCTGAGTCCTCAATCTGTGCGGGCTTGACCTTTGTCGTTAGCCCACTATCCACCGGCACTTGATCGACCGCGATCACTTGCGTAGGCTCTTGCACCGCGTTCCGAAGCTCCGAAATGTGGAATACATCGTGTAAAACACTTAGCTCCACTGAAAGCTTCAATCTATAGGCCGCTTCTCCAACTCACTCCAGTACCTCGAACGGTCCAAGGTACCTCGGGCTTAGCTTTTTCAATCGTCGCACCCGCGAGACACCCTTGAACGGCTTGATCTTTAAGTATACATAATCGTCCACAGCGAACTCCACGTTCATGTGCTTGGCATTATAGTACTTTGCTTGCCGGCCCTGAGCGATAAGCAACCTCTCCCGAATCGTTCTCACCAAAGAAGCAGCATCCTCCACTTCTGATCGCTTATACAACTTTGACTCACCCGTTTCTAACCAAGACAACGGCGTGCGACATTTCCTACCATATAGGGCCTCGAAGGGCGTCAACTGAATACTCGCTTGGTAGCTGTTGTTGTATGCGAACTCCACCAAATAAAGGTGGTCTGCCCATTGCTTTCCAAAATCCAAGACTCACGTGCGGAGCATGTCTTCCATGGTTCTATTAACCCTCTCGGTCTGCCCATCCGTTTGCGGATGGGTGGCTGTGCTGAATTTCAACTTTGTTCCCAACATTTGTTGCACCAGCCTCCAATCATTGGACGTGAACCGCCCATCTCGGTCACTCACGATGCTGCGGGGCACACCATGACGCCGTACTATGTTATCCACATAAAAACGTTGCTAACTTCTCCACCGGATCATCCTTCCTATGTGGAATAAAATGCGACACCTTTGTTAATCGATCCACGAACACCCAAATGGCGTCATTTTCCCTTTTTGCGACCTTGGCAAACCGTGCACAAAGTCCATAGAGATGTCGTCGAATTTCCATTCCGGAATGGGCAAGGACTTAAGAACTCCTCCCGGATTTTGGCACTCCGCCTTCACCAAGGCGCAAGTTTGGCACTTCACTACGTAGAGCGCCACATCCTTCTTTAAACCTGGCCACCAAATAGTTTCTTGACGTCGCGGTACATCTTCGTGCTCCCCGGGTGAATCGAGTACTTGGTATGGTGTGCCTCGTACAACAACTCCACCCGTAAATTGCCCACGCTTGGGACGCACAGACGACCGTCTATCCAAAGCAATACGTCCTCAACGACGAATTTGGAATTTGACTCATCCAGAGCCTCTACCATGAACTGCTTCAGCACTTGATTGCTTGTCCATACAAACGATCCCCAACGCCACCAACTCTTGCACCAATCGCTCATCTTGCACCGATAGCCAATGGGCTCGAGCTGGGGCTTGGCGACTCACCGCGTTAGCAACCGCATTCCCTTTATCAGGCGCGTAGTGGATCTTGAATGTATAGTCTCCCAAGAACTCCATCCATCTATGCTGTCGTATATTCGGATCCTTCTGATCAACCAGATGCTTCACGCTCTTGTGACCGGCGTAGAGATCCACTTTCACACCGTATAGAATTATGCCTCCATAGCTTCGAGGCAAAACTCACGCCCATACGCTATTACGCTTCCGTGTTGTAGTAGCGCGCAACCCAAAACACTGCCCTACGCATCATTAAAATCTCATTGCCTTCGGTTCCACTTGGCGAAGTCAGCACAGGCGTCGTAGTCAACCGATATTAAAACTTCTCAAAAGCTCGCGCGCACTCCGGCGTCCAAAAGAACTTATGCTCCTTCCTCGTCAAGGTAGTGAGAGGTAACGCTATCCGCGAGAAGTTCTCCACGAAGCGCCTATAATAGCCGGCAAGCCCCAAAAAGCTCCGGACTTCTGCTTCCGTAGCAAGCTCAGGCCACTCCCGTATCGCAACAATCTTCACCGGATCCACAGCAATACCCTCTCCACTAACTATATGCCCGAGGAACGCCACTGAGGATAGCCAAAACTTGCACTTCGAGAACTTGGCGTACAACTGATTTCTCCTCAGCGTCTCTAACACCAAATGAAGATGCTTGAAGTGATCTTCCTCACTTTGCGAGTACACCAAAATATCGTCGATGAAGACGATCACGAAATGGTCCAAGTACTCCCTGAACGTCCTGTTCATAAAATCCATGAATACTGACGGCGCATTAGTCAGCCCAAACGGCATGACCGTAACCTCGTAGCGCCCGTGTCCTGTACTGAACGTTATCTTAGGGATATCACTCTCCCTTATCTATTTAGAGTACGCCGTTGACCCTACCAACTGATCACAAAGATTATCGATCCTTGGGATTGGGTACTTGCTCTTTTCCGTCAACTTGTTGACCTCCCGATAATTAATACGCAGCCTCAACCTTCCATCCTTCTTCTTAATAAAGAGGGTCGGTGCGCTCCAAGGCGAAGGACTTGGATACGCATACCCTTGCTCCAACAACTCTTGCAGTTGAGCTTTCAGCTCCGCCATTACCTTAGGCGTTAGCCGATACGGAGATCGTGACACAGGCTTTGCACCTGGCACTAGCTCGATCTTAAAATCTATCTCCCGCTGAGGCGGGGCTCCAGGAAGATCTGCGGGGAACAGATCAGGGTATTCTGATACCACTGAAATACAATCCAACGCGGGCTTCGGCTTTACAACCTCCACTAGTGTACAGAACAGCTCTACACTAGCACAAACCGCCTTCACCACCTGAAGAGCGGCCATCATCGCCTTGCTCGACCTCTTTGAGCTCATAAGGGTCGTCTCACGACTTGCTCCCAAGTTGACCTCCTTGCTACCGCAGTCTATGTAGGCTTGCTGCTCCGAGAGCCAGTACATGCCAAATATAACGTCAAACTCCACCAACGGAAGTAACGACGCTTGCAGATCGTACTCCTAATTCCCAAACCACAAACTAAGAGCAACGAATTCTACCCTCGCCGAATGAGCATCATTGGACTATAACGCATCCAATTTATCTCTTTTCATCGAAGGAGGGACTCCAAGGCACAATAAAATTCCTAATAAAGGAACGCGAAGCTCCCTAAACAAACAGTGCTCTCGCAGAAAAAGTAAAGTCGCAACAAAGCTTAGCACAGTAGTCCTAAGCTAATATGCATAACAAGTATTTAAAGCAAAACTATCTTTAAACCATACCTGTTGTCACGACGACGGGCTTCCACCAGGGTTTTAGGCACTCACGAGCATAATGCCCCGGCTTGCCACAGCTGAAACATGTGTCCGGGGTCTAACCCGTAGTCGACCCAGAAGTACCAGAAGGGGCTGGACCCGAAGTCCTATGCTTCTTATACCATTTTCGATATACTGACTTTGAGGTGTTCGGCACTTTGAATGCCGTTTCCTTTGCACTGACATCCTTGACTGCTCCTGACATAGGTTTCTTACCCTTCCGAGCACCATTCCAACAGTCTCGGGCAAAGTGCCCTTTCTTTCCACAAGTATAACAAGTGTAAGTAACTTTACTAGTCGATTTCATAACCCCTTTCTCCAGCATTCTGCTGGATGCAGCTCTTATGGGGTTTGTATAGTTCGATACCATGGTCGCTGGCATCGGGAGGGTCTTCCTCAACTCTGCCTCCAATGATCTAGCTGATTCCACCAAGGCTCGGAATCCCAATAACTTTGGTCCTAGCAGTAGGACTCGTAACTCGGCGCGTAGGCCATTATAGAATCTATCGACTGTAGCTTGCTCATTATCCGACTCAAAGCATGGGTAGCGACTTATCATAAGAAAAGCTTGCAAATAATCCTCAACCGTGTGTGCTCCCTGCACTAAATGCATATTCAGCTGCTGTCCCAATGGTCTACCAAAGGTCATCTGCTGCATCGCGCCCACCGGCGTTGAAGCCACAACAGGGGCGCAGGGTTGTACATTTCCTCCTAGCTGTGCACCCGCCACAGTAAACACCGCTTCTACGATTCTTCTAACGGTTTCATACGAAGGAGGAGGCTCAAACACCTCACTGGGTGCACTATGCTCCTCAGAAACCGGACATTCAGGCTGTCCAGCACCGCTTCCGGTCACCTATAGTGGTACAAAACACCGTTAAGCGACAAAATAAAATTGCGAACAGCAATTATAGGAACACGCAGGTTCCTCAAACACGAGTATTTTCATTCCTAAGTGGACATTCATGGGTTCTTTTACCGTTATAACGATGACGCACGCAATGTGCTCACCACCCCTTAAAAGGAATTCGGCCACGAATTCAGTTTAAGCCCGACCAAAACCAGTAGTCTGATACCAAATTGTAACACCCCCTATCCGTCGCATAGTATATAGCAGTAGGTCCGGCCGGGGCCCGACGCCATATACCACAGACAGACCGGGTGGTTACGTATGGAAACCATCCAACCAATCTCAACGTCCTACACAGAGCATTCTAGCGGAAGCAGTTTATATAAGTTGTAAACAAGAACCCAGCATTAGAGCACGAATGTCCACTATTACAAAATTAGGAATGTTATACAAAATACCCAAAAATCGGCCTTAAGGCCTTACAAAGTGTTTCACTTGAAAATTACATGTTTTACAAACCACGGCACGCAGGCCGGTCATACATGAGTAAAGCAGTAAACACTTCTACTTGGGCCTTCGAGGGCCAGCTTCGCAAAAAGGGCTTTAGCCCGCTATTGACCGCTTGGTCCAGCTGCACCTGCAAGCAACAATCCACCGCACGGTGGCAAAACAAGGCAACGGTCAGCAATGCTGACCAAATTATAACGATCCCGCCCCCAACTCGGGGCGGCGATGCTCCTTCCCTGCATTTCCTTAGCATAAGCGAGTAATATAAAACCATAGCCATAACATCACAGACGTTGGCTCGTAAGGCCACACGCCCCGTGCACTCAGGGCACATTCTCGGTGAACCGGTCGATGTCACGTCAATTAAAGCCATTAACATTCCGGACTCACCACCGCCACTAAGACGGCCAAACCTATGAGCAAATCGTCTTCTTGGTATTGGTCACGTCAATTTAAGCCATTGACCACCGAAGACTCCCATCTATGCCAACGGCGAGTTCCACGTAACCTTAGGTCGCTCTAACCGGACGACCTAAAGCGGGTACGGCTCCATCTAACCCGTGCTCACTTCGCAACGACAATTTAAGCCATTTGCGCGGGTCAAACTTTCACCGAGTCCCATTCTACCGCAAGTCACATAACTCAGTTATGTTCGAGTTGGCTCTCAGGCCTCCAAGTTGGCAAGATCTCGTATCCGCCCAGTTTTTCGGGTGCACCTTTGGGTTAGTCCCCAAGGCTCCCTGCTGCAATCTACCGCGTAGAAAACCCGAAAACAACCAATAGCACGGAGTCTTCTCCGGCCTTATGCAATGCAACATCACCGATCCGGAATAACATGTCCGGGTAGGCTTCAACCAAAATGCCTATGTCCGTTCTCGCATACGGACTCTAAACAACGGGGACTTTACGTATCTACCCGAAGGAACGCCTCCAACTCTCCGCAAACTCGCGAGAGCGGGCTTCCTATGCTAAGAAAGAGAGCTATTAGTGCTCAAGATGAGGATCGTTACCCTTGCGTTCCTCTTTGGCGCCATCGAAAAGTAATCGGATAGAAATCACCGCACTTACGTTGCCTCCGTGGATCCGGAGTCGGCTTGCGATTCGGAGCTCCGAAGCTCCTCCAATGGCGGATCTAGCTCTTCTTCCTCTTGCCTTAGCTCTTCTTTCTCCAAGGGTTTAGAAAGAGGATAAGTGAAGAAAAGTGATGGATTTTCTAAGTCAAACCCGTGTATATCCTCTCAGGAACCATCCCAGCCGTTGGATCTCAACCTAAGAAAACGAGCGGCTTTGATTCGGGGCTGAAATGCCCAATCTGGACCGAACACGGCCTGGCACACGCCCGTGTCCAGGGCCGTGTGCCGCATTCGCCGTCAAAATCGAATCTTCTGTAACCCGCACACGGGTATCGAACACGCCCGTGTTCGAGCTGACACGCCCGTGTTCCAGCTTGACACGGCCGTGTAGCCGGCCGTGTACCCCATGATTTTCCCCCGTTTTCAACCCGAGCACTGCACGGGTTCTAGGACACGCCCGTGTCCTTGCCCGTGTCAAATTGACACGCCTGGGCCCCAGGCCGTGTATAAGGTCTCGACATTTCGTCGCGTGCAGTTCGACGATTGGATGACACGGCCTTGGACACGCCCGTGTCCTAGGCCGTGTGCGTTGTCTCGACGATCGTCGAGTGAATCTCGACGATTTCACCTTGACGATCGTCGACACGGGTCGACACGGCCCGGCGACACGCCCGTGTCGCGGGCCGTGTGCCCATTCTCGACGAATCGTCGAGTATATCTCGACGATTTCACGGCTAAGTGTCGACACGGGTCGACACGCCCTGCAACGAGCCCGTGTCGCAGGCCGTGTGCCATTTCTCGACGATTCGTCGAGTATAACTCGACGACTTCGCGACTAAGTGTCGGCACACACTTGACACGCCCTGGGAAATGCCCGTGTCCCAGGCCGTGTGCCTTCAGCCAGAACCAAAACTGGCTCAAAACGTCCCCCTTTGCTCCTTTGAGTTTCGGGGCGTTACAAGGGTAATATAAGAATATCAAAAAAATCCAACTATAACTACTCGCCCTAACACAGAGCATTCTAGCAGAAGATTTTAAATAGTTGGAAAGAACCCATAATTGAATAACAACTATCATGAATGTCCACATACTACTATAGGAATGAAATAACAAATACATTGAAAGTACTTGGCCTTATGGCCTCACAAGAGTTTCCTTAACAAATTAATGATTTACATACATTGGCTCGCAGGCCAGCCACACATGACAAAAATAAAAATAACAATTCGCTTTGGCCTTCGAGGGCCAGCTCAGCAACATGGGCTTCAGCCCGCTATTTGGTACTTGGTTCTGCAGTACCTACAAGCAACATTCCACCGCACAGTGGTAAACGAAGTAACGGTTAGGCAAAGCCGACCAAATTATAACGACCATGCCCCTTAATCGGGACGGAGGTGCTCTTTCCCTGCAATTCATTAGCCCAGCTAAACAATAAAGCGCAAACATACTTCGCCACAGGTGTTGGCTCATACGGACAAACACCCCGTGCACTCAGGGCACATTAACGGTGAATCCGGTCAATTTCGTGGCTTCACCACCATCCCCGGGATGGCAACATCGTGAGCATTTTTTAGTCTTTATGACCACCGTCTAAGACTCCTGTCTATGCCAAAGGCCAGTCCCTCTTTGGGTCTCTAGCACCGAACCACATAGCCCAGGTCCAATTCCACTTTCCCGTTGCTCACTCTGCATAGTCACCTTAAGACGTACACACGGGCCAAGCCTCTCTCGTATCGCAAAACATTCCAAACATCACATAACCCAGTTATGTTCAAGGCTGGCTCCCCAACCGCCAAGTTAGCAGAACTACATTTCCGCTCAGTTTTCTGGGTGCGCCTTGGAGTTAATCCCCAAGGATCCCTACTGTAATATACCGTGTAGAAACCCAAAAACACAAAACACTGAGTCTTCTCTGGCAAAGCATACAATATGCAACATCACCAATCCAGACCAACATGTCCGGGTAGGCTTCACACATAATGCCTATGTCCGTACTTTGATTTCGGACTCTATATGCAACACAAGGGGGACTATTCACGTCAATCCCAAGGAACACCACACACTCACCACACACTCGCGGGAGCGGGTTTCCTTATGCAAAAGAAAGAGAGCTTCACATGCTCAAGTAGAGAATCGTTACACTTGTAGTTCGCTTTTGCGCCATGGGAATCTATCTGGCTGGAAAGCTTCGCAAGGGAATTTCCTCCACTGATCCGGTCTCGGTTCTCGATTTGGTGCTCCGATTCTCCGCCGGCGGCCGAAATCCTCCTCTTCCTTCCTACTTGCTCTCTCCTCTCTATAACTCCTTAGAAAGTGGAAGCTTAAGAGAAAATAAGGAATTAATCCTCCATTCCTGGCCTTAATAAAGCAGGAACACACCTGGGTCGTTAGATTTTATTTAAAGAAAATGAATGACTCAGATCCACCCAAAATTCCTAAATCCTGGGCCGAACACGGCCTTGCACACGGCCGTGTCCCAGGCCGTGTGCCCCGACCCAGGCATGATCGTCGAGAACAGAAAAGGACACGGGTCGAGACACGCCCGTGCCTCAACCTGACACGCCCGTGTCATTCCCTGACACGCCCGTGACCTAGGGCGTGTCACAGATAACCGCCAAGCCAACCGTCATGTCCCTTGGGAAAACGGGTGGTAACACGTGTATGCACACGCCCGTGTCATGATTGACACGCCTGTGTCACTGTCGTGTTTCCTGCCGTGTCCTTTTCTGGACACAGCCGCCAATACAGAAAAAGACACGGCCTTGGACACGCCCGTGTCCCAGGCCCTGTACCCCTATTAAGGCACCAAAAATTCCTTAGGACGCGACCAGTTCGATTACGATTTTTGGGGGCGTTACAAATCTCCCCCCTTAAAGAATTTTGTCCCGAAATTATGTAAAGGTACACAAAAATTTAAATGTTACCTTAGTGGAATAACTCAGGGTATTCTTCCAACATAGTCTGCTCTCGCTCACAAGAAAGCTCCTCACGCCCGCAGTTATCCCAACGGACTTTAACCATTCAGATTTACTTTTTGCGGAGTCGTTTGACTTCAAACTCTTCAATATGTACTGGCTTCACCTTTGTCGTCAACTTGTAATCAACCGACACTTGATCGACCGCAACGACCTGCAAAGGCTCTTGCACCGCCTTCCGCAACACCGATATGTGGAACACATCGTGTAGCCCACTCAACTCCATTGACAGCTTCAATCGATAAGCTTCTTCGCCAACACGCTCCAGGATTTCAAACGGTCCAAGGTATCTCAGACTCAACTTCTTCAAGCATCGAACCCGCGAGACACCATTGAACGGTTTGATTTTCAAATACACCCAGTCGGCAACACCGAACTCCATGTTCCTATGCTTGCGTTATAGTATTTTGCCTGCCTGTCCTGAGCGATCTTCAACCGTTCCTGAATTGTACATATCATTGAAGTGGCGTCTTCCACCGCTTGACATTTGAATAACTTCGACTCTCCTGTCTCCAACCAAGACAACGACGTGCGACACTTTCTCCCATACAAGGCCTTGAAAGGCACCATTCCAATACTCACTTGATACCTGTTATTATATGCAAACTCCACCATGTACAAGTGATCTTCCCACTGCTTTCCGAAATCCAGGACACACATGCGAAGCATATCCTCCATCATCCTGTTGACCCTCTCAGTCTGACCATCCATCTGTGGATGAAAGGATGTGCTGAAACTCAGCTTAGTTCCCAACAGACTATGCACCAGCCTCCAGTCATTCGACGTGAAGCGTCCATCTCGGTCACTAACAATACTGCAGGGCACACCATACAATCGAACAATATTATCGACATAGAGTTTGGCTAACTTATCCACCGGATCTTCCTTCCTATTCGGGATGAAGTGCAACACTTTTGTCAATCTATCTACGAACACCCAGATGATGTCGTTTCCCCTCTGCGACCTTGGAAAACCATGCACAAAATCCATAGAAATGTCGTCGAACTTCCACTCCGGGATAGGCAAGGACTTCAAGAAACCTCCGGGCTTCTGGCACTCCGCCTTCACCAAGGAACATGTTTGGCACTTGGCCACATAAAGTGATACATATTTTTTTAATCCTGGCCACCAGAACAACTTCTTCATGTCTTTATACATCTTCGTGCTCCCCGAGTGGATTGAGTACTTGGTATGATGAGCCTCGTACATCAAATCCTCCCGAGGATTATCCGCACTATGGACGCATAGGCGACCTTCCCTCCTTAGTAGTCCATCCTCAATAGCAAATTGGGAATTTGATCCATCCAAAGATTCATCTAAGATCTGCTTCATGCTACTATCCTGAACCAAAGCCCGCAGAACCCTATCATCTAGGTCATACTGCACCCCTGTCCAATACAATTTTGCCTCGGCACTAGACTGCTTGTCGATGCAGGAGATCTCTAATGCCTCCAAATCACGGACCAAACTCTCATCATGTACCGACAACCAGCTTGCCTACGCAGGAGCCCTGTGACTCAATGCATCTGGCACTGCATTTCCTTTCCCAGACACATAATGTATCCCGAAGGTATAGTCCCCCAGGAACTCCATCGACCTCTGTTGCCTCATGTTCAGGTCCTTCTGATCTAACAAGTACTTCAGGCTCCTATGACCGGTGTAAATATCGACCTTCACATCGTACAAGTAGTGCCTCCACAGCTTTAGAGCAAATATCTTGGCCGCAAACTCCAAGTCGTGAACCGGATAATTCCTCTCGTGAACCATCAATTGTCGGGAACCATAGGCTATCACGCTCCCATGGTGTAGCAGAACACAGCCCAAACCACTGCCCGAAGCATCACTATAGATTAAAAACCCTTTGGTCCCACTCGGTGAACATAAAATAGGCACCATGGTCAACCGCCTCTTCAATTCTTAAAAAGCCTACTCGCACTCCAGTGACCACACAAACTTTTGAACCTTTCTTATCAACATCGTGAGTGGTAGATCTATCCGCGAGAAGTTCTCTACGAAGCGTATGTAGTAGCCGGCAAGCCCCAGAAAGCTCCGGACTTCCGCCACTGTAGACAACACAGGCCACTCCCGTATCGCCACTATCTTCACTGGATCCACCGCTATCCCTTCTCCACTAATAATATGACCAAGGAACGCTACCGAGGATAACAAGAACTCACACAAGGAGAACTTAGCATACAACTGATTCCTTCTCAACGTCTCCAACACCATATGCAGATGCTTGTAGTGATCATCCTCACACTGCGAGTACACCAAGATATCATTGATAAATACTATAACGAAACGGTCCAGGTACTCTATGAACATCATGATCATCTGATCCATAAACACGGATTGCGCATTGGTCAACCCAAACGGCATGACCGTGAACTCGTAATGCCCAAACCAGATGCTGAATGCTGTATTTGGGATGTCGCTTTCCCTTATCCTTAATTGGTAGTAGTCGGATTTCAGATCTAACTTCGAATATATTGTTGACCCGACGAACTGATCTAATAGATCATCAATCCTTGGGATCGGATACTTATTCTTCTCCGTAAGCTTGTTCAACTCACGATAGTCAATATAGAGTCGCAAGCTTCCATCGTTCTTCTTAACGAAGAGGACAGGTGCGCTCCAAGGCGACGAACTTGGACGCACATACCCTTGCTCCAATAACTCTTGCAGTTGCACCTTCAGCTCCGCCATCTTTCTTGGCACTATCTGATACGGAGAGTGTGACACCAGTTTGGCACCCAGCACCAGCTCAATAATAAAATCAATCTCCCGCTGAAGAGGGGCTCCTGGGAGATCATCTGGGAACACATCAGGATACTCAGACATAACTGGAATACTGCCCAGACTTGGCTTAGGCATTGAAGTCTGCACTAATCTGACAAACAGCTCTGCCCCAGACCGAACTGCCTTGATCACCTGAAGGGCCGACATCAAAATCTTACTCGACCCATTCATGCCCGCAAAAGTAGTTTCCCGATCAGTATTCAGTCCCAACTTAACCTCCTTTTGGTTGCAATCAATGCATGCTCGCTGCTCCGAGAGTCAGTCCATAACAAAGATTACGTCAAACTCCACTAACGGTAGTACCGACGCTCGCAAATGAAAATCCTGGTCCCCAATCTGTATCTTTACCACACAAATTCTATCTGCGCGTATTGAGCACCCATTTTGCAACAACACATCCAACTTATCTTTTGCCATCGAGGAAGGGACTCTGATGCGCATTACAAATCTTTCAGATAGGAAGGAATGCGAAGCTCCCGTATCAAACAAGGCTCTTGATGGCCCGCGAACAAACTCTTATTTAGGTGGTTGGTTCGATGAGTCGACCGTCACGGGTGGGCTAAAAAGCGAGTTTTTAACGAAAGGAGGCAAGTTCACCTATCACATGTAGTACTCGATATTCGGGAGAATACCGAGGTCGTTTGTCCTCGGGGTCGAGTTGATTATTCCTACTCCTCCAAGAGGACTATTATTTTACTGAAAGTAAGGTGGAGAATTTAATAACTAAAGACGGGAAAAAAAATAAAGAAGGGCGAAAACGATTTAGAAAATTAGATGAAGGGTTAACGCTCGGCACCGAATCAGATTAAGACTAAAATAACTTTTAATAATTATTGAACTTAGTTTTCAAATTAATAAAAGGCAACTTGGTCGTGGAGGTTCCACAAATATGAGCGCACTTATCTCTAGGAATATTGCTCACCTGAACGCTAAGACTATTCGACCGAACGTTAGTCCGACGAAGGATTCCTCTTAACGCCCGCTTTACGCTAAGAACCCTGTTATTGGATGGGGAACCCATTGCAGAAGAATTACGCTTGTCCTCTCTCGAGGGTATGCACGCAACTCTCTTTAACCAGGGGTGATCTGTCCATACGCACGACATCTCGGCTAGCTAGCATATGGATAACGGAAATATGGCCCACACATCGATATGTGGTCCTACACGTCGTTAACCTGGGTAAACCTTATGTCCTAATATTAAAGTGAAAATAAAGAACTTTAATTATTTCAAATCATTTTATATGTCCCAATGCTCTTCGATGACGAGGCTAATCATGATTAGCCACTCATCGGTATGGGGACGGTTTTATAATTTGATGAGGCGCGAGTTCATAACTAAGCGCTAAAGGGTTATAAGAAGAAGACATAAAAATAACAAACATTTAGAAAACTTGAAAAGTTAGCTAAAACGAGAACTCACGCGCACTTCAAATTATAAATAAAATAGAAACTAAGTTACAAAAAAAGAAAATTACAAGTCCTACTCAAATGAGTAGGCGGGAAATAAAGGCACACCATTTAACTCTTAACGAGTGGCGGAAATAAATACATGCGATTTAACTCTTAACGAGTAGGCAAAAATAAATGCGCACATGCACACACTCGACATGAAGTACACACAAACACTCACTCTACTGAAAATGAAAACGCACGCACTTGCATAAATGAAAAGCACACACACACTGCAAAAAAAGTAAAACACACGCACACACTCTACATAAATTGAAAGAAAGCAATAAACTTATCCCCTACACACACGCACTCTACATAATTGAAAGAAAGCGATAAAGTAAAGCATTAAAATTTATCTCCTACACTCACACACTCCACATAATTGAAATAAAGCTTTAAAAATTATTCTCATACACTCCCACACACATCATGAAAATTAAAAGAACAAAATGAAAATTATACTCATATACTCACACACACACATTAAAAACAAAATGAAAGTTACCTAAAAATTAAAACAACTACTTTTTTATACTTAGATTTTACCAAAAATACATAAAAAGAACAAATCAAAATAAAAAGAACAAAAAGTTTTTCAAAACAAAGCAAAAAACAAAAGTCTTTCAAAAATTAAAATTATAACTTTTTCACTCTTAGGATTTCATAAAAGTGATAAAAAAGGTGAAAACAAAGTGAAAGGAACAAAAAAGTTTTACATTCCTACAAAAAAACCAAGTAAAAAATATAAAAATCACTTTTAAAACCTCTTTAATAAATTCTTAAGAATGAAAACATAAAACTCTAAAAAAGACATGGAGAAAAAAGAGAAAAAGTTAACACAACATTTCATTTTGAAATAAAATCTATACCAAAACCTAACATGGAGACAAACCAAAAAAACATAAGAACTAAACAACTTACACTCACACACACACACACACACACACACACACACTTTTCATAAAGAGAAGAACAAAGAAATATAAAGGGATAAAATGAGAAATAGATAAGCCACCCAAATGAATTTTTCATGCCATGTAGTGAGAGAAAATCTAACATTTTTATTATCATAATCAAACTATTACAAAGCTAAAGCTAAAGAAAAAACAAACATGAAAGGGAGGGCGGAGAAATCTCCTTACATAGCAAGAGAATACATCAGGGCAGCCCACAAAACACACTAAAGTGGCTCAAAAATGTGAACCCTTGGACCTTACAGAAATGGGCTATTTATAGGGAAAAAATTCCAAGTACACGCCCGCCGACACGGGCGTGTCGGGGGGGGGGGGGGGGTGGGTGGGCGTGTCAGTACTATTTGCGATGAGATCCGGCGATTTGACGGGAGCATTGACTTGTGGCTAAACACGAGGAGGTCACACCCTTGGTCACAGGCGTGACGGTGGGCATGTTGGGGAGGTAGATCCGGGCACGGGTTGCATAAAAAGTCATCGACAGCATCATGTCGGGCCAGGTGGAGGAGTCACGGGCGTGTCGGGGCTTGACACGGGCATGTTGGGCCGGGTCGACAAACGTCGAGCGCATTTTCATCGAGCTGGGCGTGTTGATTGTCGAACGGGAATGATACGGGCGTATCAGGTAATGGGACAAAGGCGTGTCCAGCTCGGCTCGACGAAATTTGAGCTGGGTCGATGATAGCTGATCGTCGAGGGCATGACACGGGCGTGTCAAGTCTGGGACACAGGCGTGTCAGGTCGATTTTTGACTTTTTCCTGAAAATTTCAGAAATCAAAATTATGGTTATGTTAGGTAAATATTTACAAAAAGAAACATATTTAGGAATAAAAATAACTAAAAACTATGAATAAGAACTAAAATGATATAAATAAAGTACTAAAATATGCCTATATTTACAACTTATCAAATACCCCCATACTTAAGCTTTTTCTATTCTAGAGCAAAAGTTTGAGGAGAACTAATAAGGAATAAAAAAACTCTAAGTTTAGCTACCGCTTAATTAATTATAAGAGAGATCTAAATAAACATACGTGGTGTAAGAGTTAAGTCCTATAATTATGTAGATTTTTAAATAGCGCAAAAGTTTTGGCCAAAAGACTTCTTGAGGTAATTAAATAGAAAGCAATAATTGTAATGGTTAGATTAATGAAAATAGTTTGGAATTATATAAACTTTTGCTCATAGGAGTTTTAGTGGAAATAATGCAATTTACAAATTATGCTCTCAAAAAGATTTTTGAATTAATTCTAGAATCGTGAAATTGGTTATGGGGGTTGATGTTGGTTTATTAAGAGGGTCTGGATATTGAGGTGAGGTGATTTTTTCTCGAATCTCCATTTTTTGTTTTTGGATTATTAGGAAAATGAAATCTTATTTTCCTAATATCATTTTCTATTCAACTTCATAATAATAAAATTAACCCAATGTATATGTGTAGGGGTAATGAATTTTATCCTCTTACTCCGTAACATATAATCTTTTGAAATTATTGGGTGTCTATGTTTACGGAATGAAATCTTATTCCCATTGACATAGGATCTTTTTAAGGATAAAAAATTTTATCATGCCAAGTAAGTCATGATAAATAAGGGGAGAAAAGAAAACTAGATTTTTAATTAAAAAATTTTTGAGAGCAACCTTAATAAATTGTACGTTCCAATTTTTCAGAAAGCTAAAAGTAAACATAATTGAATTCTATAGTCGTTATTTTCTAACATAATACATGTGCTTCTATCAATGAAAAATTAGTAGTACCTAAAACGAGTTCGTTATTTTTAACAAAGCATAATGAATTCTTTAAAAGAAAACCTCGGCTATTTAAATTTTTCAATCAATAATTAACAAATGAATAGTGAACTAAAAATTAATTAAATTCACATATAAATAAACTCAAAACAAAATTTTTGGATAGCAAGAAAATTAAGAATGGTATATTTGATTTATTTGTTTCAAAACATTTTTGTATTTTAGAGTTTTTATCATCATTTTTTGTGTTTTTAATTTATTATCTTTTTATTGAGTTTTTGTTTTGTTTTTAAATTTGTTATTATATACATACGGAAAAAAAGCAATATGAAAAATATATATATATTTTGAACTATATTTTTTCTTTTCTAATTTGTTTGGATTTTTTGGTTTTTATAAGCAAATATTTACAAAATAAGAAAAGAGAGAAACGTTAATTACAATGAAGAGATAGGAAGAAAGAGGGGAAGGGGAGAAAAGAACAAAATTATTTACAAAAAATATTTACAAAATAAAACTAAATATTTTTTGGAAATTTTTTTTCTAATTTTTTTGGAATTTGTGTTTTATAATTTTTCTGAATTTTATTTTTTGTGTTTTAAAAAGAAAGGAAAACAAGAAAAATATTTTTTGGATTTTTCATTTTGAAATTTTTTTTGTTTTGTTTTGTTGTTATATATATATTTTAAAATTTTTGGAGTGCAGAAAGTAGAAGTACAGTGCAGAATATAGAAGTGCATAAAATAAAGCGAGAAAACATCCTCATACTAAAGTCCAACATTGTCCCTAATGTTGCAACGTAAGTAGCGGAATAAAACTAAAATACAATATTTACAAAGAAAATAAAGAGAAGGTGGGGGGGGGGGAAGCTTCCCTAGAATGCGTTCGGGGAGGTCCATCAGAAACCCTGCATTTATTAGAAAAAGAAGCAAACATAATAAATAAAGTGCGAAAAAGATAAGCGTGGGGTGCCTCCCAAGAGCGCTTTATTTATAGTCGTGTAGCTGGACTATTATGGCGGAGTTATATATCAAGGAGGGTTATAGTTTTGTAATGCTCGATCGCTGGGTCACCCGCTATGTATAACTTTAACCGATTACCGTTTACTTTAAACGAACCTTTTTTGGGTGGGAGACGAGTACAGTCTCATATGGAAAAACTTCTTCAATTATGAAGGGACCGGACCATCTAGATTTTAGTTTTCCTGGAAAAAGTTTAAGACATGAATTATAAAGAAGGACAAGATCGCCCGGAGAGAAAATTTTTGGGGACTTTATTTTTCGATCATGATATAACTTGGAATGCTCCTTATAGAACTTATTGCTCTCGTAATCGTTCGCACGCCATTCATCGAGCTCGTTTAGTTGTAGTTTTCTATTCTGAGTGGCTAAGTTGGCGTCGAGGTTTAAGAGTTTTAAAGCCCAATGAGAGCAATGCTCTAGTTCTACGGGTAAATGGCACGCTTTGCCATAGACTAACCGAAATGGCATACAACCAATTGTGGTTTTGTATTCCGTCTGATACGCCCATAACGCATCATCGAGTTTAACGGGCAAATCTTTCCTATTTATTGAAACATTTTTTCTAATATGTGCTTAATCTCTCGATTTACTACCTCTACATGACCACTAGTTTGCGTGTGGTAGGGGGTGGCAAGTTTGTGCGTGACTTCGTATTTAGCTAACGTCTTAGCCATAAGAGCGTCATAGAAATGCGTTCCCTGATCACTAACAATTGCGCGAGGCGTGCCGAAGCGAGAAAATAGTTTTTTAAGAAATGTAACGACAACTCGTGCATCATTTTTGGGGCGAGCTTGCGCTTCCGGCCACCTCGATATGTAGTCAACTACTACTAAAATATATATATTTTTGAAAGACGGAGGTAGGGAGCCAACAAAATCTATGCCCCATAAATCGAAGACTTGGCATTCTAAAAGCATGTTTGGGGGCATCTCGTCGCGACGAGAGATGTTACCCGACCGCTGACAGCTATCGCATGCGCGCACAAAATTATGAGCGTCCTTGAAGAGAGTGTGCCAAAAGTAGCCCGCCTCTAGCACCTTCCGCGCGGTCTGGTTAGCTTCATAATGCCCACCAGCCGGACCGTCGTCACAGTGCCGAAGTATTTACGTGCACTCCACACCCGCGACACATCTTCGGACCGCTTGGTACGTACAGATACGAAAAAGAAAAGGGTCCTCCCAAAAGAAATATTTCAAGTCATAAAATAATTTCTTCTTTTGCTGGCTCGAAAATTCTTTTGGGAGCACTCTCGCAACTAAATAGTTCGCAAAATCTGAAAACCAAGGCGGGTAAGAAGAACTAGTAGTAATGGCTAGGAGGCTTTCCTCAGGGAATCTGTCATTTATGTCAGATTCGATGAGCGCTTTCGCACCGGGATTTTCTAAGCGCGAGATGTTATCGGCAGCTAAATTTTCCGCACCCTTCTTATCCCGATTCTCTAAATCAAATTCTTGCAAGAGGAGGATCCATCGAAGAAGGTAGGGTTTCACATCATTTTTAGCTAATAAATATTTAAGGGTTGAGTGATCGGTAAATACGATAACTTTAGATAGCGTTATGTACGAGCAAAACTTATCAAAAGCAAAAACGACGGCTAAGAGTTCCTTTTCCGTTGTATTGTAATTTACTTTTGTGGAAGTGAGCGTCTTGATAGCGTAATAAATTGGATGAAATTGTTTTTCTACACGCTGGCCAAGAACGACGCCTAAGGCAATATCACTAGCGTCGCACATAATTTCGAACGGAAGGGACCAATCGGGCGCCATTAAAATGGGTGAATTGATAAGTTTTTGTTTAATGAAATTAAATGCAGACTCACATTCGCTACTAAAGACAAAATTTGATTCCTTTTCCAAGAGGCGGGTAAGCGGCTTTGTTATTTTTGAAAAATCTTGAATGAAAAGTCGGTAAAAGCCCGCATGGCCTAAGAAACTCCTAATAGATTTTACGTTTGTTGGGAGCAAAAGTTTTTCTATAATTTCTACCGTGGCCTTATCTACCTCCATCCCTTTAGACGAAATCATATGGCCGAGAACCGAACATTCTCGAACCATAACGTTACACTTTTCCCAATTTAAAACCAGATGCGTGTCCTTGCATCGCTGGAGGACACGATCTAGATTTCGAAGACAAGATGGGAAAGAGCGTCCGAAAATAGAAAAGTCATCCATAAAGACTTCCATAATCTCTCCTACCAGCTCGCTAAAGATTGCCAGCATACATCTTTAGAATGTAGCTGGCACATTGCAGAGGCCAAATGACATTCTTCAATAGGTGAAGGTGCCAAACGGGCAGGTAAAAGTTGTTTTCTCTTGATCATCGGGGGAAATGGGGATTTGGAAAAACCCCGATAAACCATCAAGAAAATAATAAAAAGGATGATCGGATAAATGCTCCAGAACTTGGTCTAAAAATGGTAGAGAAAAATGTTCTTTACGGGTGACATCATTTAGTTTTCTATAATCGATGCACACCCGCCAACCCGTAAAAGTACTAGTTGGAACAAGTTCATTGTGCTCGTTCTCTACTATGGTTAGACCGCCCTTTTTGGGCACAACATGAACAGGACAAACCCACGCACTATCAGAAATGGGATAAATAATCCCCGCATCTAATAATTTAATTATCTCGGCCTGAATGACGTCTTTCATGTTTGGGTTAAGGCGTCGCTGCGGCTGAATGGTTTTGCGGCAATTATCATTGAGAAAAATCCTATGAGTGCAAAACGAAGGGTTAATCCCCTTAAGATCAGAAATTATCCACGCAATTTCGTGGCGATGTTTGAGCAAAACTTTCAATAAATCAGAAGTCTCTGAATCACTAAAGTCTGAAGAAATAATAACGGGAAGCGTATCGTCTTTTCCCAAAAAAGCGTTTTTGAGTGATTCGGGTAAGGGTTTGAGGTCTAGGATGGGCGGTTCTTCTAGGGAGGTTTAAATTCCTATGTCTTTCTTACCAATTGGTTCGAAAGGCAAGTCTATAAAGGTATCCTCATCGCATTTAAAATTTTCAAGCGCATAAATATCGTCGTTTAAAAATACGGACTCGAAAACGGGAGAAGAACGATGTCCAAAAAATGTATCTAAAGAATAGCAGAAATCGTCACTCGATGACAAATTGTCCATCGAGGGATTAATAGAGAAAGTAACTTGATCATCTCCTACCCGGAGGATAAGATGACCATTACTAACATCTATTAGTGCGCGGGAGGTGCAGAGAAAAGGGCGACTGAGTATTATTGGTACCTCGGCGTCCTCCTCGATGTCTAAGATGACAAAGTCTACCAGAAAGGTAAACTTGTCTACTCGGATAAGGACGTCCTCCACTACCCCGATAGGGAACTTAACTGAGCGATCTGCTAATTGGATGCGCATATTCGTAGGACTAGGAGTACCCAAACCTAAACATTGAAAATGCGAGAATGGCATCAGATTAATGCTAACCCCTAAATCAGCTAAGACGTATTTTACTAATATATTGTCAAAAAGGCACGAGATGAAAAACCGTCTCGGGTCATTTTGTTTTGTGAGCAATTTATTAGTAAGGGCCGCCGAGCAGACAGCGTTGAGAGATATATGCGAAATATCCTCTAATTTACGTTTATTAGAAAGTAATTCTTTAAAAAATTTCGCATATTTGGGCATTTGTGAGATAGCCTCGCAAAAAGGAACGTTAATATGAATTTGTTTTAATAATAAAATAAATTTTTTATATTGTGCGTCCTTACGCTCATCATCTTATCTTTGCGGATATGGCGGGGCCTTGTTTAAAATTATTTTTTCGTTTAAAATAGGTAAAGGCGGCGTAATTGAAGAAGGCGGAAGAGTGGTCGGAGGTGAAATATGTACCTGAGGATCAGTCCGTCTTGGATCGACCACCTCCTTACCACTACGGAGGGTTATAGCGTTGGCGTTTTCCCACGGATTGGGTTCCGTGTTTCCCGGCAGTGCTCCAAGCGCACGCTCGGACATCATTCTCGCCAGCTGTCCAACCTGTTGTTCAAGGGTTTTTAGCGATCTGGTGATGTTTCAGATAATTGATTCATTGGACGTTACGTATTTAAAATAATTCTCCTCCATCGGGGAGGGTTTTGGAAGACAGGGAGGCGGCGGAAATCCGGGCGCATAAGAATTTGGCGGTCGCTGCGCATTGTTAGGGTTGCTCCAAGAAAAATTGGGGTGATTCCTCCAACCCGGATTATAGTTATTACTATAAGGGTTGTTATTGGGGTTGAAGGAAGGAGGACCCGAATTTCCTACGAAGTCCACGATCTCTTCAGCCATACAGACGTTAGGGGGAATAAAACAAGGCAGAGTGGAGGAGGCAGCAGACATCTCCGCCACCTGCTTTGTTAACCTTTCAACTTAAAGGGTTAAAAGACCAGTGGCAGCCACTTCAAAAAGGCCGGCCGCCTACTTTGGGCGTCCCCGCGGAACGTTCCATTGGTAGGCATTCTTAACCATCTCTTCGAATAAAGCCTGGGCTGCCTCTAGGGTTTTATTATTCAAGGTAACCCCGGCAGCCGCGTCAATCATTTGACGCGCCTGAAAGTTAAGCCAATTATAAAAACTTTGTACCTGCAACCACGTTGACAGCGTGTAGTGCGAGCACCGGCGGAGGAAGTCCTTAAACCGTTCCCAAGTCTCATAAAGAGACTCAGGATCGTTTTGCACAAACGAAGAAATGTCCGTCCGCAACTTTGCAGTTTTTGCAGGTGGAAAGTACTTCGTCAGGAACCGCTCCGTCAACTCAGCCCAGGGGGTGATACATCCTTGCAGGAGGGAATTCAACCACGCCTTGGATTCGGACTTAAGGGAAAAAGGAAATAGGCACAATCGAATGGCGTCATAGGTGACACCATTAATCTTGAAGGTGTCGAATATTTCCAAAAAATTAGACAAGTGGACATTCGGGTCTTCATCCGGTAGTCTGTCGAACTGCACGACATTTTGGACCATTTGAATGACACTTGATTTTGTTTCGAAATTATTATTCGCCGCCGTAAGGCGAACAATACTAGACCCAGTATCATCCAGGTTAGGCCGGGCGTAATAAGACATAGTATGCTCAGTCGTCGGTGCAGGGTTAGGGGCGGCCATAACTACGACAGAGGTTTCTCCGATAGATTCTTCATGGTCTAAAGAAGGAATTCGGCGTTGAGATCAGATACGCGCAATGGAGAGTTCGATCTCAGGGTCGAAGTCAAAATCTTCAGACTCCGATGGTTGTCCATGGGTCATACACCCAAAATAAAAATAAAAGAAAAGAAACTCTTTTTTTTATTATTTTATTTATAATAATGTTGTTAGTTTTTTTTATAGAAAAATACGTAAGAGTAATAGTCTCTGGAATTCGGAATAACAAATCAAGAGAATCCCCGACAATGGGGCCAAAAACTTGATGGCCCGCGAATAGACTCTTATTTAGGTGGTTGGTTCGATGAGTCGACCGTCGCGGGAGGGCTAAAAATCGAGTTTTTAACGAAAGGAGGTAAGTGCACCTATCGCATGTAGTACTCGATATTCAGGAGAATACCAAGGTCGTATTGTTCTCAGGGTCGGGTTGATTATTCCTACTCCTCCAGGAGGACTATTATTTTACTGAAAGTAAGGTGGAGATTTTAATTAACTAAAGACGGGAAAAAAATAAAGAAGAGCGAAAACGATTTAGAAAATTCGATGAAGGGTTAACGCTCGGCACCGAATCAGATTAAGACTAAAATAACTTTTAATAATTATTGAACTTAGTTTTCAAATTAATAAATGGCAACTTGGCCGTGGAGGTTCCATAAATATGAGAGCACTTATATCTAGGAATATTGTTCACCTGAACGCTAAGACTATTCGATCGAACGTTAGTCCGACGAAGGATTCCTCTTAAGCCCCGCTTTACGCTAAGAACCCTGCAATTGGGTAGGGAACCCAATCCAGAAGAATTACTCTTGTCCTCTCTCGAGGGTATGCACGCAACTCTCTTAACGCTGGGGTGATCTGTCCATACGCACGGCCTCTCGGCTAGCTAGCATATGGATAACGGAAATAGGGCCCACACATCGATATGTGGTCCTACGCGTCGTTAACCCGGGGTAAACCTTAAGTCCTAAAATTAAAGTGAAAATAAAGAACTTTAATTATCTCAAATCATTTTATATGTCCCAATGCTCTTCGATGCTGAGTCTTATCACGATTAGCCACTCATCGGTATGGGGACAGCTTTTTAATTTGATGAGGCGCGAGTTCGTAACTAAGTGCTAAAGGGTTATAAGAAGAAGACATAAAAATAACAAACATTTAGAAAACTTGAAAAGTTACCTAAAACGAGAACTCACGCACACTTCAGGTTATAAATAAAATAGAAACTAAGTTACAAAAAAGAAAATTACAAGTCCTACTCAAACGAGTAGGCGGGAAATAATGCCACGCCATTTAACTCTTAACGAGTAGGCGGAAATAAATACATGTCATTTAACTCTTAACAAGTAGGCGGAAATAAATGCGCACACGCACACACTCGACATGAAATACACACACACACACACTCTATTGAAAATGAAAACGCACACACTTGCATAAATGAAAAATGCACACACACTGCAAAAAAGTAAAACACACGCACACACTCTACATAAATTGAAAGAAAGCAATAAAGTTATCCCCTACACACACACACTCTACATAATTGAAATAAAGCGATAAAATAAAGCATTAAAATTTATCTCCTACACTCACACACTCTACATAATTGAAATAAAGCATTAAAAATTATTCTCATACACTCATACAGACATCATGAAAATTAAAATAACAAAATGAAAATTATACTCATACACTCACACACACGCATTAAAAACAAAATGAAAGTTACCTAAAAATTAAAACAACTACTTTTTTATACTTAGATTTTACCAAAAACACATAAAAAGAACAAATCAAAATAAAAAGAACAAAAAGTTTTTCAAAACAAAGCAAAAAACTAAAGCCTTTCAAAAATTAAAATTACAACTTTTTCATTCTTAGGATTTCATAAAAGTGATAAAAAAGGTGAAAAGAAAGTGAAAGGAACAAAAAGGTTTTACATTCCTACAAAAAAAACTAAGTAAAAAAAATATCAAAATCACTTTTAAAACCTCTTTTATAAATTCTTAAGAATGAAAACATAAAACTCTAAAAAAGACATGGAGAAAAAAGAGAAAAAGTTAACACAACATTTCATTTTGAAATAAAATCTATACCAAAACCTAACATGGAGACAAACCAAAAAAACATAAGAACTAAACAACTTACACTCATACACACACACGCACTTTTCATAAAGCGAAGAACAAAGAAATACAATGGGATAAAATGAGAAAGAGATAAGTCACCCAAATGAATTTTTCATGCCATGTAGAGAGAGAAAATCTAACATTTTTATTATCATAATCAAACTATTACAAAGCTAAAGCTAAAAGAAAAACAAACATGAAAGGGAGGGCGGAGAAATCTACTTACATAGCAAGAGAATACACCAGAGCAGCCCACAAAACACACTAAAGTGGCTCAAAAATGTGAACCCTTGGACCTTACAAAAATGGGCTATTAGTAGGGAAGAAATTCCAAGTACACGCCCTACGACACGGGCATGTCGGGGGGGGGGGGGGGGGGGGGGGGGCGTGTCAGTATTATTTGCGATGATATCCGGCGATTTGACGGGAGCATTGACTTGCGGCTGAACACGAGGATGTCACACCCTTGGTCACGGGCGTGACGGTGGGCGTGTCGGGGAGGTAGCTCCAGGCACGGGTTGCGTAAAAAGTCGCCGGCAGTGTCTTGTCGGGCCAGCTGGAGGAGTCACGTGCGTGTCGGGGCTTGACACGGGCGTGTCGGGCCGGGTCAACGAACTTCGAGCTCATTTTTGTCGATGTTCGAAACGAACAGAAACAAACCGGAAGTGGTATAACAGAAACTTTATTATCTGAAAAAGGTGTCTATTACAAAGGTATGACCTCCCTTATATAGAATGGAGGAGAGAAGAGAGAATACAAATAAGAGATGTGGGATTAAGAAATTACAGGACACAAGCAGACTATACAGACACAAACCGCATAAGCCACGTGGTTAGACAGAAGGGCTAACCACTCGGCTACTACCAGAGAGAGAGATCGCTATGGGAGACCGCTAGATAGCCCGGTCTCCAAGTCGCCAGAGACAAACCGCTAGACCGCTTGGACCTCAGACAGCAACACACAGCAACCAAACCGCTGAAGGGTAACTGCAAAACCGCGCGGTCATCAACCCGCCAAGCCAGACCGCCAGACCGCCCGGTCACCAGCTTCAACACTCCCCCTCAAGCTGGAGCATATATATCGATCATGCCCAGCTTGTCACAAATATGAAGAAATGAGGCGGATACTGGCTTGGTGAAGATGTCAGCAAGCTCCTTATCAGAAGTGACGAAGGGAGTACAAATTTGTTCCTTCAAAATCTCTTCACGGATGAAATGACAGTCGACCTCAATGTGCTTGGTTATTTCATGGAAGACCAGATTTTTGGAGATGTATATGGCAGCCTTGTTGTCACAGAACATAGGTAGAGGATGGTTGTAGACCTCTCCTAAATCCAGCATGAGAGCCCGTAGCCATTTTAACTCACAAGTGGTCGATGCCATAATCCGATACTCTGCTTCAACACTGGACCTGGAAACAACAGACTGCTTCTTGCTCTTCCAGTTTACCAGATTTCCCCCAATAAAGGTGAAGAAACCGGAGGTAGACTTGCAATCCCCTTTGTCATCAGCGTAACTCGCATCTGAGTATGCTTCAACCCTCAGATGACCATTCTTCTGAAAGAGTAATCCTTTCTCAGGCGCTGCTTTGACATGCTCCAAGATCCGCAAGGCGGACTGTAGATGGCACTCCCTGGGTGCTTGCATGAATTGACTCACCTTGCCCAAAATATAGGAAATGTCGGGCCTGGTCACTGTGAGATATATGATCTTACCAACTAGAAGCCTGTACCGTGTAGTATCTGAAAGAAGAGGCGAATCATCTGTCCAGGTTTTGCCTTCTCCAATTGCCAAGGGGCATCGGGCAGTTTGGCTCCAGTCAACCCTGCTTCTTTTAAAAGATCAAGGGCGTACTTACGCTGGGAGAGGACTAAGGAGTTGGGCTTCCGAGAGATTTCGATCCCCAAAAAGTACTTCGGAGAGCCCATATCTTTCGTGACCAGATGTTGACGAAGATGCCGCTTTGTCAAGGCTACCCCTTCCTGATCATCGCTAGTGAGAAGAATATCATCGACGTACATAGCAAGAACCACTAGTCCCGAGGAGGTTTTGCGAATAAATAGCGAGTGATTGGCAGAGCTGCGCGCAAAACCAACGACCGCCACGATGTCGCTGAACTTGTCAAACCAAGCTCGAGGGCTCTGCTTGAGGCCATAGATTGCTTTCTTCAGCCAGCATACTCGTGTCTCCCCCTGAGCAACATACCCAAGAGGTTGCTCCATGTAGATGGCCTCCTGAAGATCACCATAAAGGAAGGCATTCTTTACATCCAGTTGGGAAATCGGTCAATCTCTATTGACCGCCATAGAGAGAAGGACCCGTATAGTGCTGAGACGAGCCACGAGAGAGAAATTGTCAAAGTAATCAACCCCATAGGTCTGAGTAAAGCCCTTAGCAACATGGCGGGCTGTTGGAACACCCTATTACTAATTTGGGTCAGGATCACTATGTCTCTAGGAATTTATGTTTTGACCTTCTGTATAGATTATAGGTCAATTAGAATTAAGTCTAAGGGATCAGGAGTCTAGGTTTGGAAGCTGTCCTGAAGACCCAAGTTTTTCTGGAAACCAAGTCCAAATCGTCAAGCTCAGCACGACGCTTCGTCGAACTCCGGTCGACGATCGTCTAGCTCAACTATTGACAGATCGTCGAGCTCCATTCGACGATCGCTGAGCTCAACCCTCATAATATCGTCGAGCTCTGGTCGACGATCGCTGAGCTCAACGTCTCAATATCGTCGAACTCCATTCGACGATCGCTGAGCTCAGGTCGACGATTTTGACTCTGCACTGGATCCTTATCTCTGAGCTCAGTTCGACGATCTTTGAGCTCAGATCGATGACTTCTTTGCTGCTTGCATTTTCCAGTTCGCTGAGCTCAGCTCGACGATAGTAGAGCTCAGTTCGACGATTTTAGTTATCTTTCAGAATTCAAATTCAAATCAGATAGAAGTTATTCTGCATTTAATTCAGAAGATCTGCCAGCCATTTTCATTTACTTCTGGAGCAAGTTTCAAGGAACTTTTCAAAGAACAAATCAGTGGACTTTCCTTCAGAACATATTATGCAATTAAGGTTGTAATCAATGCAGACCAACGGCTATCTTTGACAGAATAATATCCTATTCAGAGACAGAGAATAAAAGAGAATGTTTTTGAATCAGACAAGAATAAGAGAATAGAGATAGACAAGAACAGGATATCTCTCAATACATAGAGACTCTCTCAATCTTCTGTCAACAAGAATTCAGAAGAAAACTCATCAAAAAGAGATCAAGTTTTTCAGATCTCTTCAGCTCTCAAGTGTTCAAGGCCAACATCATCTCAGACTCCAGACACTCAACATTTCAGCTTGCTGAAATCATCTTTTGCTGGAGATCTATCGTTGAAGGCCTATCACCCTCAGCAAAGCTCATCTTCCTCAAGATTTCAAGGACTCAGGGGGAGCTTTGACAACATCACTGAATCCACATAGTCTTCTCAGTTGCTTGAGAAAGAGAAGACTGCCATCACTCTCTCAACCCCATTCTGTAAAGGGTTTTTCAAACTCCCTTCAAAAGTTTGAATCTGGTTTTTGAGCACCTTGTCAAAAGCTCATTGGTGGCAAGACACCTGATCAAAAAATCTGATTTGGTTTTTGAGCACCTTATCAAAAGCTCATTGGTGCCCAGGACACCTGATTAACTCATCCTGCAGTGGATTCCTACCTAGGGTGGTAGAAGAGTGGATGTACCCAAGTTGGGGAACCACTATATTTCCTTGTGTCATCTGGTTCTACATGTTTTCTTTTTGTTTCTGGCCTAGATTTTCTTGTGCTTAATATCTGCATAGCTTAGTTTTATTTCTGCTTCCCTGCTTACACTCATTACAACAATTGTTGTAAAGCTTTGCAAAAAGTTTTCTTTGTGTTTTTAAAAAGCACCATATACTCTATTCACCCCCCCTTTAGAGTATATCAGATCTAGTTTCCCCTTTCAATTGGTATCAGAGTCAGGTTGGTTAAACATACCATATCTGTTTGGTTGTACAGGCTAACACCTGAACCCCAAAGATCCCAAACTAGATCCTTCTTTTATTTTCTAGTATTAGATTTAGCTTGCACAAATCATGGCCCAGAACAAAGATTATGCTAGCACCAGACCTCCAGTGTGCAATCTGTCAAAGTTTGCACTTTGGAAAGCAAGGATTAGATTATACATGAACTCTATTGACGAAGACATCTTTAACTCTGTTTTGACCGTGTGACCAAGACCTCCAGAGAGCACAAGCACAAATGTTGTTCCACCTCCATCAGGAACAGATGCTGACATTAAAAAGTGGAAAGTAGCTGATGCCAAGGCAATGAACATTCTAGCTCAAACAATGTCAGATGACATTTTTCAGAAGTTAGCTGAATGTAATTCAGCCAAGGAGATCTGGGACAAGCTCTCAGAAATAGTTTCAGGATCAGCTGATGAGAGAAAAGACAGAAGATCCCATCTCATCTCCCAATATGAGAACTTCAAGAATGGAGAAACTGAGACAGTGGGAGACATGTACAACAGACTGAGTCTAATTGTCAGTGAGCTGAGGACATTAGACAAAGAGATCTCACTAACAGAACTTAATGACAAGATCCTGATGTGCTTCCCCAGCACTTGGGATTCAAGAATCTGGCCAATTAAAGATGCCAGAAGCCTGAATGAGATCACAACTGAAGCCTTGTTGGGTAAGCTCAAATCTTATGAGCTACTCATCAAGAACAGAGAAGAAGAACAGAAGGCTGCTTCTCCAGCCACAAGAAAGGAGAAGACTATTGCATTCAAGGCAGCTGAGGATCTGCCTGAAGAAAAGGCCACAAGCAATGATGAACTTCTCAGCCTGTTGGCCAAAAGATTCTATAAGATGGCCAGAAAGGACTTCAGAAGAAGATCATACAAGGAGCAAGACAAGCCAAGGTATGACAAGTCCATTGGCAATAACAAGGACATTATTTGCTTTGGTTGCAGGAAACCAGGGCATATGGTTCCTGACTGTCCAGAAAACAAGAACAAGGACAGAAGGGACAGAAAAGAAAGAAGAAAGGAGAAGGACTCCAAAAGGAATGGAAATAGCAAACCCTCCTCCAGCAGAAATAAGCACACAAGGAAAGGATTTGTTGCTGAATCCTGGAGTGAGACTGAAGAGGAGTCAGAAGCCTCTTCCAGCTCAAGTGATGATGAGGATGATGCAGAGGAAAAAGAATTCTGCATGATGGCAATCAATGCCTCACAACACAACTCAGAGGAAGAGGAGTCAGAGTCAGACTCAGAGACTCAACCTGAAGAAGATCAGGTAATCAGCACTTTTGATTTCACTTCAGAAGATTTTAAACTTGAATTTAAAGCACTATGTTTAGACCTGCTAAAGTCTGAGAAAGAGATCATCTCTCTCAGAAGTCAATTATCTGAACAAAATGCTTTAAAATCAGAAAACCTCAAACTCTCTCAGGAGTTGGAGAACTATAGGGAACAGATAGCTTCACTGAAGAGTGAACTCTCTGAGGCCAAGAAGCTTGAAGAATCTCTCAATGGGAGAAGCATCAAGCTGATGGACATCACAAGCACAGTGAACTCAAGATTCAACAGTACACTGGGCTTGGGTGCCTCATCCAGCCAACCTATTGTTCTAACAACCCCTATCAAGTTCATTTCTGACAAGGGAAAGGGAGTTGTAGAGGTTGCCAGGAAAAATTCTGATCTGCCTCAGAAAACTAAAGTCCAGTACAAATCGTCGAACGGAGATCGACGATCGCCGAATGGAGATCGACGATCGCCGAACGCAGCTCGACGATCTCAGGACAAATCGTCAAACGCTAATCGACGATCTAAGCCAAGATCGTCGAACGCTGGTCGACGATCCCATATACCTGACCTCAGCCATAGTCGACCGTTGAACGGAGCTCGACGATCTGACCCAAGATCATCGAACTCAGCTCCAAGATCGTCGAACAGAGGTCAGAGCTCTGGAATTTTTTTCAATGGCAAGTCAAAATTGAATCCTGAGGGTTCTTCATCCCAAACATTTAACCCTTATACTGAATGGATCTTACCTCCAAGGAGATATCATCCTGAAGGATATAAGAGTCAGCCAGGGATGTCTTTCATTTCTGAATTTAAAGGTTATCAACCTAGGCCCAAGGTAAACTGGGTCAAAAATAAGTAAATTGTTTTATGTGCAGGTGAAGACCTATCCAACATCTAACCAGCAATGGTATTTGGATAGTGGGTGCTCTAAGCACATGATAGGGAACAAGGACAACCTAAATTCCTTTAGAGCCAAGCTTGGACCCAAAGTTATCTTTGGTGACTCCAACTTTGGACAAACTAAAGGATATGGAGAAGTCCAGATTGGTTCTGTAACCTTCAAGAAGGTAGCATATGTGGAAGGACTGAAACACAATCTAATTAGCATCAGTCAGCTATGTGATGAAGGCTACCAGGTGACCTTCAGCAAAACCCTATGCAAAATCAAGTCAGAGGACAACACAACTGTGTTGACAGGTAAAAGGAAAGGTAACATCTACCTAGTAGACTTTCTTTCAACTACTATAGATATCTGTTTATTCAACTCAGTTTGTAGACCAAATGTTTTATGGCATAAGAGACTAGGACACCTAAACCTTAGAACTATTGCTAGGCTATCCAAGGACAACCTTGTTAGAGGACTACCTTCTGGCCCCTACAAGAAGGAAGGACTCTGCAAGGCTTGTCAATTAGGCAAGCAAACTAAAAACAGCTTTAAGTCACTTAATAAGAGTGATTCACCTAGGATATTGTATCTGTTACACATGGATCTATTTGGACCCATCACAGTACAAAGCCTAGGAGGGAAATCCTACACTTTGGTGATTGTAGATGACTTCTCTAGATTCACTTGGGTGTTCTTTCTAAGGAAGAAGTCTGATAACTTTAAGTGTCTGACAGAGTTTCTCAAATGTGTAAAGATTGAGTTCAATACTCACATTGTCCTGATCAGAAGTGATCATGGGACAGAGTTTGATTCTCTTCTTATGCAAGAGTTCTGTCAGAGTGAAGGGATCAGGCATACTTTCTCAGCTCCTAGAACTCCTCAACAAAATGGGGTAGCTGAAAGGAAAAATAGAACCCTTATTGAATCTGCCACTACATTGTTGTCAGATGCTCATCTACCTCTATCCTTTTGGGCAGAGGCAGTGAACACCTCCAACTATGTGCTGAACAGGAGTCTGATACATAAACTGAAGGGAAAGACTCCCTATGAATTACTCAAAGGGAAGAAACCTAAAGTTGACTATTTCAAAATTTTTGGTTGCATTTGTTATATTCACAATAATGATAAGAAACACCTAGCAAAATTTCAAGCCAAAGCTGATGAAGGAGTGTTTCTGGGATACTCCATGATTAGCAAGGCCTATAGGGTATATAATAAATCATCACTGAAAATTGAGGAATCTGTTCATGTTTCTTTTGATGAAACTAACATGTCTTTCAAGGAGAAGATTTCTTCTACCATAGAACCTTTGCAGGAACACTCTCTAGTTGAAGATATGAACAAGCTACAGGTTGTTCAAGAAGATGAAAGCAGTGAAGATGAAAGCAATACTCACCATATTGAAGCACAACCTGAAGAGCCAGTTGTTGTACCACAAGAGGAAACAACAACACAGGTTGGTGAACAATCAACACCCCATGTTGATTTAGTAACATTAAGAGACCATCCAATTACCCAAATAATTGGAGACATCTCAGATGGTGTGCAAACCAGAAATCAGGTCAACCAAAACCTGTTGCACACCTGCTTCCTTTCTCAAATTGAACCTCAGTCCATTCAAGATGCAGAGCAAGATCCACACTAGATCATTGTCATGCAAGAGGAGTTGCATCAATTTGAGAGGAACAAAGTATGGGAACTAGTGCCCAAGCCTAAGGATCATTCCATTGTTGGAACAAAATGGGTATTCAGAAACAAACTGGATGATCAAGGAGTAATAATAAGGAACAAGGCAAGGCTAGTTGCCCAAGGATATTCTCAAGAAGAAGGAATTGACTACGACCAGACCTTTGCACCTGTTGCAAGATTAGAAGCCATCAGGATATTCTTAGCTTATGCAGCTCACAAAGGCTTCAAAGTTTATCAAATGGATGTCAAGAGTGCCTTCTTAAATGGAGACATCAAAGAGGAAGTCTATGTCAGACAACCTCCAGGTTTTATCTCTCCAACTCATCCTGATTTTGTTTTTAGATTAAATAAAGCATTATATGGTCTCAAGCAAGCTCCTAGAGCATGGTATGAGACCCTAGCATGCTTTCTTTTGGAAAATGGTTTTATAAGGGGTAGAGTAGACCAAACTCTTTTCATTAGAACCCATAAGTCCCATACCCTACTAGTACAAATCTATGTAGACGATATCATTTTTGGTTCTACTGACTCAAAATTGTGCAGAAGGTTTTCTAACCTAATGCATTCTAAATTTGAGATGAGTAGCATGGGTGAGCTATCCTTCTTCCTAGGATTGCAAGTCAAACAACATGCTGAAGGCATCTTTATTTCTCAAACCAAATATGCTCATGAGCTGGTTAAGAAATTTGGCATGTCTGAGGCATCTTGTATGAAAACACCCATGCCTACCAATGCTGTATTGGATGCTGATGAACATGGGAAACCTGTTGATCAGACAACATATAGAGCAATGATTGGCTCTTTACTGTATCTTACAGCCAGTAGACCAGATATAATGTTTGCTACATGTATATGTGCTAGATTCCAAGTTAGCCCTAGAGAGTCACACCTCACTTTAGTAAAGAGGATTCTTAGGTATGTTAAAAGTTGTCCAAATCTAGGTCTCTGGTATCCAAAAGATTCAGCATTTGAGTTAACTGGATTCTCTGATGCTGATTATGCTGGATGCAGAATTGACAGGAAAAGCACCAGTGGAACTTGTCAGTTCCTTGGTGATAGACTTGTCTCTTGGTTTTGCAAGAAACAAACATCTGTGTCAACTTCAACTGCTGAAGCTGAATATATGGCTGCAGGCAGTTGTTGTTCACAAATACTGTGGATTCAAAATCAACTCCTAGACTATGGTTACAACTTAGAGAAGTCAAAAATCTTTTGTGACAATACAAGTGCTATCTCCATAGCTCAAAATCCAGTCCTCCATAGCAGGACAAAACATATAGAGATTAGGCATCATTTCTTAAGGGATAATGTTGAGAAGAATAAAATTGAATTGCAGTATATCCCAACTGATTTACAAAGGGGAGATATCTTCACCAAGCCCTTGGATGAAAAGAAACACACCTTCTTCCTAAATCAGTTAGGAATGTTAGATGGAGGAAGTCTCAAATAATTCTCAAGATTTTGAAAGCTAAAAATGGACCAAGACTAGGCAAAATTCTGATTTTTCTTAGTGTCTAGGATTTCTCTGCTCTCTGAACTACGCTCGACGATTTTCCCAAAGATCGTTGAACGGAGTTCGACGATTTCCAGAATCGTCGAACTGAGTTCAGCGCCCCTCAGACAGCATGAACTGTCTCCTTCGGTCAACGATCGTCGAATGGCGCTCGACGATTTTGTTCACTGAACGATCGTCGAACGGAGCTCGACGCCTTTCCAGATCGTCGAACGGAGATCGACGATTTTGGAGTCTCTTCAGATTCCTTTAGAAGCCTCGATCGTCGAACTGAGTTCAACGATCTTTCCTTTTCTGCGTCGAACCCTAATATAAAACTCTTTTTTCGTCGTCGTTCTCTCTTGCGCTTTCAATTTCTCTGCAAACTTTTCTTCCCTCCAAGCAGTTCTACACTTGGTCGTTTTGTCTGTTGATTTTTTGCAGGTACCATGGTCGTTTCAGTTGTTGTGCTCGCTACAATGAAATTTGATGCAGGCTTTGACATCGATCTCGACTCCTTCAACACAACCGATCAAATCTTCCAGGATATTCTCACTTTATTCAAAGATCAGCAACTATCTGCCCTGATGACAACCAGAATCAAACTTGCATCTGATGAAATTAAAGAATGGGTTTACACTGCCCACAACCTTGACAACAATACCATAGTTGGTTCTATTGGTGGCACCCAGGTACCTCTGACCCCAACAGTACTCACAGAGGTCTTTGGTTTAAGAAATGGTGAAGATTCTGCTGAACTCTCTGGAGATGAGTTCTCTGATATTCTTGCCAGGATGGGTCATCCTGAGGGGAACCCTAGCAAGCTGTTTAAGAGGAACCTGTCTGTGGAATACAGGTTTATGGCTGATGTAGTAGGCAAGGTTCTCTTGGCCAAGCATTCTGCTCATGACACCATCTCCAGATATCAGCTCTGCCTTATGGGAGCTCTGGTAGATAGAAAAAGCTTGAACTGGGGAGAAGTATTCTTTGATTTGTTAAAGAAAAAGATAAACAAGACTTTTGTGAATTATGGAAGAATACTAGGAATCTTCCTCCAGGCTAAGTGTCCTACACTGCTAGTCTCCTCTGGAGTGCACATCAATGCCTCCAAGAGACTCACCTGTGCCCTTTTTGGGAAATGGGACAGGCAAATCTCCAAGCCCAGCAGGCCCTCTTCTTCTGGCCCTTCAGGCACTAGGACTCTAAGAGTCACGCCACCCCAGGTCTCTGCCCCTGCAGAAGACCTGCCTGCTGCTAGTGCTGCTGCTTCTCCTCCTCCAAGCTCAACCCTACCTCCAGCTCCATCCACCACTCCAGCCTCATCCATCATTACAATCTCCAGCCCTTCTCCAACCTCAATTCCATCCCCAGCAACTATTTCCTCTCCTCCAGCAGACCACTTCCACCCCCTTTTCTCCTATCCCCCACCAGATGTCACCTCATCCCCATCCCTTCCATCCTTCACTCTCTTGGATGAATCCTACATGGATGATTCCCCCTCTTCTCCTCCAGACTTCCCCTCCACCTCAACATCCTTCCAAGATCTCCTCCACCATATCCTTGACCAACCATCCTTCACTCCATCCATCTCTCTGCCCTTGTCCTCCATCTCCACAATTCCCACACCTCAGCCCTCTATCCCTTCACCCTTCAGCCCTCCTCCTCCAGCATCCTCAGCCATCCCTCAACCCTCTACCTCTGCTCCTCTCATTGAGCATGTAGATCTCCCAGCCCTTGCTGATCAGTTGTATGAGCTCCTTGCACCTAGGCTCTCTCTTCTCATGGAGGCCTCTTTAGCTCCTCTACAACAATCAGTGGCAGCTCTCTCTGCCAGGCTTTCCTCCTTCCTTCCTCCTCTAGCAGCACCCACAGCAGTGTGCCTTGATGCACAGGTATCTGCATCCAGGCAGGGGGAGATGCCCTATGAAGCTGTTGCTGCCCCTGCTGTTGTTTCTGCTACTGCTGCTGTGTCTGTTTCTGCTGCTGCTACACCAGTACTAGCAATAGACCTAAGGTCTTTGCTATCTACTTTTGATAATGCTTACTTCAGCTGCCTTCTAGAGCCATATGCTGTCCAGCCCCCAGAGGTTCTTGCTGCCCAGCCCACAGAAGATCTGTCTAAGGCTCTAGTGCCCTTCTCTTGCTGTGACCCCAAAATCATCTCTAATTTTCTTCTGTCAGTGACTGCTGCTTCTGATGTTACTGCTGCTACTGCTGCTGTAGACAATGCTGTGTCTACCTCTGAAGTTATATCTGCTGCTGAAGAAATTGTTTCTGATGAGCCCTTATCCCAGGATGTTTTGATGACAGAGGCTGTTGATTTTGAGCCTGTTGTAGAAGTTGTTATTTCTGAAGCTGCTGCTGCTGCCCTCATTCCTGAAGTAATCTCTGTTGTAACATCTGCTGCTCTAGTATCTGCTGTTACTTCTGTTGCTTCTGTTGCTCCTCCTGCTTCTGTATCTGTTGCCCCATCAGCTGCTGTTAAACTGAAAGAAGATCTGATGAAGAAGATTGATGCCTTGTATAATGCACAAAGTTCTGAATCTGAGGATTACAACACTGCTTCTGATGACTCATCTGCCACAATTGCAAAGAAAAGAAAGGCAAGAAGTAAGGCCTTGAAGAGAGTTCCTCCTGCCAAGGTTAGAGATGACAATGATGTTCCATACTATATTCTGTATAATTGCCCAATCACTGAGCATTGGATGCAATTCTCTAAGAACCAGTTAAAAGCTATGAAGAAGAAGAGGAAATATGAGAAAGATTCTTCTCAGTCCAAGCACCCTCATCCTCCTCCACCACCTCCACCTGATGCAGGTGCAGGTGGCAGCTCTGCAAGATCAGGCCCTGCTAGAAGCCAGGCTCCCTACCAACCTCATGCTAGAACTTATCAAAGGGAAAGCCAGTCTAGGGGCTCTTACTCTAGAAGGGGAGGATATAGGGGAAACCAAAGAGAAACTCAGGTTTACTCCAAAGGACACTCCAGGCAGCACCCTTACTCTAGGGGAGGACATGTTCCATCTGACACAACTTCTGGTCCTTTTCCCTACAAGCTCAAAGATACTGTGACTGCCAGGACTCCTCAAGATACTACTTCCAACAGGTATGAGCCACCTGTTCCATTTGAGGATCCTGAGAAAAATCCTATGGCTTGGACTGCAAGAATGAAAGAGCTGGCTGCTTTGGATCAGATAAAGAAAGCAAAAGAACAAGGGCTAGACACTTCCAATATCTCTACCATGTCAGAGCAAAGGCAAAAAGAGTTAGAAAGATATGCCTCCAGTAAGTTCTTTGATGCAGACAGATACATGGAGTTGCATCCAGCTGCAGTGGTTCCCAGGGCTTCAAAGCAAATTTATTTGGGTGCAGCTGATGATACCAGATCCAAACAACAAGCTTTAGATCCCAACAGAGAAATCAAGTTGGTAAAAGGCAAAGAAAAGGAGTAACTCTGTAAGGTGACAACTTTTGGTTTTTCTGACTGCCTTCTGGATAACATACATATATATATCTCTGTGATGGTTCTGCTCTGTGTCTTGTTATTGTTGTTTTTATGTTTTTCTGACTGTATGATGTTGTTTGCTTTTTCAAAGTCTGTAAATAGTTTTCCTAACCCAAATAGGGGGAGATTGTTGGAACACCCTATTACTAATTTGGGTCAGGATCACTATGTCTCTAGGAATTTATGTTTTGACCTTCTGTATAGATTATAGGTCAATTAGAATTAAGTCTAAGGGATCAGGAGTCTAGGTTTGGAAGCTGCCCTGAAGACCCAAGTTTTTCTGGAAACCAAGTCCAAATCGTCGAGCTCAGCACGACGCTTCGTCGAACTCCGGTCGACGATCGTCTAGCTCAACTATTGACAGATCGTCGAGCTCCATTCGACGATCGCTGAGCTCAACCCTCATAATATCGTCGAGCTCTGGTCGACGATCGCTGAGCTCAACGTCTCAATATCGTCGAACTCCATTCGACGATCGCTGAGCTCAGGTCGACGATTTTGACTCTGCACTGGATCCTTATCTCTGAGCTCAGTTCGACGATCTTTGAGCTCAGATCGACGACTTCTTTGCTGCTTGCATTTTCCAGTTCGCTGAGCTCAGCTCGACGATAGCAGAGCTCAGTTCGACGATTTTAGTTATCTTTCAGAATTCAAATTCAAATCAGATAGAAGTTATTCTGCATTTAATTCAGAAGATCTGCCAGCCATTTTCATTTACTTCTGGAGCAAGTTTCAAGGAATTTTTCAAAGAACAAATCAGTGGACTTTCCTTCAGAACATATTATGCAATTAAGGCTGTAATCAATGCAGACCAACGGCTATCTTTGACAGAGTAATATCCTATTCAGAGACAGAGAATAAAAGAGAATGTTTTTGAATCAGACAAGAACAAGAGAATAGAGATAGACAAGAACAGGATATCTCTCAATACACAGAGACTCTCTCAATCTTCTGTCAACAAGAATTCAGAAGAACACTCATCAAAAAGAGATCAAGTTTTTCAGATCTCTCAGCTCTCAAGTGTTCAAGGCCAACATCATCTCAGACTCCAGACACTCAACATTTCAGCTTGCTGAAATCATCTTTTGCTGGAGATCTATCGTTGAAGGCCTATCACCCTCAGCAAAGCTCATCTTCCTCAAGATTTCAAGGACTCAGGGGGAGCTTTGACAACATCACTGAATCCACATAGTCTTCTCAGTTGCTTGAGAAAGAGAAGACTGCCATCACTCTCTCAACCCCATTCTGTAAAGGGTTTTTCAAACTCCCTTCAAAAGTTTGAATCTGGTTTTTGAGCACCTTGTCAAAAGCTCATTGGTGGCAAGACACCTGATCAAAAAATCTGATTTGGTTTTTGAGCACATTATCAAAAGCTCATTGGTGCCCAGGACACCTGATCAACTCATCCTGCAGTGGATTCCTACCTAGGGTGGTAGAAGAGTGGATGTACCCAAGTTGGGGAACCACTATATTTCCTTGTGTCATCTGGTTCTGCATGTTTTCTTTTTGTTTCTGGCCTAGATTTTCTTGTGCTTAATATCTGCATAGCTTAGTTTTATTTCTGCTTCCCTGCTTACACTCATTACAACAATTGTTGTAAAGCTTTGCAAAAAGTTTTCTTTGTGTTTTTAAAAAGCACCATATACTCTATTCACCCCCCCTTTAGAGTATATCAGATCTAGTTTCCCCTTTCACGGGCCTTATAACGGTCCACCGTGCCGTCTGGGCGAAATTTGACCACAAAGACCCAGCGACACCCAACAATATCAGTACCGAAGGGAGGAGGAACAAGAGTCCAGGTACCCCGCTCCGTGAGGGTCGCCATTTCCTCATCCATGGCCATCTTCCAGTGACGAATAACAAGGGTCCTCCTGGTAGGAACGAGGTGTGGCAGTGGCAGAGATAGCCAGCGCAAAGGCCCTGCGAGAAGAGGTAAGACGATCATATGAAACAACAGCAGCCAGCGGGTGTTGGGTACACGTTTGCACCCCTTTGCGAAGGGCTATGGGTAGATCCAAGTCGGCATGTTCCTCAGCAACCGGAGCATCCGTGCCGAAGAGAGCTGGCCCGGGAGGAGAGTGCGATAGTGGCGAAGAGGAGGGAGATGGTGGAGAAGAGGCGGTAGAGTGTGGAGAGAGCGGAGATGTGGAGATGGTGGAGATAGTGGAGGTGGCGGAACAGTAGGAGGAGCAGAGAGAATTATAGGGTTGTGGTGAGAGGTAGGATCAGCAGGAGTAGAGGAGGAAGTGTAAGAGGAAGAGAAGTAAGAAGCATTTTCAAAGAAGGTGACATCCGCAGAGACAAATTGCTTGCGGGTAACGGGGTCAAAGGAACAATAACCTTTCTGAGTGGGAGAGTGCCCCAAAAAGACACATTTAGTGGACCGCGGGGAGAGTTTATCGTGTGTGGCAGAGGTAGCATGCACAAAGACTGTGCAGCCAAAGATACGTAGAGGAAGAGCAAAGGGTTCTTTGCCCGGATAGAGAATGAAGAAAGGAATTTGACCACGGAGAATGGTGGAGGGAATGCGATTGATGAGATAGCAAGCGATGATAACATCATAGCCCCAATAGGAGCGAGGGACATGCATTTGCGTGAGCAGAGTGCGAGCGACATTAAGGAGGTGACGGTTTTTGCGTTCCGCTACTCCATTTTGTTGGGAGGGTTAAACGCAACTGGTTTGATGAATAATCCCACGTTGCGTGCAGAAAGAGGAAAAAGCTTGACTGAGATATTCTTTTGCATTATGCGAGCATAAGATTTTAATGAAGACATCAAACTGAGTTTGAATGGAATGATAAAAGGATGTCCATACATCAAAAAGTTCAGAGCGGTCGCGTAAGAGATATACCCAAGTACAGCGAGAAAAGTCATCAATGAAAGTAACAAAATAGGAACTACCCCGACCAATGGTAAGGGTAGGAGCAGGACCCCAGATGTCGGAGTGAACAAGATCAAACGGACGGGTAGAACCACAATCTTGCGTTGGAGGAAAGGAGGAGCGGTGATGCTTGCCAAGTTGACATTCGTCACAATTAAGAGGTGGATAATGTGGAGGGAGGTGGTGCAGAAGTTGGCGAAGAAGCCTGGGAGGAGCATGACCAAAGAGAAGATGCCATTGGAGAAGATCTGTAGAGGAGGAGGAGAAGGCGGATAGAGCAGAGACATTGTCGAGGAAGTAGAGGCCGCCGCTCTCAGTCCCAGTAGCAATCGTCCGTTGGGAGTCCGGATCCTGAAAAGAACAAGAAGTAGGAGTGAATGTGACGGAGTACTGTAGTTGCTTGCATAAAGAAGTAACCAATAATAAATTGCAAGGAAACTTTGGAACATAGAGGGTATCTGCCTGGAAAAGAGAGGGAGTGGATTGAACCATGCCCGTCCCATTGATCGGGGAGGGAGAGCCATCAGCAACTATGACCGGGGGCAACCGATCATGTGTTTCTAGATGACAGAAAAACTGAGGATTGCCTGTCATATGATTTGTAGCACCCGAGTCGATCAACCATCGTCCACGAGTCACAGGGTGGGCACTACCAGAAGAGGTGACCACCAAGGCAGACAGCTTGGAGGTGGAATCCATTGAAGAGAGACGATGAGAGAACAGGAAGCAGCGGCGACAACAACAAGTCGCAAGCCGGGCGAAAAGAAGCAGGCCGCGGGGCTAAGAAGGCCGCAGGCAGGAGACAACAAGTTGGACGACAAAATAGAGGCCGCAACGACTAGTAAGCAGGAGTGGCTAGAAGGAAACAGGTCGAGGCGATGAGCGAGGGAGGTTAGGAGAGGAGCAACAAGTTCGCAGCGAATACTTAACAGGTCGCGACAACTAAGAGGAGGAGTGCGGTTAGAATAGGTCGGGGCAACTTAAGGACAGGTCGCGGCAACAAAGAAGAGAAGCTCGAGAAGAGAAGCAAGGAGAAACAAGCCGCACGAACAGGGCAGCGGTCAGAAGAGAAGGCAAGCTGCGAAGACAGATAGCTGAAAGCAGAAACAAGCCGAGCGAACAGGGCAACGGTCATAGGAGGAATCAAGCCGCGAAGACAGGTCGCGGGTAGAAGAATCAAGCCGCGAGAATCAGAGAGCGCACACAATCAGGAGGAAAGGACCGAGTCCCCTGATACCATGTTAGAAACAAACAAAAACAAACCGGAAGTGGTATAACAGAAACTTTATTATATGAAATTGGTGTCTATTACAAAGGTATGACCTCCCTTATATAGAATGGAGGAGAGAAGAGAGAATACAAATAAGAGATGTGGGACTAAAAAATTACAGGACACAAGTGGACTATACAGACACAAACCGCATAAGTCACGTGTTTAGACAGAAGGGCTAACCGCTCGGCTACTACCAGAGAGAGAGATCGCCATGGGAGACCGCTAGACCGCCCGGTCTCCAAGTCTCCAGAGGCAAACCGCTAGACCGCTTGGACCTCAGACAACAACACACAGCAACCAAACTGCTGAAGGGTAACTGCAAAACCATGCGGTCATCAACCCGCCAAGCCAGACCGCCCGGTCACCAGCTTCAATAGTCGAGCTGGGTGTGTTGATTGTCGAACGGGAATGACACGGGCGTGTCAGGTCATGGGACACGGGCGTGTCCCGCTCGGGTCGATGAACTTCGAGCTGGGTAGATGATAGCTGATCGTCGAGTGCGTGACACGGGCATGTCGAGTCTGGGACACAGGCGTGTCAGGTCGATTTTTGACTTTTTCCTGAAAATTTCAGAAATCAAAATTATGGTTATATTAGGTAAATATTTACAAAAAGAAACATATTTATGAATAAAAATAACTAAAAACTATGAATAAGAACTAAAATGATATTAATAAAGTACTAAAATATGCATATATTTACAACTTATCAGCTCTCGCTGGACAATCGAAAAACAACACAAAGCCTAGCACCAACACTTATAAGCTAACATATAAAAAGATAACAACTAAATAAAGTTAAACTGCTATAACTTAACTCATACCTGTCACCACGTCAGCTTGTTTTATTGCCTCTTGTAGACCAAGATTATATACTCTAGGCTGAGCTGGAGCATGGTGGGATGCAGCTGACTCCAACGCCTTCCCTTTTTCTTCATATGTTGCTCCAATCTTCCTCTCGGATTTTGCACGTCCGCTCCAACATTCACGAGCAAAATGCGTCATCTTTCCACAGTTGTAGCAAGCTCCTGGGACTTGACTTGTTGTTGCCCCCGTCGCACCAGACGAAGGGACAGAGCTCGAAGTCTTCGGCTTCTTATTCCATCTGCGGAAACCCGACTTTGCATTTGGCACTTTGAACTCTGACTTCCTTTCCCCTGGGTCCTTCTTCTCTTGCATTTTATTCACGACCCTATCCAATGACATGGCCAAATTAACCAAGGCTAGGAATCCCTGCACCTTAGGCCCAGCAAGGAGTAGTTGTAGGTCGCCACATAGACCCTCACAAAATCGGTTGGTCTTCCGCTCCTCCTCAATAAAAGTAGCACCAGCATAACGACCCAACCGTGTAAACACGTAGAGATACTCATACACGCTTCTAACTCCCTGAGTCAAACCAAGGTACTGATTATCCATCTCAAGCTTCTGAGTAGAAGATAGATATCTGGCCAAGAACATCCTTGAGAATTTCTCCATAGGCAAATCCGTAAGTTGCCTTCCCACTAAGAGGTGAACCTCAAACTCTTCCCACCGCAGCCTTGCCTCACTAGCCAAAAGGAAGGTCGCAATGGTGGTCTTCTGCCACTCCTCAGTTTATGTGGCCATCAAGACTCTCTTTATCGTAAAGAGCCAATCCTAAGCTTGAGTTGGCGTTCCAATCTCGTCGAACGCTGGAGGATTAAAGCTCATTACATGCTTGAGTTGCTTCTCCATGGCTCTCCTTGGTGCTACTTGATCAACTGCCATGTGTTCTAACACTCCCGGCTCCGCCACCCTAATCGGTTCTTGCTCATTAACAGGTGGTGTGTGGTGCATTTGCCCTCAAGGTTGGGCATTTATCATAGTAAAGACTGCTTCAGCCACCAATCTGATTGTTTCTGCTGAAGGAGGTGTTGTAGGCACGTCATTCGGTGTACTACTTTCCGTCGATCGCAGACGTTTCGATTGCCCAACACCGCTCCTAGCAGCCTATAATAACATAAACCCTTGATTATGTGGCAAACAGATTGCTAAAAGCAATCATTGGAACACTCATGTTCCTCAAAACAAGTGTATTTTTCATTCCTAAGGGGACATTCATGGGTTCCTTTATGTTATAACGATGACGCACATACATGTGCTCACCACCCCTTAAAAGAATTTGCCCACAAATTCAAATAAAGAAGACCGACACCGAGCTTTGATACCAAATTGTAATACCCCCATCTATCGAATGGCATATAACAGAAGGTCCAGCTGGAACCCGACGCCATATACTACGGACAGTCGGAAGGGTTATATAAGAATATCAAAAAAATCCAACTATAACTACTCACCCTAACATAAAGCATTCTAGCGGAAGCTTTTAAACAGTTGGAAGGAACCCATAATTGAATAACAACTATCATGAATGTCCACATACTACTATAGGAATGAAATAACAAATACACTGAAAGTACTTGGCCTTATGGCCTTATAAGAGTTTACTTAACAAATTTATGATTTACATACATCTGCTCGCAGGCTGGCCACAGATGAAAAAAATAAAAACAGCAATTCGCTTAGGCGTTTGAGGGCCAGCTCAGCAACATGTGCTTCAGCATGCTATTTGGTACTTGGCTGTGCTGCACCTGCAAGCAACATTCCACTGCACGGTGGCAAACAAAGTAACGGTCAGCCAAAGCTGACCAAATTATAACGACCCCACCCCTTACTCGAGACGACGGTATTCTTTCCCTGCATTTCATTAGCCCAGCTAAACAATAAAGCACAAACATTCTTCGCCACAGGTGTAGGCTCACACGGCCAAACACCTCGTGCACTCAGGGCACATTAATGGTGAATCTGGTCAATTCTGTGGCTTCACCACCATCCCCAGGATGGCAACATCGTGAGCATTTTTTAGTCTTTCTGACCACCGTTTAAGACTCCCGACTATGCCAACGGCCAGCCCCTCTTTGGGTCTTTAGCACCGAACTACATATCCCAGGTCCGTTTCAACTTGCCCGTTGCTCACTCCGCAGTCACCTTAAGGCGTACGCACTGGGCAAGCTTCTCTCGTATCCCAAAACATTCCAAACATCACATAACCCAGTTATGTTCAAGGCTGGCTCCCCGACCGCCAAGTTAGCAGAACTACATTTCCGCATAGTTTTCCGGGTGCGCCTTGGAGTTAATCCCCAAGGATCCATGCTACAATCTACCATGTAGAAACCCAAAAACACAAAACACGGAGTCTTCTCCGACAAACCATATAATATGCAACATCACCGATCCAGACCAACATGTTCGGGTAGGCTTCACACATAATGCCTATGTCCGTACTTCGATTCCGGACTATATATGCAACACAAGGGGGACTATTCACATCAACCTCAAGGAACACCACACACTCACCGCACAGTTGCGGGAGCTGGATTCCTTATACAAAAGAAAGAGAGCTTCACATGGTCAAGTAGAGAATTGTTACCCTTGTAGTTCGCTTTTGCGCCATGGGAATCTATCCGGATGGAATGCTTCGCAAGGGAATTTCCTCCCCAGATCCGGTCTCGGTTCTCGATTTGGTGCTCAGATACTCCGTCGGATGTCGGAATCCTCCTCTTCCTTCCTCCTTGCTCTCTCCTCTCTCTAACTCCTTGGAAAGAGGAAGCTTAAGAGAAAAATGAAGAATTAATCCTTGATTCCCGGTCCTAACAAAGCAGGAACACACCTAGGCCGTCAGATCTTATTTAAAGAAAACAAATGTCTTAGATCCGCCCAAAATTCCTAAATCCTAGGTCGAACACGGCCTTGCAAACGGCTGTGTCCCAGGCAATGTGCCCCGATCGAGGCATGATCGTCGAGCACAGAAAAGGACACAGGTCGAGACACGACCGTGTCTCCACCTGACATGCCCGTGTTGTTCCCTGACACGACCGTCACCTAGGGGCATATCATAGATAACTGCCACGCCAACCGTTTTGTCCCTAGGGAACATGGATGGTGACATGGGTATGCACATGTCCATGTCACACTTGACACGCCCGTGTCGCTGCCGTGTCCTTTTTTGGACACAGTCGGCCAACACAGAGAAATACACGGCCTTCGATACGCCCGTGTCCCAGGCCGTGTACCCCTATTAAGGCACCAAAAATTCGTTAGGACACGACCAGTTCGATTACGATTTTCAGGGCGTTACACCTTCTACAACATCTTTGAGGGGGTCGAGCATTCGAGGAGGTTGGGAAAGTTTTCGGTGGAACTGAGTGAGTTTGACATATCCTTTGTTCCCTGCATCTTGATCAATGCCCAGATGATGATCGACTTTCTTGCTGATTATTTGCTCGAGGTGGCGGAGGCAGAACTCACTCGCCCAGTTCCTTGGAAGGTGATGGTTGGTAGCGCCTCGCGGAGGCATTCCTTGGGGGTAGGGGTGATCTTGGAGAGCCCCCTGGGAATAAGGATCGAATAGACAGTGATCTTACACTATCCCATAACTAACAATCAGGCCGAGTATGAAGCAATAATAGAAGGGTTGCGCCTAGCCATGGATTTGGGGGTGCATGATTTGGAGGTCCTCACGGACTCCGTGGTGGTGACCTCTCAGATTAATGGGGAGTTTGAGGGAAGGGATCCTGCTCTCCAACTATATTTGACAAAGGTGAAGGGGGTCATCAGCATGCTCTAGACCTTTTCCATCTGGCATGTGCCATAGGAGGAAAACGAGCTGGTCAATCAATTGGCCAAGAATGGACCTGAGGTGGGGGGAACCATCACCGACTTATTTCGCCCAACCATCAAGGAGGGGGAGCTGATGGAGGTGGACTAGCACACCTCATGGATGGATCCTTTCACAACTTTCCTATCCACAGGGGAGTACCCAGAGGGGATGGATAAGAAGCGATTCAAGCATAAGTCAGCATACTACCTCATGCACAAAGGGGAGTTATATAGGAAGACCCTATTGGGGTTGTTGGCACGTTGCGTGGATGAGAAGGAAGTATAGAGGATCATCGAATAAGTCCATTCAGGAGAATGCAGGAGTCACTCATGGAGCAAAACCTTGGAAGGAAGGATAGTCAGGTAAGGGTACTTCTAGCCAACCCCAGGCCAGGATGACGCTAAATTCACAAAGAAGTTGCACAAGTGCCAGTTGGTTGCCCCCCTCAAGCTACTGCTGACTCAGTGGCTCAGAAGCAAAATGAAACCCTGGCCCTTCGCCATCTGGGGAATGGATCTGGTAGGACCCTTCCCACAGTCTAAGGGGAAAAGAAGGTTCTTGCTGGTCATGATCGATTATTTTTCCCAAGTGGTGGGAGGTAAATCTGTTGGCCAAAGTAATCTCCCAGATGATCAAGAACTTTGTATCGAGAGAGATCATATCCCGACATACACCGAACCAGGCAATTGTCATAGACAATGGGCCACAGTTTGTTAGCGTCGAGTTCATCAGTTTCTGTGGGCAACTTGGGATTGATCTCAGGTTCATGTCGGTCCATCATCCATGGAGCAACGGGAAGGTGGAGGCGGTGAACAAGATCTCCCAATCCCCTAAAGAAGAATGTGGAGAACTTGAAGGGAAGAGGGGTAGAACAACTTCCATCAATCCTTTGGGCCCTGAGGAACACTCCCAGCATGGCCACGGGGGAGACCCCCTTCAATCTCTCCCATGGCTGCAAAGAATTGCTCCCCATAGAGTTCGAGGTCCGAACACCGCGGGTCGTGGCAGTAGAGGAAGGTAGGGAAGAATGGAGGGCAGAGAATGAGGACGAGCTTCGGCTCTCCTTTGACATGGTGGAGGAGTTGTGAAACTTGTCAGCTATCTGACAAGAAGAGGTCAAGCGGCGAATGGCCAAATATTTTGACAAGCATGTCAGAATCTAGAGATTTGCAAAATGGGACTTGGTCCTGAAGAAGGTCGACGCAGCCAGGAGGTCTACATCCGTCGGAAAGCTGAATCCCAACTGGGAAGGTCAATATATAATCTGAGAGGCCTTGAAGTCAGGAGGATATCACCTCCAAGATGTAGAGAGGGAACCCCTCAATCATGCCTGGAGAAGCGATGACCTAAAGCGATTTTACCCATGAAAGTAATGAGATAGCTTTTTCATGTTCTTATTATTTGCTAATGATTTATTGGCTTTGCAGGAACAACATTAGAGTTGGTTGAATAAAAAGTCTGGTTGATTCTCAACACCCCCCCCCTCATCATGTTCTCACCTAGCTGATTACGCCAGTGGTAGTGCCCGATGGTTGGCCAAGGGAAAGTCCGGTTAATGCCCAACACCCTCCATCAGGATCTCACATAGCTAACTGGGCTGGTGGTAGTGCCCAGTGGTTGGCCAAGGGAAAGTCTAGTTGATGCTCAAAACTTTCCATCAGGCTCTCACCTAGCTAATTGGGCCGGTGGTAGCGCCCGATGTTTGGCCAAGGGAAAGTCCGATTGATGCTTAACACACGGCGTCAGGCTATCACATAGCTGATTGGGTCGGTGGTAGCGCCCGATGGTTGGCCAAGGGAAAGTTCGCTTGATGCTCAACACCCGCCGTCATGCTCTCATCTACCTGATTTGGCCGATGGTAGAGCCTGGTGGTTGGCTAAGGGAAATTCTGCTTGATGCTCAACACCCACTATCGGGCTATCACCTAGCTGACAGGGCAGGGGTCCTCGATGGACGTTGTTCTTGCTTTTGAGCTTAGTCTTGAGCTGCTCTCGCTGTCAGGCTTTCACCTAGCTAGTAGGGAAGGGGTCCTAAGTGGACGTTGTTCTTTCTCTAGAGCTAAGTAACAAGCTGCTCCCACTGTTAGGTTTTCACCTAGCTGGCAGTGCAGGGGTCCTCAGTGGATGTTGTTCTTGCTCTACAGCTAAGTAACGAGCTACCCCCGCTGTCAGGCTTTCACCTAGCTGGAAGGACTGGGTTCCTCGGTGGACGTTGTTCTTGCTCTGGAGCTAAGTCCCGAGATGCTCCCACTATCAGGCTTTCACCTAGCGAACATGGTAGTTGAGCCTCAGGAGGCGTTGCAAAGTGCCTTGAAACCTAGTCCTAGGCTGCCCATACCCATAGGAGAAGCTCAAGATCTTGAGGAATTTGGGGGGAATTCCAAAACTTCAAGGAAGTCTCACCAAACAGGGATCTCGCCAGCCAGTAAAAGGCAGTCAAAGGTAAAACTTCGGGAAAAGGTCAAGGGAGGTGAAGTGTATAGGTGGATGAGAGTGCTCAGAGCTTGTTCTCGCAAATTATCCCATTCACGCGTCAGCCTATACGGCGAGAACGGAGAAAAGCCTTAGCTACAATCCTGTATGCGCGTAAGCCGAAAAGGCAAGAACATCGCTAGAACTGTCATAAGCCACAAGTTCTAAATAAAAAATATCAGCGTGCACGAGCCAATTGGGTGAGAATGGCGCCAGATACAGTACTATACATTGAGTTTGAAAAGTCAGTAATTTACCAGGTTGATGCAACGGGAAGTCCATATATGGTCTCACGAGATATCATGATCACATACCTTTTGAGAAGAGGTGTGAGACGAACGCGTTTCCACATAGTCGTGCACTCATAATCAAAACACAAAAAAAGAGAGGAGTGATTTCATATCAAAACTTTACTTCATATTTTCAAGGAATGGTTACATTTCGCAAAGGGCGGAGCCCGGAAAAATAAATTACAGAAAAAAGAGAAAAACAAAAACGAGAGCTTTAGGGCGTGAAAGTGAAATGAATAGATCTAACTTTACTCTAGAGGGGGTGAATAGAGTATTTTAGAAACTTTAATTTATTTTATAGCAGTTTTAAAAATTAATGATATATAGATAGATAATATACATAACACAAAAAAAGAAAGTAACAATCACAGACGACACAAGGATTTTATAGTAGTTCCCAAAAAATCTGGGCACGTCTACTCTTCTACCACCCTGATAGGAATCCACTATAGGTTTTTGCTCTAGTGCCCTGTCACTAGAAGATCTTTTTTCTAAGGGAGATCTAGCTACCCTTTGGGTTTTTGACCAGGTACCCAAAAACCAAACTTAAGCCTTTTGATCAGATGAGTTGTGAACCAAGTGTAAACTTTTGAACGGAGTTACAACAATATAAAAAGTTTAAGAGTAAACTAAAAGAGTTGTATGTTGTCTTCTCGGCCAAGTATCTCTGAGAAGACTTAGTGGATGATGTTGCAAAAAGCTCCCCCTGATTTCAACAGAGATTGTGATCAATATAGGAGACTTCTCTTCAGGGTGTAAGCCTTCTTGTATGCTTTTACTTTCGAGTAGATGTTTCTGACAAATATGTATTAGGATGTCTATCAGAATGAAGATATATCTCAAGAAGACTCTGAAGCAGAATGTATGTATGTGTATGTATATGGTGAGACAACAATCTTCTATATATATATATATAGACTGTCAGGAAAGAATTCAATCGTTGTGTCTATTTGAAATAAATGATTCTTGAAACGTCTAAATAATTCCTAGAGAATTGTAACTGCCTTGGAATTAATTAGATTAAAACCCTTTGTGATAAATCCATACTTAATGTTACCTTAAACGGCTATATTTGTTATAATATTTATCATTAAATATCAAAGTTTTAACTGACAGTTATCAAGCATTTGAAAACATTTTGCCTTTTATAATATAAAAAATGCTTGATCGTCGAACTCAACAAGGATTTCGTCGAACTGAACTAGGATTTCATCGAACTGAACTTGGATTTCATCGAACTGAACTTTTACTTTCATCGAGCTGAGCTCTGAGTTGAGATCTGAGTTCGTCGAACTAAGTTCTGAGTTCGTCGAACTAAGTTCTGAGTTCGTCGAACTGAGCATCTCTGGAATACCTTCTGAAATAATAACTCTGGAAATAAAATATGACCTAGTTTATACAAGTTGGGTCAAAATAAAAATACTAATCAAAGAATATTAATCCTAGCCCAAATTAGTAATAAGGAGTTCTAGCAATCTCTCCCCTATTTTGGTGAGGATACTATCAAACAAGAAAACAAAAAAGCATAGATAATTATCGAGCAGAAACAAAAAATTTCAGCAGATATATAAAAATGTTTTGGAAATTTATAAATTTAACAACAAGGTTCAAAGACATAATCAAAATTGGGAATCCTTCTAAGGTGCATCACATGATGTATCTGAAGAAGTCTTGGTGAAAATAACTTTCCTTGTTGGATCATCTGACTCCCTTTTGCTCATCTTTAGATCTTGAGAACCAATAATTGTCTGGGAAGAGATTGTATTAACAATAGCTTCTAGATACAAGCTCAAATATTCATCAACATTAAACAAGCTTCTCTTCTCATATTTTTCCAATTCTTATTACTTGTAAGAAGACATTGTAGTAAACTAAGAGGTATCCTTACCTTTAGTTCTTGCCTTCTTTATCTGAGGAAGTGCAATTTGTTCCATGAAACTAGCCATTCTGTACACAGGATCTAACTCTGGTTCAATCACATGAGAGGCTGGCCTGTCTTGGCTAGAATATAGCTGACTGCTCTGATGGCCATAAGTCTCAGACCTTATAGGTATGTCTTGCCTGAACTGAGTTGTTCTAGAATAATGACAGATAGGACTCTGAGAAGTAGGTAAAATACCAACAGATCCTGCTGCTGGAGGAGAAGGAGGAGGATCACTCCAAGACTTTTGATGTGAATGAAACTTTTTCATTTTCTTCCTTCTTTTCAGCTCATTATTAGAATACCTCATCCAACCTGGATGGTCCGGAGTAGGAGTTATCCAAAGCATTATATAGTAAGGGATATCAGCAGTAGAAGAGGGTTGAGGAACAACCTTGGCTTGAGCCTTTTGCATGGTTTTCCTTTTCTTAGAAATAGAGATTTCTGATACATCAGAATCTGTATGATCATCAGAATGCACCTCTAGCTGTTCATATAATTCATTAATTTGTTTAACTATTTTATTTACCTGTTCCATATCTTTATTAAGCTAATCATCAAAATTATGCATGGGTGATTCATCCCATAAAGGAGGGGAATAAGCCTGCTCAGAAATATTCATTATATCATCAATTATTATAGTATGTGAGACTGGATAAAAACTAGTAGAAACGTCTCTAAAAAGCTATTCTAAGGCTTAGGCATCAATAGGAGCAGATTAACAAACTATTGCTCTAGAGAGATCCTCTCCAAAATCTGGTAAGCTAGTAATATGACTATGTAGTAAATCAAAATTTGGTAGCAAAGAATATATATTAACTATGGGATTAATGACGAAATTACCAACAGTAATAACTTCTGGAGGATCTGAAAACTCATCCTAAACTGTCACAAAATTTCTACAGTGAGCTAGACCAGCTAACACTGAGATGACTTTAGTCATTTCTGAATCAGGAACTTCAACAAAATCGGTTGCTGCAAATGGAGCTTCTTCATTGGGATCTTCTTCATCAAGCATCTCCCACTTCCTCGATCCAGGGAAAACTGAATCTAGGCCCCCAAAAGAAGGGACATAATGGAATGAGGCAATTCTAGAAGAGAGTTCTGAGATAGCAGACAAAACAGGAACCAAAGATGAATCCAAGAGCTCCTTGAGTGTAGGAGAGAGGAAATCAAAAAGTTTAGTGGTAATAGAGGAGAAATCCAGATACATAAACTCAGGTGGATTCTGAGTAGATGCAGAGGATGGATTGGAAGAAGAGGGAGTTGATATGTTTGCATAGTTTATACAGATAAAGTAAGACTGTGGCATAGATGGAGGATTGATGAAAGTGGAATGTCACCAGGAATTATCTCCTAAATGGGTGAGTGAGGTGGAGATAAGTGAGGTGACTGATGAGCTCAGGAATCTGCATGAAAGGCTGAGGATGGAACTTCTACAGATAAAGTAGGCTGTAGAGAATATGGTGTGGAAGGACTAGGGGAATGATGTGGAGATTGTGGAGTGGGAGAAACAAAGGGAGAATCTTCTTCTGGAGTAGGGAGAGTAGCTGAGATAGCTCTAGTACTTTTAGAAGATTCCCTAGAGGATTCAACCCTGGGAGGATTGGGAATCACCCTCTCCCATTTACTAAACAGAACAGTGGTGATCCTCTTGGATGCAGTAATATGTACAGTCTGAGAGACCAAATCCTCTGGACATTTGGCCTAGAAAAAAATACCGTAAATTCTTCCATAACACACATTCTTTTTATTAATATTCTTCTTAATAGAATCAAACAAAACTTTCCCCCAATTAATGCTTTTTTGATCAACCAGAGCACTCATCAACAGAAACTGGTGTCTGGTGACATGTTAATGGGCTGAATGTTTGCCCAGAAGAACTTTGCCAACCACTTCGACTAGAAATTTATATTCCACAGAAAATTTCTTTTTTAACAAATGTTTAGGGTTTCCTTGTGAGTGACCCATTCTATCGTGCATAATATGAAAGTCTATACAAGATAATTCTAAATCATCATCTCCATTGAGCAAACAAAAAATTTTGGATAAAATCACAGGTGTAAGAGAAACCTGATGAACTAAGATAGATCCAGTAATGGTTGTGAGATCATGAACCTTTGTAGTGTGAACCCACTCCTTTATCTCTGCGACCAAGAGCTTGATTCGGGTTGACAAAAAATTACGCAGATGATGTGCCTCAAAAAGTTGCAAACTGTCTTGGAAGATCTGATCTGAATGACGAAAAGAGTCCATGCCAATATCAAATCCAGCATCGAACTTCATCGCAGTGAGAATCGCTTGCGACACCGCCATTATCCTGCAAAACAAAAGAGATCAAGTGCAAGAGAAATGGAGAGTTCGTGGAATGTAGTTCGATGAAAACTTAAAAATATTAGGTTTCAGAAGTTGAAAGACTGATAAGCAATCCGTCGATTTCCGTTCGACGAAAGGTTCAAAGAAGGAATCAATTTAATTTCTCTCTATCAATAATTCCTAACTGATTTTAAAAAAATATGTTTCCTTTCATCCGATGGTTTGGTGAAAATAACTGCTCTTTGTAAATCAGTAGAAATAAATACTAGGCTAATTTTATTTTTATCCACATTTTCTCTGATAAAGTGGTGCCTTATTTCTGTATGTTTAGTCCTCTATGGAGGACTGGATTCTGTGCAATTGAAATTGCACTAATATTGTCACAGTATATAATTGAATTATTTAAGTTACATCCATTATCTAGTAATTGATTTTTAATCCACAAAATCTGTGAATAACAACTACTTGTTGCAATATATTCAGCTTTAGCAGTTGAAGTAGAAACATATGTTTTCTTCTTGCAAAACCATGATACAAGCCTATCAGCAAGAAGCTGACAAGTTCCTGATGTGCTTTTTCTGTCAACTCTGCATCCGACATAGTCAGCATCTGTGAATCCAATTAATTCAAATCCTGACTCAATAGGATACTAGTGTCCTAGATTAGGGCAACCCTTTATATATCTCAAAATTCTTTTTATTAAAATAAGGTGAGATTCTTTAGGGTTAACTTGAAACCTAGCACAAATACAGGTTGCAAACATAATATCAGGTCTACTTGCTGTTAAATACAATAGAGACCCAATGATTCTTCTATATGTTTTCTAATCAATTGATTCGACTTGTTCATCATTATCAACTACAACATTAGTGGGCATGGGCATTTTTATAGAGGAAGCATCTGACATCCCAAATCTTTTAATTAGCTCTTTAGCATATTTAGATTGAGATATGAAGATTCCATCAAATGTTTGCTTCACTTGTAAACCAAGAAAATAAGATAATTCACTCATGCTACTTATTTCAAACTTTGAATGCATTAGGTCAGAGAACCTTTTGCAAAGTTTGGAATCAGTAAAACAAAAAATTATATCATCAACATATATTTGAACTAGTATAATTTCAGTTTTATGATATCAAAAACATAAAGTTCTGTCTATCTTGCCTTTACAAAATTTATTCTCTAAAAGAATATTAGCAAGGGTCTCATACTAAGCTCTTGGAGGTTGTTTAAGACCATAAAGAACTTTATTAAGATTAAATACATAAGATGAGGGAGTTGAAGAGATAAAACCTCGAGGCTGTTCTACATAAACTTTCTCTTTGATTTCTCCATTTAGAAATGCACTCTTTACATCCATCTCATATACTCTGAATTTCTTGAATGCAACAAAAGAAAAAAAATATCCTAATAGCTTCTAGTCTTGCAATAAGAGCAAATGTTTGATCATAATCTATTCGTTCCTCTTGTGAATATCCTTGAGCTACCAGTCTAGTTTATTCCTCACTATAACTCCTTGAGCATCCAATTTATTCCTGAAGTCCCATTTGGTTCCAATAACTGGATAGTCTTTGGGTCTTAGAAATAAGTCCAAAACTCTACTTCTCTCAAACTGATTGATTTCCTCTTGCATTGCAATGATCCAACGAGGATCTTGTTCTGCATCTCTTATTGATTGAGGTTCAATCTGAGATAGAAAACATGTATGCATCTGATATTGATTGAGTTGATGCCTTGTTTGCACACCAGTTGATATGTCTCCAATCACTTGAGATCTAGGATGATCTTTAACAGTGATAAAATCAACAGGTGGAGTTGGTTCTTCAATGATTTGTGTTGTTAATTACTCTTGTGGAATTTTATTAGCAACAACTTTTCAACATAAATTTTATGATCATCTTCATCACTATCTTTAGCAATCTATTGAGAAGGATGCATTGTATCCTCTTACTTTAGGATTAATTCATCTAGTTTCTCACACAGAATTGGTACCTGAAAACAATCTATGGTAGATATATTCCTCTACTTATAAAATATGTTAGATTCATCAAATGATACGTGCACGAATTATTCTATTTTAAAGGTAGATTTATTATAAACCATATAAGCATTACTGATAAGAGAATATCCAAGAAATATACCATCCATAGCTTTGAATTCAAATTTTCCTAAATGTTTCTTGTCATTATTATGATTATAACATTTACACCCTAAAATTCTAAAATAATTTACTTTAGGTTTCTTATTTTTAAGCAATTCATAGGGAGTCTTACCCTTGAGTTTATGAATAAGACTTCTGTTAAGAACATAATTTGTTATACTAACTGTCTCTACCCAAAACGATAGGAGTAAGTGAGCATCTGCAAGTAATGTTCTAGCAGATTCAATTAGGGTTTTATTTTTCCTTTCTGCCACCCCATTTTGTTGAGGAATTCCCGAAGCAGAGAAACACTGCATGATTCCTTCTTTCTCACAGAATTCTCTCATCAGAAGAGATTCAAACTCAGTGCCATGATCACTTCTGATCAATGCAATCTGAGTAGAATACTCAATCTTGATGTTCCTAAGAAATTCTGTAAGAATTTTGAAGTTATCAGACTTATTCCTAAGAAAGTACACCCAAGTAAATCTGGAGAAATCATCAATAATTACTAAAGTATATGACTTTCCTCCCAAACTATGTGTTGTAATAGGTCAAAAAAGGTCCATATGTAGCAAATACATAATTCTGGATGAATTACTCTTAGATATGGATTTAAAACTATTTTTATATTGCTTACCTAATTGACAAACCCTGCAATGACCTTCCTTCTTGTAAGATCCAGAAGGTAGTCATCTGAGATAGTTGTTCTTAGAAAATTTAGCAATAGTTCTAAGATTTATATGCTCTAATCATTTATGCCAAAGTTCATTTGATTTACTTATCTGCTTAAACAAACATATTTCAGTTTTAGCAGAATTAAAATTGACTAAATAGATGTTACCTTGTCTAACCCCGGATAAAATAATTTTATTTTCATTAGATGTAATAAAGCATAAAGACTTATTAAATGATACCTGATAACATTCATCACATAGTTGACTGATGCTGATAAGGTCATGCTTAAGACCTCTCACATAAGCTACCTTTCTGAAGGTAACTGCTCCAACTTTGACATTGTCATAGCCCTCTGCCTGGTCACAGTTGAAGTCTCCAAATATGACTTTTAGTCCAAGCTTTGATTTAAAGCCTCTTATATTAGCTTTTCTTCTTGTCATGTGTTTAGAGCACCCACTATCCAAATACCATTGTTTCTATGTGGTAGGATAGTTCTTTTCCTGTATTGAAAACAAGTTAGGTGCTCTTGACACAGATTACCTTGGGTTCTAATTTTCTGTCATAATCAGTAGAAATATTAGAATATTTAAGTTAATTTTTCTATCCAAGTGGATGATATCTCCTGGGAGGAATGATGCACTCAGTAAAAAGATTTATCAACTTTTGAGTTTGATTATTCTTTTGAAAAGAAGTAAATTTTATGTCTGAAAAGTTTACGTTCGACGAATTATTCTTATTTTGTCGATCCACATTCAACGAATAATAGTGATTTCGTCGAGCACCATTCACTGAATAGTTATTCTCATTTCCTGTGTTAGGTGTTCATTTATTTCTGCTCGATGAATAACTTTGATTTGGCCGAGCTCGGTTCGACGAATTCTTTTGAAAATTGTTTTTCTAGAAATTTTTATTCTGTTTTAGAAGAGATTTTGATTTATTCTCTTGTACATTATTTGACAAAATTTCAGTTCTTTATTTGTAACTTCTAATATTTCTTTTCCTTTAGCAGATATAAATTTTACGGCAGTAGTTAAAATATTTTTCTTAAGAATTTGAGGTTGACTTGATGAAGCTCACAAGCCCAGTCTGCTATTTATTCTGGCATTGACTATACTTTTAATATTCATCAATTTGATACTTCTCCCATTAAGAGATTCTTCAAACTTCTTAGCCTCAGATAATTTGTTTTCTAGAGAAACTGTTTGTTCCTTAGAATGTTTCAAATCTTCTTTAAGTTTTATGTTTTTTGAAGATAGATTGTTCAATTCTGTTAATTTTTCTCTGAGAAGTTTATTTTCTTCTCAGATTTCATCAAATCTTTACAAAGCAATCTAAAATCTATTTTGAATTGATCTGATGTAAAATCAAAAGTTGAAATTACCTAGTCTTCTTCAGAATCAGATTCATAATAAGAATTGTTATTTGATGCATTGATTGTCATCATACAAACTTCTTTATCATTTGATTTTTCTTCATCTTCACTTAAACTGGATGAATATTCAGTGTCTGACTCATTCCATGTTTCAGCAACAAAGCCTCTCTCCTTCTGTCTGTGTTTACTAGAAGAGTGTTTGTTTAAATGCTTCTTAAAGTCTTTCTCCTTTTTCTTATCTTTATTCTGATTTTCAGGACATTCTGGAAGAATGTGTCCTGGTTTCCTACAACCATAGAAAATAATTTCCTTAGTAGTTGTTTTGTCATACCTTGGTTTTTCCTTATTTCTGGAAAATCTTCTCCTGAAGTCTTTCCTGGCCATTTTGTAAAATCTTTTAGCTAATAGACTAATGAGTTCTTCATGTTTTGGAAGTTATTCTTCCTCTTCAGTTGCTTGGAAAGCAATACTCTTGTCCTTCTTTAATGAGGATAAAGTCATTTGTTCAGCTTCTCTTATTTTGATGAGCTGCTCATATGATTTGAGCTTGCCCAACAAAGTTTCTGTTGTAATTTCATTCACACTTATGGCTTCTCTAATTGGCCAAATTCTTGAATCCCATGTGCTAGGAAAACAAATGAGATTTTTGTCATTTACTTTCGTCAATGTAATATCTTTCTCCAAAGTTTTCAGTTCATTGATTATGAGACTGAGTCTTGTATACATATCAACAACAGATTCAGTTTCTCACTTTTTGAAATTCTCATATTGAGAAATCAGGTGAGATCTTCTATCTTTTCTTTCATTTGGTGATCCATCTACCATTGCAGTGAGCGAGTCCAAAATATCTTTTGCTGAGGGGCATTCAGCAAGCTTCTGAAAAATATCATCAGACATTGTTTGTACTAGTATAGTCATAGACTTTTCATCAGTAATTCTCATTTTTTCTAAGCATCTGTCCATTCTGGAGGTGGTGTAGCATTAGTTCTTGTTGCTACCAGTGGTGGAGGTGGACCTATCAAAATAGAATTGTAGATATCCTCATTAATAGAATTCATATATAACCTAATCCTTGCTTGCCATAGTGCAAACTTATTAAGATTACAAACAGGAGGTCTAGTGATTGAGTACTCCTTATTTTGTGCCATGATAAATTTATCAGTGATCTAAAAAAACAAACTTCTAGGTAAAATATGATCTATCAGATCTGTTGGTTCAGGTGTTAGCTTGTAAAACCAAACCTAACCTCCATCTGATACCAATTGAAAGTGAAAGGGATAGATCTAACTTTACTCTAGAAGGGGTGAATAGAGTATTTTAAAAACTTTAATTTATTTTTATAGCGTTTTTAAAAATTTATGATATATATAGATAATATACACAACACACAAATAGAAAGTAACAATCACAGATGACACAAGAATTTTATAGTAGTTTCCCAATAAATCTGGGTACGTCAACTCTTCTACCACCCTGGTAGGAATCCACTACAGGATTTTTCTTAGGTGCACTGTCACCAAAAGATCTATTTTCTAAGGGAGATCTAGAAAACCCTTTGGGCTTTTAACCAGGTACCCAAAAAAAACTTAAGTCTTTTAATCAGGTGACTTATGAACCAAGTGTAAACTTTTGAAGGGAGTTATAACCCTGTACACAGTTTAGGAGTAAACTAAAAAAGTTAGATGTTGTATTCTCTGTCAAGTTTCTCTAAGAAGACTTAGTGGATGATATTGCAAAAAGCTCCTCTGATTTGAACAGATATTGTGATCAAGAGAGGAGACTTTTCTTAAATGTGTAGGCCTTCTTGTATGCTTTCCAGTAGATGTTTTTGACAGATATGTATTAGGATGTCTCTCAGATTGAAGATATGTCTCAAGAAGAGTCTGAAGCAGAATGTATTTATGTGTATGTATATGGTGAAGCAGCAATCTTCTATATATATATTGTCAGGGAAGAATTCAATCAATGTGTCTATTTGAAATAAACGATTCTTGAAACATCTGAAGAATCCCCTGAGAATTGTAACTGCCTTGAAATTAATTAGATTAAAAACTTCTGTGATAAATCCATATTTAATGATGCCTTAAATGGCTATATTCATTACAATATTTAACATTAAATATCAAAGTTTTAACTGATAGTTATCAAGCATTTGAAAATGTTTTTCCTTCTGCAATATATAAACTGTCTGATCGTCAAACTCAGCAAGGATTTCGTCGAACTAAGATTGGATTTCGTCGAACAAAACTTTTACTTTCATCGAGCTGAGCTCTGAGTTTGAGATCTAAGTTCGTCTAACTTAGTTCTGTGTTCGTCAAACTTAGCATCTCTGGAATAGCTTCTGAAATAATAACTCTGGAAATAAAATATGACCCTAGTCTATACAAGTTGGGTCAATATAAAAATCCTAATCAAAGAATAGTAATCCTAGCCCAAATCAGTAATAAGGAGTTCTAACAAGGCGACAATGTCGACTGCTCACTCTCGCCATAAATGTAGTTAGGGGTGCCCTCTAGTTCTGGGATGGGCAGGAAGAGCTCCAGGAAAAAGATCTCTGTCGTACCTTCTGGACATCACTATTCAAGAATCCAACCTCCCTCATCACGTGGAGCGAGTGCCTCACCATCGCAATAGAATTCTCCTGCATCATCAGCTCGATCTCATGTGGCGTGTACAATAGAGCCTTTTTACTTTCGTCTGGGGGAGAAGGGACCAGCGAATCTATCCATTGCTGTTTCTGGGCCCTTATTCTCTGATTCTCCTCCTCGAGCTTGGCAATGTGCACATCCTTTTGGGCAAGAATCGCGGCATTCTACAGAATAAATAAAGGTTAGTGCGAGAACAATGTTCAGTGAACGAGCAATAAATAATAAAGGCTTACCACTCCCACCTCTCGCAAGGCGAGGTCTTTTTTGGCGGTGTCTAGATCCGGCTTCAAGGTTGTAACCTCTTTGTAGAGCTGGGAACAGACATCACTTTCATGTGCCAGTTGTCGTGAGAGGCAGATGTCACGCCGGGTGACATGTGGGCGAGTTCGATGGCATGGAACTGAGCTCGCAATCTCTCGTAGGTGAGTGACTTCATCAGCGTTGTGTCATAGTAAGCGGCGTTGTCTCGCACATACATGCCAAATGTGAGTGCATAGGCCTGGCATGATACCATCTCGCCCTCTTGACAGGAGGGGAGTATACTAGACATGGAGGCCCTGTTGGCTTCCCGGTCCCATACCTGCCGGGGCTCGCCGGCATCATCCAGCACCCTCTTGCCCAGGCCGAAGTTCCTATGATCCCTAGGACCGGGTTTCTCTTTTGATGTCGAGGTCCGACAAATCTCGCCCACTTCCTTCCCTATAGTCTCTCCAGCAACACTCGCGAGGAAATCTAAGGCGATCTCCTTGACCTTGGCGAGAATTATTGTTTGTTGCTTATTCGGAGGTGGTGGAGGGGAGGTGTCAAGCTTTTGCTTCTAGCAGCTTGATCTCGGCGGCGACTTAGTTGGGTCTCTACAGGCCGCAGTGGCAGCCTCAGCGCGTACCATCTCGGAAGTGAGTACAGTGCTGTCGGTATAGGGAGGGTTGAAAGGGAGATCTCGCACCCCTACACAGGTATCATAAGTTAGAAAATTCCAAGGCCTGTAATCTTTAAAAATGAGCGAGTGCGAGAACTACCTTCCCCGGTGAGAACTTGAAGCAGCGTGTCAACGTTCCTCCTGAGGAAGGGAACATTGAAATCCATCCTGAAGAGGAATTAGTGAAGCTTGGCCTCTTGCCTGCTGAGACTGAGGCTCCGTTTGGTTGGGCTGTTGCTGATGGAAAGCTGCTGATGAACTGTTGCTGATAGAAAAAGTGCTGATTCTGGAAAATAGAGTTTTGTTAAAAAACTGTTTGGGTGAAACAGAGTTTACAAAACGGAGTTTTCAAAAAGTTGTTTGGATACAAAACAGAGTTTTGAGCGAAATTTTTTTCCTTAATAAATCATCACCAACCACACAAGATAATGATTTTCAAACAACCAAAACCAAACGAAACAGAACCATTCGGTTTTGTTCCAACAGTTTCTGTGGTTCGGTTCGATTTCAGATTTTTTGAACCAAGTATGGGTGGTTTAGATTGCAATTTTGCTCAAAAGCCGAAACAAACCAAACCAAACCATCACATGCCTACTTCGCAACTCCTGCAGTTGAATTTTGAAAGAAAGGAAGCCCTACTTTTCACAAAGAAGAACCTTAAGCTCCAGGAGAACAGGCATTTCTCAGAAAAAGGTAGTATGCATGACTTGAGACTGTAAAACCGAATCCTAGCCTAGATCCACCATGACCAATATAGTTTAAGAAACCAACATCACTATAATTAATCGCATAATTCATAGTATTTTTCAAAGCTAAAACAAAATCAAGAGCATAAACAAAACTATATAAAGCTATATTTCCACTGAACTGCTAATCCTCGTGAAAAGGGGCATGTCAAAAATAGAACATACAAAAAAGGAGATATGTACGCGAAGAATTGGAAACGAAAGTTACAATAATCGCAAAGTAAGATCACCTCCCATGCGATCATAGCGTCCTAATTGGTCCTCTTCTTCCCCTGCTGCGTGAAGAGGCAAGCCACTTCTCTGGCTCCATTCATAAACATCCGGCCAGGCATGAGAAGGAGCTCCTCTGTGGCATCATCCCGTCCGCCGGAAACTTCCTTCCGATCAAAATACCCCCCTCCTTTTTTCTTCTTCTCGTCGGCGCCATGCTTCATCCATCCAATCCACCTCTTCGAGCTACCATTCCTTCCGTAAGGCAAGGAACCATTTTCTGCGATGGAGATCGGAGCCCCGGCTGCAGTTACCGCCACCGCCGACGAGTCGGACGACGCGCAGCAGCCCATCGAGGAAGCTGCCGAGACGGGTGAAGAGGCAAATGGGGGTTTTGGATCAGGCGTCCACTGTTTCTCCGCGTCGGGAGGAAGATCAGGAGCAGTCGTCATAGGTCTTCGATCGGGAGGGAAGACAGCAGCGAGGCAGCGGTGAGACGTGGGATTGACCCGCGGTTGGAAGATGAGAACAAAGGGCGTTTATTAATAAACGCCGGTTTGGACAATAGCCAACCCAAACACTGCTTTCATGCAAAATTGCGGTTTGGCTCAACCACACCGCACCCCAACAGCCCAACCAAATGCCAACTGAGAGGGAGATATCTAGATTCTTCCTATTGGATCGGCGGGAGTGGGAGGTTGTCGAAGTCTCCAGAGATAACGATGAACTTCTTGACCAAATTTTGATTTTTGTTGGCGAGACCGTTCGCCTTAAGGTTGTTGCCGGAGAAGAAGGCAACCTCATCCCTCTTGGCATGAAAGTTAAAAACTTTGCGGAACACGGGGTGGCTGAATTCCATTTGCTCTGACAGTAGGTAACTGGCGAATGCGACCAATAAGGATATCGAGTTAGGATTGAGCTATGTGGGAATAACGCCGAAGTAGTGGAGGGCTTGATGGATCTCTAACCAGATGGGGAGGCGCAACCCCACTGTAAAGTGCTCGATAAGAATGACAATCTCACAGGTCGAGAAGTGGTTGATCGCCTCGTATCTTCCCAGATGTCGCGCGGTGAAGTCTGGTGTGATGTAGAGGTTCATAAGAGATTCGTACTCTTCTCTGGACAAGCTACAGTTCACGAACGGATAATCGGCGAATGCAGCCACACATTTGGTTCGCCCTTCAGTTTCCCCTGTCATCTCGCTAGGAAGGAAAAAGAGAGAAAGGAGGCAAGTGCAATAGAAAGAAAGATGGCATGGTATTTGGAGGCTATGGAATGCAATAATTAACACGGTAGGTGAGGGCCAATTTATAGAAATTTTAGGTGGGAAAGTGCCCATTCATGAAAAGGTACAGATAGCCTTCTAATAAGATATCGCCTCAAAACCCGTCCTGGTCCCTGGCAAGATCTCGCACTCCCTGACTCGCGCCATTGATCGAAGCGTAGATCACAGCAAAAGCAATGACACTTGCGGGAACATGAAGAATAAATAGCTAAAAAGTAAAGCGAGATCAAATAAAGAATATACAGTCACAGCACATTGTCTACACTCGGCATAAGGGACGACAGTCATTATTACAAATCCCAAATAAAGTAAAATTAAAGTGAAAAGGCGAGTACCGGTAGGCCCACCAAGGGCCATTACTACCATCCCCAGCCTCTCCTTCCTGCCCCAGGCATTGGGCGAGCATAATACGGGTAGTGAATTGTCTGAAGTTCCAGCTAAGCAAGGTGTAGTTGGTCCTCAGCACTCGCGATGTGGATTTCAGGGAAGTCCTTTCCGCCGTCATTGTCTCCCTCTAGATTGGCGATCGGTTACGACATACTTTGGGTCGCCTAAGTATTTGGCAATTGAACCCGGAGAAGGGAGAGGCGAGATCTCCTCCTCATCAATATTGGCATCGGTGGAAGAGATCTCGTAGAAGCCTGCGTTAAATAATATTTGGTGCGCCTAGTTTTCACGCCTTTTGTGGAAAGAAAAAGGGTTCATTAGAAGGTTCAGTACTCGCTTCCTTGTCGAAAGGTCGGTGAGATCATCGGGCCTCCCTTCAAAGAGAGTGTTGAATGTTATGTCCCCTTTCCCAAGACGGGGGGGAGTTGTTGGTTCAGCAGAAGTGTTGACCTGCAGAGGAAGGTTGGGTACAGTATTCGCTGGGGGTTGAAGGCTCAAGGAGGGATCCACAGGTGTTTGGCGCGCAGGGCATCTCGGCGTGGGAACTTTCAAACCCATGACTCCAAAAGGGGAAGCTGCGAAGAAAAGGAGGGTGAGCCAGATGGTGAAGTGCTAGAAGACAAAAGAAGGCTTACATTTCTCTTGCAGGGGAGCATCTAGTTTCAACGTTTGGAGCAAAGAGGTGATCTCATAGGTCATCTCATCATTCCCGGTCCTATGTGAGTGCGGTTCGTCACTCGCTTCCCCAGCTTCTTTTTCTTCGGCGGAATCTGCAGTCAGAGCGTCAGCATCCTTCTTTACCCAAGCAAGCCGTATAAAGTGAGTGAACATACCAGAGGAATGCCGGAGTTGGAAGGCTCCTGCGATACTGACTTATCTTTGGTCAGATCGCGTCTGACCACTTTTGCTTTCTTCATCTGCGGGGATGATCTAGGGACTTTACGTGTAAGCTAGGGGGCGAATGAGACCATCGAGGCTTTGCCCCTAGCACGAACAGCGTTAGGATGTTCCATAGCTTCCTTCGAGAACAACATTTTATGGACGCGAGAACCAAGAAAGTTGAGAGAGTGCAAGAAGGCCTCTGCCCCCATAAGAATATTTATTGAGCCAGAGCAGTATAAGGCCCCCTTTTTTTCTCGTACAAACCTTGGGGTCTTATACCCAGAACTGCGGCTTTGTGGTGACACCTTCACGCCCGGGAAGATCGTCACTACAAAATGCCGATTCTGCCGGCCTTATTGATCACAAAAGTAGTAGTACAAGAGAATAGACATGTAAGTCCAAAGAAAATCACATATCATATAAATAATCTCCACGAAGGGAGTGTCGACAGAATAATATATCAGAGTACTAAAATACGGGCTTGAGCCCGTAACATCATGTCCTCACTACAAATCACTCTTGCGGAAGCAAAAACAGAACATCTACTCAAGGTCGAGACTCACGGTCCCGGCTGTATGAACTCCGGAGCCAGACTGCCCCATCTCCAAGCGCACCGGTCTCAGGGGCTGCTCCCCCATACTAGGCTCCACGATTCCCTAAAATGATGCAGTTCGAAAACTGTTAGTCATAAAGACTAAGCCCTATCATCCCCAACCCCTTCCCCCATGGCTCATAAGTACCGAGCGGAGAGGAAAAAAGGGAAGGACATGAAGGTGGAGAATAAATCAAAAGAAACAGGTGGCAGCGGAACTAATCTAGTAATTCTATAATAAATAATGGCAATAAGATGAAATAGGAAAAGTAACCTTCACTTATGTGAGAACACATAAGCCAAGGGGTCTTCTACAAGGCTCTCATCGTATAAAAATTTTCATACTAATTTATACGTTGGGGTGTCGGTTATCAAACAGCAAGAAATGTATATATCAAAATTGACCTTAATTTATAAACTTGCCCACACAAGCTTATAGACCAAGGGGTCGTTTTGCAAGTCCTAATGTATAAGCGTCCCATTCCACTTATACCTTAGGTGTCAGGGGTTAAATGAATCGGTTATGCTATGACATGCAAGTGTCTGTGATGGAACATGCAAGTGCAACACACACACCCGAATCTATGCACACAGACCTTTAGTTCCCCCTTTCTGGAGCTGTAACCTCCCAGGATACCTCCTTAGTGGCAGACGGAAGCGGTGGGTTGGGCCTCGCCCACCTCTAAACAAGTAAAGCACTACCGGTAAGACCTATCGTATGCCTCAATGCTTGGTGCATGAATCGGACTCCTGCATACTCTTGCCGGCGCACCGGACTTCTGTTGGTGAACTGCTAACCACACTTGCCGAGTCAGCGTATTGGCGTCGGTGCATCGACCCTCCAATACCGAAGACCCACCACCTTAATTTTCTTTCCTTTTATGCACATTCAAATTTAACGCATTCAAAAACCGAGCCGAAGCTCCCCGGACTAAAATGTACGTCTCAAACAATCGAGCTGAAACTCGCCGGACCAAAACATCCGTCTCTTAACTATCTGAGCCGAAGCTCTCCGGACCAAAACGCCCGTCTCTTAACTATCCAAGCCGAAGCTCCCGACTATCTTCCTGTGTTATCTGTGTTTGTGAAATGTGCAACTCCTATTACTAAGTTACTCTTTTCAGCTTGTTATTACAGTTTACGTTAACCAGGACTGCCCCCGGTATTCCCTGTGAAGGGCTCTCATGGGGCACTAGGAACTATGATGGGATTACGCCCATCGTTCCCTTTCGCAAGTTACTTATTATTATTATTGGTTGATTCCCTTACCCATTACCTTCTCGTGTTACGATAGACTAACCTAGTGTGATTTTTAACCTTCCTCTCTTCGGGAAAGACGATCTTTCGTCGAACCCGAACACCTCTTAACTCTAGCCAACACCACTTCTCACCAACCTTCCCATCCTTATATTGTGAACACTTTCACATCCATCCAATTCAGCAGATTAACTAACTCCAACGTTGTGCCCCATCATATCATATGACTGTTAACTCAAATTGCTAATTGCAGACTATCCTATGGTATATGTCGAACCGGATAGGAAATGATCCAATACTCATCCAAAGGCCCTAACTTATTTACTGGAGGTATATCATGATATAATTAGCCTATAATCAGAAAATTATAATTTTTCCTAATTTATCCGGCATTTAATTAATTTCCTCAAAAATTCCAAGGGGTACCGGTTTGAACATGAACTACCCTAAGTACTCATGAAAGATGTCCAACAAAATTATTATAAATATTATGTTATCTCAATATGGTAAATCCAAAGTATCACAATTTTTCTATTAACGAAAGGGCACTAAAACTATTTTAGCAATATTTTCTATCTTTCGTTATTTATGAATCAAGTCCAGAAAATATCCATCCAGAAATTATAAATTAATTATAATATGCAGATACAACCTTAACACTAGCATTGGTCGAGTTTCATAATTTTTCAGCAAGTATTAATCTCTGAATAAAATAATTATCAATAATCTTCATAAGGTGGACTTGTAAAGAAAGTGCCGTAACTAAGATTCTAAAAATCATGAATAAATGTCTACAAGCATATAATGGCCTGAAAATCTCAATTCCTAAGTCTCATAATTTTTCAACAGAAATATCATCCATAATTAAATTTTTAACCATAAAACCCATTTTTAACATTTGTGAATGAAGTACTAGATTTACTCAACTAAAAATTATACAAAAATTCAAGAGTAGCCATTCTGACCTAAAACACTTACTACCAAGATTTAATGTGGTTTCAATGAACAGGAATATCTAAATAATTAAAACGTCAGTTAGGGCTATAGCAAACTTTACGAATGAAGTGCTAGAAATAAACATCATAAAATTCCAGTAAAATTGCTATAGGTTCTGCCTATTCCAAAACTCACTCTACCCGAGTTTCACAGCTTTTAAATAATGTTTAGTGACTGATTTTACTCATTTGAGATTTTACCCTAAAATTAAGGTTAGGATTTTGAGGTCTCTACCTATCTCCAAATCCTCCGAGATTCCATCCAGATGATTTTTATTATGCTAACGTCGACTCTACTGGAGTTTCAAGGCAATACGAGGGCATTTTCCCCCATGTCCATCACAACCTTCAAAACCCTCCCTTTAGGGTTTGAGTTTGGATCCTAGGGTAAATTAACCCTAAACCACACCATTTTACTCCAAGTGGGTTATAATAACCCTTCTAAGTCAGTGGTCAAAATATCTGTCTCTGTTGAGGTGATTTGACCGTTCCAAACTCTTAGTGCACTTTTTACTCAAAAATGGCACATTAATGCCTAGTTAAGGATAGGTGATTTCCTACCCAAAACTCATCCAAATGAGTTGTAATTTTGTACATAGCTAGGTTTTATAGCCAGAGACCAGTCACCAAAATTTGGGAGGGTTTGGAGGTCATTTGGCCACTTAAATAAATTACTCTATCTTTATTAAAGTAAAGCAAAAAACTTAGGCAAAGTATCTCCAAAAACTCCCATTTTTGGACAGCCTCTAGGTATGGCTAAGTGTAACCCCCTGCCCAAAGTTCAGCTCATTTGGACAAGGGACGAAGAGTGGGCATTCATTTTAGTTTATGCCCAACTCTAGGTACAACCCCCACTAAAACGGGCGCTGCGGTCAAACTACTAACCCAAACGAGTTGAAATTAATTTTAACTTCTTCTAGACTCGAAGGGCTACAACTTTCGTGACTGGCCATTTGTCCTAAATCGGCATATAAGTGCCTCGTTTTGAAGCATCAAAATGTGTTCATTTAATGTATCTTTTCCTTATATATTATATACATAATTTTTATATTATAAAAAATGTTTTTACTATTCATCTTCTACAGAACCCGAAAACCTGAACTCAGAAAACTTATATTTCCTGTAGCTCTTCCGCGATCCGTCGCCGGCCGTCCGGTCACTTTCCTGGCCAGCCACCACCACCACCACCTCCATCGAGGCGATGGCTATCGGTCGGCGATGATTTGGCCGCCGGATGTGGCGGTTTCCGGCGAACCCGAAAATATATTTTTCATGGTTTTTTCATGAAAACGCAAGATAGGTCCGGCTCCGTTGAGCACAAACTTCCTTTCTAAGATCCTAAGATCTACCCATAAAAGAAGAATTAAAGGAGGACCTTATTCGCGGTTTGGAGCCGAGATGAACGTCGGGTTGTCATGGCGCGGTGGTGGCGTTGCCAAACTTCTCCTACAACAAGAACAACAACTCTAATCTATTTGGCCAAGAGTGTAAACTTCTCATCTTGCCCTAAGGGGGCTTTTATAGATCACCAAGTGGGGAGGGGAAAGGGTAAAGCATTTATGGCCATGAATTCTCTCCTCTTAATAGTATTTCAGTTATGGTGGAGGGAGAGGAAAAAGGTGGAAGATGGAAAGATGTGTCCAGGTGGCCATTTCACATTGGGCCAACACTTCCTCATTTTATTAAGTAATTAGAGAAGGAAATGGCCCATAAATACTCCTGGTGTAACTTCCCATAATCAGAGTTAATTATGGCATGTGTTAAAGTAATTTCCATCCTGGCTGACGTTCCGGCCTTTGTCACAGGCGTGACACGTAGGTCACGGGCGTGACATTAGTCCATTCGTCATTTTCGAGTCGACGACCGATTTTTCTGCGTCGGTTCACGGGTCACCCCCCCCCCCCCCATGTTACGGGCGTGACAGGTGTTCTTCGGTTGACGTTCGTCGAGCTGAGGTCGACGGTCGGTGGGGGCGTCACACCCTAGGTCACGGGCATGACGGGCCTGTCACGGGCATGACCAACCCGTGACATGAGTTCTGAGCTCGCCGATCAGCTTTCTGATTTCGTCGACCATCGAAAGAAGTCACGGGCGTGACGGGTCGGTCACGGGCGTGACCAACCCGTGACTCGGGATTTCGGTCGACGTTCGTCGAGCTGAGGTCGACGGTCGGTGGGCCGTCATGCCCTAGGTCACGGTCGTGACGAACCTGTCACAGGCGTGACCATCCCGTGACATGAGTTCTGAGCTCGGTGATCAGCTTCCTGATTTCGTCGACCATCGAAGGAAGTCACGGGCGTGACGGGCCGGTCACGGGCGTGACCATCCCGTGACTCGGGATTTCGGTTGACAGACTTCGGAGGATTGCGTCTTCGGCTAGCCGTCGTGCCTGAACCTATTTTTAGATCGGTTACTGTCAATTTCTGGGGTTTACGGGGGTTCTGTCACGGCAGGCCGACTCCTAGTGGTCTAGCCGGAAATGGGATGTTATAAATCCCAATAAACAAAACAAAAATTTCGTCCCCGAAATTGAGGTTAAGCCTACAGGGATTTCTACCGGAATAAAATAAACTTGTAACATCCCATATGGTTTTCCTATTGAGTCAAAGCGACTACTTGTTCAATAAACGAAGGCAATCCCCCAATTTACAAAAGATTAGCCCCTACTTTCCTGAATGAGTGCGCATGTCTAGGTTCTCAATTTCACTTATCTAGTCCTACCGGTTCAATACAAGGAGGTTATTTATAGTATACCGAGAGGTGGTGAGGTATACCTGACTGAACAACTCCGGGTATTTTTGCCTCATCAGGTCCTGCGGTTCCCAGGTGTGCTCCTCCGGACCATGGTTCCTCCACAGAACCTTGACTAAGGGGATCTTCTTGCGTGCAAGATCTGTACTCCTTTGTCATCGATCCGAACCGGCTCCAAGTGAACAGACCGGTCTGGAGCTACTGGCCCTTCAGTGGTCAAAATCTGCTGCTCCGGGCATAGTAGAGCTCTCCTCAGTAAAGAAATGTGGAAGACGTCGTGCAGAGCTGCCAGCTCTGGTGGAAACTCCAGCCTGTAGGCTAGGGCCCCGATCCGCTCAAGGATCCTGTAAGGGCCCATATAGATAGGTCTGAGCTTCTTCCTCCGACCACGCACCCGTGAAACTCCATGCATAGGCCGGATCTTCAGAAACACTCGGTCCCCCACCTGAAACTCCACCTGACGATGTCGGGCTTCATAGTACTTAGCCTGTCTGCTCTGCGCCTCTAACATCATGTCCATGATCAGCCTCACCTGAGCATCGGTGTCTTCAACAAAATCCGATCCCAACGCCTTCGGATCCTCGTCCTGAATCCAAGAAAGCGGGGTCCTACATTTCCATCCATACAAGGATTCGTAAGGTGCCATCCTGATGCTGTACTGGTAGTTGTTGTTATAGGAGAACTCGACCAGGGGTAAGAGCTTCTCCCACGGTTCCTCGCGGTCAAAAATGCATAGCCTCAAAAGATCTTCCAACATCCGATTGGTGCGTTCCGTCTGCCCATCCGTCTAGGGATGGAATGCGGTCCTGAAGGTCAATCACGTGCCTAAGTAAGCCTGCACGGATCTCCACTCCCTAGATGTGAACCGGCCATCCCGATCCGACACGATCGTCTTGGGTACCCCGTAATATCGAACGAACTGCTCCATAAATCTCCGCACTAGTACTCCCACAGACTCATCCTTCCTTATCGGAATGAATCTGGCCACCTTTGTCAACCGATCGACGATGACCCAAATCGAGTCGTTTCCCATCCGTGATCGGGGAAGTCCATGAATAAAGTTGTTGGGTATTGTATCCACAACGTACCTGATTTGAAGAAGCCCCTGAACAAGCTAAGGTAAATAGGCAATGTTTTTGACAAAATACTTCAAGTTGTGCTTGCATTTATTCCATGCTAAGTGCACACCAATGTCAGGGTGCAGTAGGTCAATATACACGGGTCTGCACGACGTAATACCTCGTTGAGCAGATCAGTGTGTTGGCCTACGTGTACTCTCTCTATTGGAGTGCACTTACTTTCAAGTACAGGGCTGTGCTTATGCAAGAGCAGACAAGGAGCAAGGATGAGTCAAAGAGAAGCTCAGAGGCGTAAGACGGAAAATCTTCTAAGTAAGAATCGACGAGAATCACCGAGTGATTCTCTCCGATTCGGCGAGAATCACTAGGTGATTCTCGCCGAATCGTCGAGAATCACTGGCTGATTCTCGCCGGCTTATTCAGAGTGCAATCAAGTTAAATTAGACGAGAATCCCTTGGTGACTCTCGACGAATCGTCGAGAATCACTTTGTGATTCTCGCCGAATCGTCGAGAATCACCCTTGATTCTCGACGATTCGACGAGAATCACAGGTGATTCTCGCCTATTTTGACTTGGCAGATTTTCTGGAACCCCCTGAACCGGATTCTGCCGCTGGCACTATTTTGAACCGGATTTCGGGTTTCTACTTGTGGGACCCACAACGGTCATATTGAAAGTGTCTACAGTATATATACGGGTATTTTTTGAACAGTAAGAGGTACACAAAGAAAGAAGCCGAGCCGATCTTGACCTAAAATCGCGAGTTCCGCTGCGCTGCTGCCGTCATCGCTCGAGCAAGTTGGTCTCCGTTTTTGATCGAGATTTCTTCCTGATCTTCCGGCGATAGAAGCTTAGCTAAGCTTAGAGTCTCACGCGTCTATCCAGAGATCCCTTGTCTCTCGATTTGTTGATCGGGAAAAACTTCCCCGTCCGAATCGATCGAGACGACCGATCCTCGTGTGACCGTTGGTAGACCTAGCTAGCTTCGCTACGAAGTTTGGATCTCCAAAGTACAGCAGCCGCACATCGTCGTCGCCTCCGATCCCGTGAACCTTTTCGCCGCCCATCGTGCCGCTGCCGGTTCCGGGGAGATCCTCTCCAAGAGAGATCTAAGGTTGTGGACTCTTTGTGGACTTCAAGAACACGTCGTCAACAAAGACGGACACCTTAGTCTCCAAAGGTAGTTTGTATCTCTTGTACATTCTAGTTTTACTTTTGTTGTAAAGGAACGTTTGTTCCGAGTTGTAAGGGTTGGGTGCAACCCGTGTTGTGGGAGTGTTGACTCCTACGTGTGGAAGGGTTCCTTCCGATAGTGCAAGGATTGGATTTCAATCCTGTTGGAGAAGTGACCGAGTCGTCCCTTGTTGGGAGATAGGTCGAAGGGGGAAAGTGGATGTACCCAAATCGGGGAACCACTATAAATAGCTTGTGTATTCTGTGTGTTGTGCTGTTTATTTTTATTATGCAGGTATAATTTTAAATTCCGCAAAAACGCTGCACGTCACCTATTCCCCCCCCCCCTAGGTGAAGATAGTTGACACTAGGTGGACTTTCAAGTGGTATCAGAGAGAGGTTACTCATCAAAAAGGTTAACACCTTGAGTTGAATCCTGCCGCTAGTGTCAAGAAGGAGGCAAACATCCACTATGGACGGGCTCAAGTTCACAGGCAAGATCCTAGTGTGCACCAGGCTCAACTTTCCTATCTGGAAGGAAAGGATCAGGTTCTACATGGAAGCAGTTGATCCTCGACTCTTCATGATCGTGGAGGAGGGGCCTTATGTCCCCACTAAGGCCTCCACCATTGATCCTACCAAGAAAGTGTCGAAGACACTTTCTGAAATGGACAAGGACGAGATGGTGCTAGTGGGACTTGACAAGAAGGCGCAGAACATTCTGGTCAGTGCAGTTGATGACTCAATGATGCAGAACCTCTGCAACTGCAGGACAGCACAGGAGATCTGGCATTGCTTGATCATCCTAATGGAGGGCACTGATGAAGTGAGGGATGATCGGAGATCCCTCCTGAACCAGAAATATGAGGCCTTCAGTCAAGGGCCTAAGGAAGAGATCAGAGTCACCTACGAGAACTTCCTCAAGATTGTCAACGCCCTCAAAGGATACGGAAGAGTGTTCACTAATGGTGAACTCAATGATAAATTCCTAAGGTCCCTTACTAAGGAATGGGACACAAAGATCTGCGCCATCCGAGAGTTCGGCAGACTAGCAGAAACAGACCCGCAAATTCTGTTTGGGAAGCTGATGTCCTATGAGCTTCAGCTAAACACCAGGAAAGCAGAAGAAGAAGCAGAGAAGGCTGCAGCCAAATAAAAGACTGTGGCTCTAAAAGCCAGTCACTCCAGAAAAGGCAAGGGTGCGGTTTCATACCGTGCCAGGAAGAAGGATGAGGAGGAGGACTCCGAGCCATGCTCCTCCGGCTCAGAGCTGTCGGAGGAGGATTTCTCCCTCATCACCCGAGAATTCAAGAAGTTCCTCAAGATGAGGAATCAAAGAAAGAAAGATGGCTCCTCCTCCAGGCATCAGAAGAAAAATTATTCTTCTGACAGGTATGCTTCTAAACCGAACAAACATCGCTGCCTCTGACATTATTTGTTTTGGATGCAATAAGCCAGGACACGTTGTGGCCGACTGCTACCAAGGCAAGAGAGAAAAAGGAAAAGAAGAGAAGCACAAATCTTCGAGAGATAAGAAGAAAGAGCGGAGCTACATCGCCAAAAGGCCAAAGACACTGAGTGAGTCTGATTTCTCAGACTACAGTGATGATGAGGAAGCCTACTTCGGGCTGGTGGGTCGCTCCGACTCAGAAGGAGAATGCCCCCCATTTACTAGGAAGGTAAAAGTTCACACCCCTCTCTCCGACTCCGACTCTGATCCTGAGTCTCAGGATGATGAACCTGAGGATAGCCCTTCTGCCCATGAAGCGGAGCTCCTCGAGAAGTATGAGCTTCTGCTCAACACTTTCGAGGAGTGCCGAAAGAGATTGAAGGTTGAGAAAAAGGAAGTGAAATTCCTTAAGGGTGAGTGTGTATCCCTAAGGGAAGAGGTCACTAGTTTGATTTCTCTCCGACAGGAGCACCTTGACCTGACTTCAAAGCACTCAGAGTCTCTTAAACTCCTTGATCTTAAGCAGGAGGAAGTCGACAAGTTGGAAGAACAACTTGCGGCAGAAAGGAAGATCGTCAAGAGCTTCTCTATGCCAAAAAACTGTTCTTCCAGTAGTTGATACCTTCTCTGCTCAGGCCAAAGGAGCTGGCTTGGGGCATGTAGGGGTATCTGGTTCCTCATCCAGGAGAAATAGGAACCAGAGGAAGAATAAGGCCGCCAAGAAGGCCTCTGCTGCTGAAAAGGGAAAGGCTCCGCTCAGTCCTGTTGCGTTCAGAAAGCCTGGCTTTCCTTGCAACCAACATGACTTTGAATCAACATTTGGTCATCATTTCCAGCCCTCGGTTGCAAAGCCAAAGAGCCGATATGATGGTTGGACCTTTCCCCGGAACTTCGGTGAGAGTGCCTTCAAGGCACCTTATGAGAAAATCCACATGGGAAATTATGGTCAATTCTCTAGCGGCCATAATGGAAAGCAGGCACCAAAAGCCAAGCCTGTTATACAGAAGGTGAAGAAGTCTTGTGACTGCAATCACTGTGAGGCCCACACCTCCAGATCCAAAGCCCCGGTTGAACCCACCGTTCCCAGGGTAAGGTAGGAGCCTAAGAAGAGGTACAACAGATTTGACTGTTGGTGCTGTGGCAAAGTCGGTCACTTTGCCGTGGATTGTTGGTTTAATCCAAGGTATCACGAGACTCCCTATGTTAGCAATGCGAGGTCGACCACTCGTAGGGTTAACCAACCGAGGGGGAGTATGCTAACTAGGAATCTAGGACCCAAGTTCGATTGGGTTCCTAAGGGAAATTAATTTTGTTTTGCAGGAATGTCCAAAGGCCACCAAAACGCCGATCTGGTATTTTGACAGTGGATGCTCCCGGCATATGACTGGGACAAGAAGCCTGCTACGTGATTACACTCCAGTCGAGAATGGACCCAAAGTCATCTTTGGAGGGTCAGATCGAGGAGTCACCAGAGGTTATGGTATGATTTCCAACGGTATAATCTCTATCACCGACGTGGCTTATGTTGAAGGGTTAAACCATAACCTGATCAGTGTAAGTCAGTTATGTGATAAAGGTTATGGCGTTAAGTTCTGCAAGGATAAATGTCTGATAATTTCACGTATCTCATCTGAGATAGTATTATTAGGCATTAGGAGCAGAAATATCTTCTGCTTAGATTTTCTCAGTTTAGATTCATCTACCCCCGTATGCCTTGTGGCAACAGGCAGTGCATCTCTTTGTGAACAATGGCACAAGAGATTGTCACATATTAATTTCAAAACAATTAGTATGTTGTTTTCTAAAAACTTAGTAAGGGATGCTCCCGTTATCAAGTGCATCAAAGATAGCCCCTGTACTGCATGCCAGATGGGCAAACAGACTCGGGCTACCTTTAAGAGCATTGCAGACAAAGACTCTTCCCGATGTCTTTACCTTCTACATATGGACTTGTTTGGTCCAATGCAAGTTCATAGCTTGGGAGGCAAGTCCTATACGCTAGTGATAGTTGATGATCATTCTCGGTTTACATGGGTGTTCTTCTTAAAACGAAAGTCGGATACGTTTGACATCTTCACTAGTTTTGTCAAGCAGGTTCAGAACGAATTTAACTGCCCAGTGGTCAAAATCAGAAGTGACCATGGAACAGAATTCGAATCTGGTGCAATGACAGAGTTTTGTAAAGAACAAGGTATCTTTCATGAGTTTTCCTCCCCGCGCACTCCTCAGCAAAATGGAGTTGCGGAGAGGAGAAATAGAACTCTCATTGAGGCCTGCATGATAATGTTGAAAGACGCTTCTCTCCCTGAATACTTCTGGGCAGAGGCTGTCAACACAGCTTGTCATGTACAAAACCGAGCATTGATCAACAAGCATCATCATAAGATGCCTTATGAGCTACTGAAAGGCAGGAAACCAACCATGTCCTACTTGAGGATCTTTGGTTGCAGATGCTATGTACTGAATAATGGGAAGTACCCGCGTACTAAATTTGGTGAAAAATGCTTCGAAGGCATATTCATGGGCTATAGTTCCCACAGTCGGGCATATAGGGTCTTCAATAAGAAAACCCTAGTGGTAGAAGAATCAATCAATGTTGTATTTGATGAAGGAAGTTTGCTTAACAGCAATTCTTCCAGTAGTATTCTTGAAGATGCAGGTGCACGACTTGAACAGCTGAGTCTCAATGAGACCGCTAAAGATGAAACTCCTAAGTACGTCAAAGTTTCCACCTCCACGTCATTTGGGAATGGTGAAGATCAAACTGGAACCAATATCTTAGAAGAAGGAGAAGCCCAAGAAGTAGTCGAAGCTCCAGACGCCAGACATCTAGAGCTCCGGCACGTGAGGGATCATCCTAGAGATCAGATCATCGGAGATCCTCGTGTCGGTGTCAGAACTCGAAGAGGTACTATTAACGAAGTTTTGCATCTTAGCTTCCTGTCACAGGTTGAGCCAAAGAAGTTCGACGAGGCGAACAAAGACGCGGCATGGATTTTGGCCATGCAAGATGAACTACATCAATTCGAACGATGCAACGTTTGGACGCTGGTTCCCAGACCACACAAGCAGAATGTGATTGGAACCAAGTGGATCTTCAGAAACAAACTGGATGAACATGGTGTCATCATAAAGAACAAGGCCAGGCTGGTGGCTCAAGGGTACAGACAGGAGGAGGGGATTGACTTAGACCAGACCTTTGCACCGGTAGCAAGGCTCGAGGCAATCAGATTGTTCCTGGCGTATGCTTCGCACAAAGGATTCACAGTCTATCAAATGGATGTGAAATCAGCATTCTTGAATGGAGACCTGAAAGAGGAAGTATACGTCGCTCAACCCCCAGGTTTTGTCAATCCTACTTATCCCAATCATGTGTATTTTCTCAATAAAGCTCTATATGGTTTAAAACAAGCTCCACGAGCTTGGTATGAGACTTTATCTAGTTTTCTTCTTGAGAACAAGTTCTCTAGAGGTAAAATAGATAAAACATTGTTTCTCAGGGAAGTCAAAGGCAAGATTTTGCTGGTGCAAATCTATGTCGATGACATTATATTCGGCTCAACGGAAAACAATCTTTGCAAAAAGTTTTCTAAACTTATGCAAGGAAAGTTTGAAATGAGCAGTATGGGAGAGCTCAAGTATTTCTTGGGACTTCAAGTGAAACAGTCTGAGGATGGAATCTTCATCTCTCAGACGAAGTTCACAAATGAACTCCTTAAGAAATTCGGTATGGAGAATGCAACCTCTATGAGGACTCCAATGGGATCCACTATGTCTCTGGATAAGGATGAGAAAGGTAAACCTTTCGATGAAACCAAATACAGAAGCATCATTGGATCCCTGCTCTACCTTACTGCCAGTAGACCGGATATCATGTTCTCCACATGTGTCTGTGCTAGATATCAGGTGAACACTAAGGAATCTTACTATGTCGCTGCGAAGCGAATTCTAAGATACCTTAAAGGTACTCCCAATCTTGGCTTGTGGTACCCGAGAAACAATGATGTCGAGCTAATAGGTTTTTCAGATGCTGATTTTGCAGGGAGTAGGGATGACAGGAAAAGCACTTCCGGGACGTGTCAATTCCTCGGAAGAAGGCTTATCTCATGGAACAGCAAGAAGCAGAATTGTGTAGCTACCTCCACAGCGGAGTCTGAGTACATCTCGGCAGGCAGCTGTTGCGCGCAACTCCTATGGATCAGAAACCAGTTAGCCGACTACGACCTTCAGTTCAAGGAAATTCCAATGTACTGCGACTCCTCCAGTGCAATTGCAATTGCCAACAATCCGGTATCGTACAGCAGAACAAAGCATATTGAAGTGCGCTACCACTTCATTCGGGAGCACGTGGAGAACAAGGACATCTCTCTCTGTTATGTCCCCACGGACAAGCAGATTGCAGATATATTCACAAAGCCCTTAGACGAGGCCAAGTTCAGTCTTTTCAAAACTGAATTGGGGATGCTAAACTATGAGGAATGAAGACTACAGAAACTTCAGGCTCGTGCAAGAACTGAGGGGGAGCAAGGTACTCAAGTGTGAGCACATGTGCAAGAACTAAGGGGGAGCAAGGGGTCAAATGCTACAGACCCCGATTTGCAGAAGCCGAAAAGGGGGAGATTACCCTCTCGGCTACGGCTAAGGTGGCTCCAAAGTTTGCTCTCAAGAAACTGGTACTGGTAATGAATATCTCTCTCAACTCAATTTCAAGGTTATGATTTTCATTCCCATACGTTTTATTCACCCTAGCTTGTAGGTGTATCCACAACGTACCTGATTTGAAGAAGCCCCCGAACAAGCTAAGGTAAATAGGCAATGTTTTTGACAAAATACTTCAAGTTGTGCTTGCAGTTATTCCACGCTAAGTGCACACCAATGTCAGGGTGCAGTAGGTCAATATACACGGGTCTGCACGACGTAATCCCTCGTTGAGCAGATCAGTGTGTTGGCCTACGAGTACTCTCTCTATTGGAGTGCACTTACTTTCAAGTACAGGGATGTGCTTATGCAAGAGCAGACAAGGAGCAAGGATGAGTCAAAGAGCAGCTCAGAGGTGTAAGACGGAAAATCTTCTAAGTAAGAATCGACGAGAATCACCAAGTGATTCTCGCCGATTCGGCGAGAATCACTAGGTGATTCTCGCCGAATCATCGAGAATCACTGGCTGATTCTTGCCGGCTTATTCAGAGTTCAATCAAGTTAAATTCGACGAGAATCCCTTGGTGACTCTCGACGAATCGTCGAGAATCACTTTGTGATTCTCGCCGACCGAATCGTCGATAATCACCCTTGATTCTCGACGATTCGACGAGAATCACAGGTGATTCTCGCCGATTTTGACTTGGCAGATTTTCTGGAACCCCCTGAACCGGATTCTGCCGCTGGCACTATTTTGAACCGGATTTCGGGTTTCTACTTGTGGGACCCACAACGGTCATATTGAAAGTGTCTACAGTATATATACAGGTATTTTTTGAACAGTAAGAGGTACACACATAAAGAAGCCGAGCCGATCTTGACCTAAAATCGCGAGTTCCGCTCCGCCACCGCCGTCATCGCTCGAGCAAGTTGGTCGCCGTTTTTGATCGAGATTTCTTCCTGATCTTCCGGCGATAGAAGCTTAGCTAAGCTTAGAGTCTCACGCGTCTATCCAGAGATCCCTTGTCTCTCGATTTGTTGATCAGGAAAAACTTCCCCGTCCGAATCAATCGAGACTACCGATCCTCGTGTGACCGTTGGTAGGCCTAGCTAGCTTCGCTACGAAGTTTGGATCTCCAAAGTACAGCAGCCACACATCGTCGTCGCCGCCGATCCCGTGAACCTTGCCGCCGCCCATCGTGCCGCCGCCGGTTTCGGGGAGATCCTCTCCAAGAGAGATCTAAGGTTGTGGACTCTTTGTGGACTTCAAGAACACGTCGTCAACAAAGAGGGACACCTTAGTCTCCAAACGTAGTTTGTATCTCTTGTACATTCTACTTTTACTTTTGTTGTAAAGGAACATTTGTTCCGAGTTGTAAGGGTTGGGTGCAACCCGTGTTGTGGGAGTGTTGACTCCTACGTGTGGAAGGGTTCCTTCCGATAGTGCAAGGATTGGATTTCAATCCTGTTGGAGAAGTGACCGAGTCGTCCCTTGTTGGGAGATAGGTCGAAGGGGGAAAGTGGATGTACCCAAATCAGGGAACCACTATAAATAGCTTGTGTATTCTGTGTGCTGTGCTGTTTATTTTTATTGTGCAGGTATAATTTTAAATTCCGCAAAAACGCTGCACGTCACCTATTCCCCCCCCCCCCATAGGTGAAGATAGTTGACACTAGGTGGACTTTCAAAAGTCCATTGCGATGTCTTCAAACTTCCACTCCGGTACCGGGAGTGGTTGCAACAATCCTGCGGGGTTTTTGCACTCCGCCTTCACTAGCTGGCACGCCTCGCAGTGGGTCACAAACTGTGTGATATCCTTCTTCATGCCGGGCCAGTACATAGTCCTCTTCAAGTCCGCAGTCATCTTCGTGATCCCCGGGTGCACCGAGTATTTGCTGTGGTGGGCCTCTGCCATGATATCTTCCCGGACCTGACCTCCTTCCGGTATATAAGTCTGACCCCTAACGCATACCACGCCGTCCCTCATCGTGTAATCCGCTACTGCACCATTCTACAAGGCCCAGAATATCGGCTCCAATTTGGCATCCCGCCTCTGCCCATCTCTGACTCGGTCCCGAATATCATCTGTAGCACTCATCGCAGATAAATACTCAATGTAAAGCTCGGGGTCCTCGGGCGACACCAGTGTGATGTGCATATCCTCCAATCTCCTCACCGGCTCCATAGACATAACGTGGGGCCCGGCTTCGGAAGTGGCAGCTCTCCGACTCAACGCGTCGGCCACCACGTTTGCCTTCCCTGGATGGTAGTGCATCACATACTGGTAATCCTCTAAGAACTCCACCCAGCGCCTCTGCCTGATATTCAGCTCCTTCTGCTTGTCCACATATTTCTGGTTCTTGTGGTCGGAGTAGATGTCGCAGTGGACTCCATAAAGATAGTGGCGCCAGACCATCAAAGTAAAAATGACTGCACCCATCTCAAGGTCGTGCACCGGGTAGTTCTGCTCGTGCTTCTTCAACGGGCGAGACGCACACGCAATCACATGGCCCTTCTGTATCAGTACAGCTCCCATACCCTGGTAGGAAGCGTCGGTGTAGACCTGAAATACTTCTCTCCCCGAGGGGAGAGCAAGTATGGGAGCCGAGGTGAGTCAATCCTTCAGCACCTGGAAAGCTGTCTGGCACTGCGGGGTCCAAACGAAAGGTACCTCCTTCTTCGTCAAAGATGTGAGTGGGAGGGAAATTCGAGAGAATCCCTCCACGAACTTCCGGTAATAACCGGCAAGTCCTAGGAAACTTCATACGTCGGTGGCTGCCTTCCACTACAGCCAATCCTGAACTGCCTGAATCTTTGTCGGATCCACTACCAACCCGGCTCCACTGATAATATGGCCTAGTAAGCCCACCTCCTTCAACCAGAACTGACATTTGCTGAACTTTGCATATAAATGATTCTCCCGCAGTCACTGTAGGGTCAGTACCAGATGGCGAGTGTGCTCCTCCTCTGTTCTCGATTAGATGAGGATGTCATCGATAAACACAATGACAAACACATCTAGATACTTCTTGAAAACCTGGTTCATGAGGGTCATGAACGCCGATGGTACATTCGTGAGCCCGAAGGCAATCACTGTAAACTCGAACAGTTCGTACCTACTACTGAAGGCGGTCTATGGAATGTCGTCCTCTCGAATCCGTCGCTGGTAATAGCCTGACCTCAAATCAAGTTTTGAGAAGAAATGCGCTCCTTCCTGTTGGAAAACAACTCGTCAATCCATGGCAGCGGGTATGTATTCCGGACCGTCAATCTGTTTAGCGCTCGGTAATCAATACACAAGCGGAGACTTCCGTCCTTCTTCTTAACAAATAGCACCGGGGCTCCCCACGGAGAAGAGCTTGGCCGGACAAACCCTGCCTCTACTAGTTCCTGCAACTGACTTCGGAACTCTGCCAACTCCTTCGAGGCCATCCGGTAAGGAGCCCTTGATGCCGGCTTGGCCCCCGTCACAAGCTGTATCTGGAAGTCTTGCTCTCGGTGCGGAGGTAGTCCTGGCAGTTTCTCTGGAAAGACGTCAGCGAAATATCGCACCACCGGGATGTCTGCCACAGACCCCTTGGCCTCCGCCATCTCAAAAAGAATCTGATAAACCTCTTGTCCCTGCAGATGGGCCTTAACGGCCTATACTGAATTTAGGAGTATACGAGAGGCAGATCTTATACCTTCCATGATAATGACTGAGTCCCCGTGCCTCACGGTGACCCTCTTTGCTTGGCAATCAATTTGGGCATGGCTCCAGTTCAACCATGTCATGCCCCAGATCAGCTCGAAGACTGGCATCCTTAGGATCGTTGCAGATACTTCGAATGACTTCCCTCCAATATCCACCTCCATGTTGCAGTGGGCAGAGGTGATTAGCTCCGATCCGTCGGGTAGACGCACCCTCCTCATCCGGCCTGTGAACCGCTCCACTCCTTCCAGCCCTTCCAGAAAGGCCTCTGACATAAATGAGTGTGAGGCACCCGTGTCGAACAGAGTATAGACGGGCTTGCCGCTGATGAAGACTATACCTGGGACGGTTAAATGTCTTAGTTTTCTATAACGGGTTTTCTTTCCTAGTTATTCTACCTAGTGCAGTTCTACCAATTTGACAACTGAGAAAGGGGATTCTATTTAAACAATTAAACATCTTGGCATGCCTGCTATGACCTGCTCTGGGTTCCGAGGCTGCACTAGGTCCAAAGCATACACCTGCTCTCTTTCTTGTCTACGAACCCCTCCATGGTATCCACGTCCTCGGCCACGACCTCGGCCTCCGAAATGTTGTGTAGGTAGGCCACCCTGTGGTGCTGGAGGTGGTGCCCCCTAATGGGGCAGTTTCTCCGGAGGTGCCCAATCTGATGATAATGGAAGCACTCTAGCGGGGGATACGCCATACCCCCGGGTCTCAGCATCTCCTGCATCCAAAGAGGTTGAGGGGCCAATATCACCTGCTCCCTCGGCTCCTGCCTCACTTCATGACGAGGCTGGTCCTCTGTCCTTCTCCCATCTAGTATAGTACCTCGCCGCTGATCATTTCTGGCTCTCCGTACCTGATCCTCCGCTTGCTGCTTCCGGCACCGAGTGGTGTGCCAATCAGCCTCAATCCTCTTTGCCATCTCCAAAATCCGGGAGATAGGCCCATCGGATACAAACAACAAGGTCTCCCTTAACTCCTCTTTGAAGCCCTTATAAAACATCCTGATGTACCCTGCTTCGTCCAGCTGGTAAGAATCTGCATATCGAGACAAATGGTCGAACTCCTGATGGTACTCCACCACCGTCCTGGTGCCCTGCTTCAGCTGTAAGAACCGCTCCTCCAACTCATCCTTGGCCGACTGCGGAACAAAATGCTCCAGCAGCGCGGCCCTGAACTCTTCCCAGGTAAGTTCCGCTACCTCCCTCTCGGCAAACGTCGTGTCCAGCAGCGTCTTCCACCACCTCTTGGCATGGGACTCCAGGCAAGAGACAACCAAGGCCACCCTCTCCTCCCAGGGGCACCATATCCCGGTCAGCATTTCGTACATAATATCCAGTCACTCTTCCAATCGAACTGCCAATTCTGTCCCCAAGTAGGACGGGGGAGAAAGTCCTCGGAAGATGCTCAACCAGTTGGACCACGGGTTTGGCTGTGGAGCCGGAGCCTCTTGAGTCCAGAAGGCCTCAAGGATAGCTGTAAGAGTCTGCCCCATGTCTGACTGAAGGAAAAGAGTGGGGACCGGTAGAGTAGCCTGTGCTGGAGGCTGCGTAACAAAATCCTTAATGAGAAAATGTTCAATCTTTACTAAAAATGGGCAATTTATATGTGATCCCCCATATGGGCACACCACTGCTTCCGCTGCTTAGTTTGTCCCCAAACTAAACTCAAGCGGGGGTGACACAGGGTTAGTGGACTGCTACTTTTTTTTGATCGATGTTACGCTCTGATACCACTTGTAAGACCCCCCCCCCTTTTTTCTCATACAAACCTTGGGGTCTTATGCCCAGAACCGCCGCTTGCAGGGACACCTTCGCGCCCAGGAAGATCGTCACTACAAAACGCCGATTCTCCGGCCTTATTGATCACAAAAGTAGCAGTACAAGAGAATAGACATGTAAGTCCACAGAAAATCACATATCATATAAATAATCTCCACGAAGGGAGTGTCCACAGAATAATATATCAGAGTACTAAAATACGGGCTTGAGCCCGGAACATCATGTCCTCACTACAAATCACTCATGTAGAAGCAAAAACAGAATATCTACTCAAGGTCGAGACTTATGGTCACGACTGTATGAACTCCGGAGCTAGACTGCCCCATCTCCAAGCGCACCGGTCTCTGGGGCTGCTCGCCCATGCTGGGCTCCACGATTCCCTAAAATGATGCGGTTTGAAAATCGTTAGTCATAAAAACTAAGCCATACCATCCCCTACCCCTTCCCCCATGTCTCCTAAGTACCGAGCGGAGAGGAATAAAGGGAATGACATGAAGGTGGAGAATAAATCAAAAGAAATAGGTGGCAGCGGAACTAATCTAGTAATTCTATAAAAAATAATAGCAATAAGATGAAATATGAAAAGTAACCTTCACTTATGTGAGAACACATAAGCCAAGGGGTCTTCTGCAAGGCTCCCAACGTATAAAAAGTCACATACCAATTTATACGTTGGGATGTCGGTTATCAAACAGCTATATATATATATATATATATCAAAATTGACCATAATTTATAAACTTGCCCATACAAGCTTATAGACCAAGGGGTCGTTTTGCAAGTCCTAATATATAAGCATCTCATTCCACTTATACCTTAGGTGTCAGGGGTTAAATGAATCAGTTATGTTATGACATGCAAGTGGGTATGATGGAACATGCAAGTGCAACACACACACCCGACTCTGTGCACACAGACCTTTAGTTCCCCATTTTTGGAGTCGTAACCTCCCAGGATACCTCCGTAGTGGCATACGGAAGCGGTGGGTTGGGCCTCGCCCACCTATAAACAAGTAAAGCACTACCGGTCAGACCTATCGTACGCCTCAATGCTTGGTGCACGAAGCGCACTCCTGCATACTCTTGCCGGCTGGCGCACCGAACTTCTGTTGGCGAAGTGCTAACCACACTTGCCGAGTCAGCGTATTGGCGTCGGTGCATCGACCCTCCAATAACGAAGACCCACCACCTTAATTTTCTTTCCTTTTATGCACATTCAAATTTAACGCATTCAAAAACCGAGCCGAAGCTCCCCGGACTAAAATGTCCGTCTCAAACAATCGAGCTGAAACTCCCCGGACCAAAAGGTACGTCTCTTAACTATCTGAGCTGAAGCTCTCCGGACCAAAACGTCCGTCTCTTAACTATCCAAGCTGAAGCTCCCGACTATCTTCCTGTGCTATCTGTGTTCGTGAAATGTGCAACCCCTATTACTAAGTTACTCTTTTTAGCTTATTATTACAGTTTAGGTTAACCAGGACTGCCCCCGGTATTCCCTGTGAAGGGCTCTCATGGGGCACTAGGAACTATGATGGGATTACACCCATCGTTCCCTTTCGCAAGGTACTTATTATTATTGGTTGATTCCCTTACCCATTACCTTCTCGTGTTACGATAGACTAACATAGTGTGATTTTTAACCTTGCTCTCTTCGGGAAAGACGATCTTTCGTCGAACCCGAGCACCTCTTAACTCTAGCAAACACCACTTCTCACCAACCTTCCATCCTTATATGTTGAACACTTTCACATCCATCCAATTCAGCATATTAACTAACTCGAACGCTGTGCCCCATCATATCCTATGATTGTTAACTCAAATTGCTAATTGCAGACTATCCTATGTTATATGTCGAACCAGATAGGAAATGATCCAATACTCATCCAAATGCCCTAACTTATTTACTTGAGGTATATCATGATATAATTAGCATATAATCAGAAAATTATAATTTTTCCTAATTTATCTGGCATTTAATTAATTTCCTCAAAAATTCCAAGGAGTACCGGTTTGAACATGAACTGCCCTAAGTACTCATGAAAGATGTCCAACAAAATTATTATAAATATTATGTTATCTCAATATGGTAAATCCAAAGTATCACAATTTTTCTATCATCAAAAGGGCACAAACTATTTTAGCAATATTTTCTATTTTTCGTTATTTATGAATCAAGTACAGAAAATATCCATCCAGAAATTATAAATTAATTATACTATGCAGATACAACCTTAAAAATAGCATTGGCCGAGTTTCATAATTTTTCAGCAAGTATTAATCCTGAATAAATTAATTATCAAAAATCTCCAAAAGGTGAACTTGTAAAGAAAGTGTCGTAACTAAGATTCTAAAAATCATGAATAAATGTCTACAAGCATATAATGGCCTGAAAATCTCAATTCCTAAGTCTCATAATTTTTAAACAGCAATATCATCCATAATTAATTTTTTTTACCATAAAACCCCTTTTTAACATTTGTGAATGAAGTACTATATTTACACAACTAAAAATTATACAAAACTTCAGGAGCAACCATTCTGACCTGAAACACTTACTACCAAGATTTCATGGGGTTTCAATGAACAGAAAGATCTAAATAATTAAAACGTCAGTTATGGCTATAACAAACTTTATGAATGAAGTGGTAGAAATAAACATCATAAAATTCCAGTAAAATTGCTATAGGTTCTGCCCATTCCAAAACTCACTCTACCCGAGTTTAACAGCTTTTAAATAATGTTTAGTGACAGATTTTACACATTTGAGATTTTACCCTAAAACTAAGTTTAGGGTTTTGAGGTCTCTACCTATCTCCAAATCCTTCGAGATTCCATCCAGATGATTTATATTATACTAAGGTCAACTCTACTGAGTTTCAAGGCAATACGAGGGCATTTGCCCCCATGTCCTTCACAGCCTTCAAAACCCTCCCTATAAGGTTTGAGTTTGGATCCTAGGGTAAATCAACCCTAAACCACACCATTTTTATCCAAGTCGGTTATAATAACCCTTCTAAGTCATTGGTCAAAATATCAGCCTCTATTGAGGTGATTTGACTGTTCCAAACTCTTAGTGCACTTTTTACTCAAAATGCCTCATTAATGCCTAGTTAAGGATAGGTGATTTCCTAGCCAAAACTCATCCAAATGCGTTGGAATTTTGTATAGATCTAGGCTTTATAGCCATGGACCACTCACCAAAATTTGGGAGAGTTTGGAGGTCATTTGACCACATAAATAAATTACTCTAACTTTATTACATTAAAACAAAAACATTAGGCAACCTATCTCCAAAAATTCCCATTTTTCTACATATTCTAGGTGTGGCTAAGGGTAACCCCCAGCCCAATTTTCAGCTCATTTGGACAAGGGATGAAGAGTGGGCATTTATTTGAGGTTTTGCCCAACTCTAGGTACAACCCCCACTAAAACGGGTGCTGCGGTCCAACCACTTACCCAATCGAGTTGAAATTAATTTTATATTAATCTAGACTCGAAGGGCTACAACTTTCGTGACTGGCCATTTGTCCTAAATCGGCATCTATTTACCTCATTTTGCAGCATCAAAATGTGCCCATTTAATGTATCTTTTCCTTATATATTATATACATAATTTTTATATTATAAAAAATGTTTTTACTGTTCAACTTCTACAGAACCCGAAATCCTGAACTCAGAAAACTTATATTTCCTGTAGCTCTTCCTCGATCTGTCGCCGGCCGTCCGGTCACTTCCCTGGCAAGCCACCACCACCACCACCTCCGTCGAGGCGATGGCTATCAGTCGGCGGTGGTTTGGCCGCCGGAGGTGGCGGTTTCCGGCGAACCCCAAAATATATTTTTCATGGTTTTTTTCATGAAAACGCAAGATAGGTCCGGCTCCATTGAGCACGAACTTCCTTTCTTAGATCCTAAGATCTACCCATAAAAGAAGAAGTAGAGGAGGACCTTGTTCGCAGTTTGGAGGCGAGATGAACGTCGTGTTGTCATGGCGCGGTGGTGGCGTTGCCGAACTTCTCCTACAGCAAGAACAACAACTCTAATCCATTTGGTCAAGAGTGTAAACTTCTCATCTTGCCCTAAGGGGGCTTTTATAGATCACCAAGTGGGGAGGGGAAAGGGTAAAGTATTTATGGCCATGAAGGTTCTCCTCTTAATAGTATTTCGGTTCTGATGGAGGGAGAGGAAAAGGTGGAAGATGAAAAGATGTGTCAAGGTGGCGATTTCCCATTGGGCCAACACTTCCTCATTTTATTAAGTAATTAGAGAAGGAAACGGCCCATAAATACTCTAGGTGTAAATTCCCATAATCAGAGTTAATTATGGCATATGTTAAAGTAATTTCCATCCTGGCTGACGTTTCGGCCTTTGTCACGGGCGTGACACGTAGGTCACAGGCGTGACATTAGTCCATTCATCGTTCTCGAGTCGACGACCGATTTTTTGCTTCGGTTCACGGGTCACTCCCCCCCCCCACCCATGTCACTGGTGTGACACATTTGTCAAGGGCGTAAAAGGTGTTATTCAGTCGACGTTCGTCGAGATGATGTCGACGGTCGGTGGGGGTGTCATGCCCTAGTTCACGGGCGTGACGAGCCTGTCACGGGCATTGAAAGTGCAGGTTAGATCTGATATACTATAGAGGGGGGGTGAATAGAGTATGGTCCTCACTAAAAACTTTTTACAACCTTTGTTGTATTTCTAAGTGAACAGGGAAGCAAATAAAATAAAGTAAACACAGCAACTAACTAAACATAGAGCACAGCCAGAAAATAAAAGAAAAGAGCAACCAGAAGACACAAGGAGCTATAGTGTTTCCCCAATAAATCTGGGTACATCCACTCTTCTACCACCCTAGGTAAGAATCCTCTACAAGATGAGTTGATCAGGTGTCCTGGGCACCAATGAGCTTTTGATAAGGTGCTCAAAAACCAACCCTCAAGTCTTTTGTAAGGAGACTTGCAACCAAAATAATTTTGAAGGGATTTAAAATCCTGTACAGGAATTGGAAAGAGGGTGATAGTGTCTTCTCTGTCAACAATCAGAGAGAAGACTTGTGGATTGATTATAGTAGATCTTGCTCCCCCTGAGATCTTGAATTGGTCAGTAATGCTGGAGCACTACTTCAGGGTGATACGTCTTCAATGACCTAGAATGCCTGCACCAGAAATGCTTCAGGAACTTCTTTTGACAAATAGAACTTTGTTGTCCTTTGAAGTTGTCCTGAGAATAGAGAGAAGAAGACTCTTGATTGAATTTGATTGTTCTTCTTCTTCCTCTTGAAAAAGTTCTATGGTCAAGGCTGATTGCAGTCAAGAACTTTCGATTTGAGAATGTTTGTTCTTTTCTGCAACTTCAGAGTGACAGTCTGATTGAGTGTATTGCTTGCTGTACTGTGTTCCTGTTACTCTATCACTGCTTGATCCTTTTCTCTCTTACTGTGTGTAGTCTCTTTCTAACTGAGGAACATTCAAACTTTTTTTGAATGTCGAGCAGTAATTGCAGTCGGCATTGGAAAGAATCAGCAATCAAGAACTTTCCTAACTGTCCCATGGAAAAATGACATGTAATCATCCATAGTCAATGTGCGTTCCAACGGTAACATTCCGAGAAGATCTGGCATTAAATGTTCTGGAATCATCGCCAAGAAACGGGACGGGAAACTAGAAGAAAACCTAGTCTGGATTCGTCGAACGAAGAACACAATTCGTCGAGCTGCACTTGTGTTCGTCGAGCTGTGCTTGAGTTAGTCGAGCTGAGCTTGAGTTCGTCGAGCTGAGCTTGAGTTCGTCGAGCTGAGCTTGAGAGAGTTCGTCGACCAGACAATCTTCATTCGTCAAACAGACAGTCTTCATTCGTCGAGCTGAGAAAAGTTCTGGACTTAGGCAAACTATACTGCATCTGCTGAAATGCTGTGTCGACAGAAGTTGGTGTCGACAGATTGATCTTGGTGTCGACACAAACCCTAAGTGTCTACATAAGCTGGTGTCGACTGATATCCTGGTGTCGACAGAAATCCTCTGGTGTCGACCTAAGCTGGTGTCGACACAAATTGTCTGATGTCGACACAAACCCTAAGTGTCAACACAAATTCTCTGAGTCCAGAAATCGTCGAGTAGAGTATACCATTCGTCGACCTGAGAAGCTGACTTCGTCGACCTCAGAAGCTGTGAACTTGAGGTCCAAGTTCGTCGAGCTCAGAATATAATTCGTCGACCGAAGCTTGAAGCTGGACTTAGAAAAATTTTAAGTTCTCCTGACTTTGGCTTGATGTAGAACCTGAGTATTCGTCGAACAGAGAACAAAGATCGTCGAGCTCAGCACTAAGAATTGCCTCACGATCGTCAAGCGCAGAACTCCTTTCGTCGAGCTGAGTTCGACGAACGTCGAACTCACTTTACTTAGTCTTGAAAACTTGTTAGACTGGAGTCTCTGATGGTCTTGTTGAAAGCTGGTCCATCTGGAGTTGAGCCTAAGGACTTGACCTAGACTCTAGGACACAAATTGACCCTGACTATATATGATGGGTCACATCCTAAGTCAGTGAACCTAGCCCAAATCAACTAGGGATCCAACAATCTCTCACTATTTGGGTGAGGTCACTAACAGAGACTCAAAACAGAAAAACAAAGCAAGAAAAGAGATATATCTGGCAGAGAATTATAACACATGCAACAGATATATATATACACAGCTTTGTTTAAACAGATAGCATGGTTTGAAAAACAACAACAGACAGAAAATGAAATAACACAAAAAGTGTACTTCTTTGGCTTCTTCTGCTGAGGTTTGTCTTCAGATGTTTGCTCTCCTGTCTTCTTGAAAATGATTTCTCTCTTTGGATCTCGAGCTTGAGCTATTGTCATGGTGATGTCAGCTGCCCCAATAATATTCAATGAAGTTGCTCTGGGGACAACTGCTTTTGGATGAAGTTTCATATAATCATCAACATTAAACAATTTATTTCCTTTGTCAAACCTTTTCAGCTCTTTTTTTCTATACTTTGATATAGTTGATAATCCTGATATATCTTTACCTTCAGCCTTGGCTTTATTTATCAAAGATAGACCAATCAGCTCTTGGTACCTACCATTATTGCAGTATTAGCAGTTTCTCGATCTTCAAAAGGAATTGGAGGATAGAGAGGTCTCTTTAAACTATCAGCTTTTTGAACTTCAGAACTTTGTTGCTGCTGCTGCTGCTTACTTTGACTTTGACTACCTGAGGAGGATGGCCTCTGCTGACTGCTTCCAGAAGATCTCCCTGACTGTCTCTGATAAGTTTGCATTGGGGCAGATCTCTGGGAGCTAGATCCACTGGCAGCAGCTGCTGGAGGAGAAGGAGGAGGATCCTTCCTGTACCTGTGCACTGGAGGAGGGGAATATCTCCTGCTTCTCTTTCTATCTTTCTGCTGGTTTTTGGAGAGCCACAACCATGTTGGCATACCCTTATAAGGAGCAACATTGTGCATAATATAATAGGGAGTGTCTGCAGTGGGATTTTGCTTGGGAGCTGGAGGAGGAGCAACCTTTCTCTTCTTTGCCAACAATCTCTTTTCTTAATAACAGCATCTTCATCAGAATCATCATCATCATCATCATCAGAAGCTGAATCCTGAGGAATATCATACAATGCATCCAAAGTTTTAAAGCTTTATCAGAAACAACAACCTTTTCTGGAGAAGGGGCAGAATGTTCAGGAATAGGGGTTTCAGCAACAAGAGAAGAAGTAATTGTACAAGAATTAGAAACAAAAGAGATAGTGCTATCAGCTACTGCCTTATTCTCTTCTTCAATGTCAGCCTGAATAAGCTCATCTAAAGTAGGCATCGGAGACTCATCCATAACAAAATCTGGTGCTGAAACTAGCACTGAAGAATCTTCTGGAATGACCTCTGGGTTAGAAGCTGAGATGGAGGCTGAAGCTGAGAGAGCAAAATTGTCACAGAGTTGCTTAGCAACTGTCGGACTAGCTGGAGAGGTATATGGTACAATAGCCAAACATGGCTTAGTAAAATCAGCTGGAAGAGATTGCATATATACAGTATCAAAGTTACTTAACAAAACAGATAAATTCACTGTGGGATTTAAATAGAAATCACCAACAAGAGTTATTTGAGCAACTGACTCATCCAAATCAATGTCACTATCCATAAATTGAATTAACTCAATCATCTCAGAATCAAAATCTGACAAAGTTGTTGTATCCTCATCTAAATCTGCAACTGCTGGAGAGGGAACTGCTGCTGTGACTGCTGCTACTGCTGCAACTTCATTTGTTGTAACTTCATCACTAAGCATCTCCCCCTGCCTGGGTTCAGGAGAACTTGGAGTCAGGCCCCTATATGAAGAGGGGACAGCAGATAGAAGAGAGATCTGGGCAGATGAGGAATTGATGGAGGTCACAAGAGGTGTAATGGCCTCTTGGATAAGAGATTGGATGAGAGGAGTGAGCAGGGAGATGATGGTAGATGGATCAAATGGGGAAGGGGAAGAGGATGGAATGGGAGGAGGAATAACAGATGGAGTGGGGGCATCTTGCATGATTTTGTCTGAGGGTATGATGTAAGATGGAATGGTGGATAAGTGTGGGGGAAGAGGAGACTGTGGAGATGGAATGTTTGTAAGGTCAAGTGGTGGAGATGAAGGAGGAGTAGGTACATGAGGAGGCTTCTTTGGAGGAAGGGGTGCTGGAAGAGATGGTTGAGATGGAGGAACCTCTTCAGCAGGGTGGGGAGCGGCATTTACAGTCCTTGTGCTCTCTGAAGTTTGGAGGGAGGAGGAAGAAGCCTTTGAGGGATTGGAGATAGTCCTCTCCCACCTGCCAAATAGAGCGCAAGTGAGGAGCTTGCTGGCGTTTATGGAGATGGTCGGCGAGACCATATATTCAGCAGCCTTCTCCTTGAGAAATATTCCCAATATTCTGCCAAAGCAGACTTCCTTCTTGTTGTTCTTCTTCTTGATCAATTCAAAGAAGACCTTACTCCAATCAACATGTCTCTTATTCACTACTGCACACATTATTAGAAATTGGTGACGGGTAATATAGTCATGAGCAGAGTGCTTGGCCATCAGTATTTTTCCCGCAATATCCGCCAGAAACTGGTAGGCGGCGGACAGTTGCTTTTTCAACAACTTATTAGGGTTGTTACCAGAATAACCCATCAGTTTCAGCATATCATTGAATTCCTCAGAATCCATTTCCATGTTATCTTCTCCGTTTACTAAACCAAATATCTCAGAAAGAACCGCGGGAGACAATGAAACAGCAGTACTCCCTATATTGTCGGTCAAAACATCATCTTCAGAAACAGCAGATGTATATACCCAATCTCTTATTTCTGTTCCATGTAGTTTGATGCGCCTGGTCATGAAATCCTTTAGACTCAGTTCTTCCAGTAATTCCAAGATGTACAGAAAAATTGGGTCAGAATGTTGAAAAGAGTCGAAGTCCGTGTCGAATCCAGTATCAAACTTCATCGCAATCAAAGCTCCTGTGGGAATCTCCATTGATGACCTGCAAGAAAAACACAGAGAGAAACGGTGATTAAGAGCAAAAGAACTGAAAGCGCGGGACAGAGGTCGAAGAAAACCTAGATATAAGAATTTCAAAATATGAATCGACAAACTCCGTTCCACGAAAAAGAAAACTTCTTTGAACTGAGCTCGACGAAATAGGTTATAGACAGATAATTCGTCGATCTCATCCAGAAGAATCGAACACAGTTCGTCGAACTCCGTTCGACGAAATGTCTTCTGAAGCAAAGTTCGTCGATCTCTGGTTGACGAAAATTGTTTCCTCAGACAGAGAATTCGTCGATCGCCGTTTGACGAGAATCTCTCAAACTTTCCCTAATTCGTCGAACTTTGTTCGACGAACTCTGGAAAATTCGTCGAATGCAGACAGAAAGTAGGTTAACTCTTCCCATTAATCATTCCCAGTTGATTTATAAAGAATAGATGGTTTTCTCATCCAATGGCTTGGTGAAAATGTCTGCTCTCTGTAGATCAGTAGAAATATGGATCAAGTTAATTTTCTTTTTGTTCACATTATCTCTAATGAAATGATGTCTTATTTCAATATGTTTAGTCTTAGAATGGTGAACTGGATTCTGTGCTATAGCAATAGCACTAGTATTATCACAAAATAATGTTGAATTATTTAAGTCGACACCATAGTCTAAGAGTTGATTTTGTATCCATAATATTTGTGAACAATAACTACCAGCAGCCATGTATTCTGCTTCTGCTGTTGATGTAGACACAGAGGTCTGCTTTTTACAAAACCAGGAGACAAGTCTCATACCAAGGAACTGGCAAGTTCCAGAGGTACTTTTCCTATCCACTCTACATCCATCATAGTCAGCATCTGAGTATCTAGTTAACTCAAACTCTGACTCTACAGGATACCAGAGTCCTAGACAAGGGCAACTCTTTATATATCTCAAAATTATTTTTAGGAAAATAAGGTGAGATTCTTTAGGGTTCACTTGGAACCTAGCACAAAGGCATGTGGCAAACATTATATCAGGTCTGCTAGCTGTGAGGTATAATAGGGATCCAACAATTGCCCTATAATTTTTCTGATCCACAGCTGCATCAGAATCCACAACAGTTTCCCTGCTGCATCAGAATCCACAACAGTATTTGTAGCCATAGGGGTTTTCATCCCTGAAGCATCACCCATCCCAAACTTTTTGATAAGCTCTTTAGCATACTTAGCTTGGGAGAGGAAGATACCATCTGGGAGCTGCTTCACTTGGAGAATATGGAAGTAGGAAAGCTCACCCATGCTACTCATCTCAAATTTAGAATGCATGAGGTCAGCAAACCTCTTGCACAATTTGGGATCAGTAGACCCAAAAATGATGTCATCCACATATATTTATACTAATAAAATTTGGTCCTTATGATGTCTTGTGAAAAGTGTTTTATTTATGCTTCCTCTTGTAAATTCATGCTCTAAAAGAAAGCTTGCTAGGGTCTCATACCAAGCTCTTGGAGCTTGCTTTAAACCATAGAGAGCTTTATGCAATTTAAAAACAAAAGAGGGTTGAGTTGGAGAGATAAAACCTGGAGGTTGTTCTACATAAACTTCTTCTTGAAGTACTCCATTCAGAAATGCACTTTTGACATCCATCTGTTAGTCCTTGAATCTCTTGTGAGCTGTATAGGCAAGGAATATTCTAATGGCCTCTAACCTTGCAACAGGGGCAAAGGTGTGGTCATAGTCTATTCCTTCCTCTTGTCTGTAGCCTTAAGTAACAAGCCTAGCCTTGTTCCTCACTATGTTGCCTTGAGCATCCAACTTGTTCCTGTAGACCGATTTGGTTCCAATAACTGGGTAGTTATGGGATCTTAGAACCAAATCCCAAACTCTACATCTCTCAAACTGATTTAGTTGCTCTTGCATTGCAATGATCCAGTGGGGATCTTGCTCTGCCTCATGAATGGTGAGAGGTTAAATTTGAGAGAGAAAACAGGCATGCATCAAGTCTTGGTTAAGTTGATACCTTGTCAGTACACCTGCTGAAATGTCTCCAATCACTTGAGATCTGGGGTGATCTCTAAGTGTGACAAGATCAGTTGGTGGAGTTGGTTGGACAACAGCTTCTATATTTAATTCCTCTTGGGGAATGGTACTAGCTGTTGAGGGAAGTTCAGCCACTTCCTCTTGACTTTCCTCTTCACTATCTTTAGCAGCCTGTGGAGTAGGATGGTTTGATATCTGTTGGGTAAGGTTCAGTCCATCTATAGACTGACACAGTGGTGGTACCTGCAATAAGCTATTGGTAGAAATCTCTTTCTCCTTATATGACATGTTAGCTTCATCAAAAGATACATGCACAGATTCTTCAATTTTAAGAGATGATTTGTTATACACCCTATAAGCCTTACTGATCATGGAGTATCCCAGAAACACTCCTTCATCAGCTTTAGCTTGAAATTTCGCTATGTATCTCTTGTCATTATTGTGAATGTAACAAATGCAACCAAAAATTTTAAAATAATCTACTTTAGGTTTCTTCCCTTTGAGTAATTCATAGGGAGTCTTGCCCTTCAGCTTATGTATCAAACTTCTATTCAACACATAGTTGGAGGTGTTCATTGCCTCTGCCCAAAAGGATAGAGGAAGGTGAGCATCTGACAATAATGTAGTAGAAGATTTAATAAGGGTTCTATTTTTCCTTTCAGCTACCCCATTTTATTGAGAAGTTCTAGGAGCTGAGAAAGTATGCCTGATCCCTTCACTCTGACAGAACTCTTGCATAAGAAGAGAATCAAACTCTGTCCCATGATCACTTCTGATCAGGGCAATGTGAGTGTTGAACTCACTCTGTATGCATTTGAGAAACTCTATCAAACACTTAAAGTTATCAGACTTCTTCCTCAGAAAGAACACCCATGTGAATCTAGAGAAGTCATCTACACTACTAAGGTATAAGATTTCCCTCCTAAGCTTTGTACTGTAATGGGTCCAAAGAGATCCATGTGTAATAGATACAAAATCCTAGGTGAATCACTCTTATTAAGTGACTTGAAGTTATTTTTGTTTTGCTTGCCTAATTGACAAGCCCTGCAAAGTCCTTCCTTCTTGTAAGGGCCAGAAGGTAGTCCTCTAATAAGGTTGTCCTTGGATAGCCTAGCAATGGTTCTAAGGTTTATATGTCCTAATCTTTTATGTCATAGTTCATTAGTCTATAAATAGAATTGAATAAGCATATATCTACCTTAGTTGAAAGAAAATCTACAAGATAAATGTTACCTTTCCTTTTACCTGTCAGCACAGTTGTGTTGTCCACTGATTTGATTTTGCATAAGGATTTGTTGAAAGTCACTTGATAGCCTTCATCACAAAGTTGACTGATGCTGATTAAGTTGTGCTTCAGTCCTTCCACATAAGCTACTTTCTTGAATGTGACTGAGCCAATCTGGACTGTACCAAATCCTTTTGTTAGTCCAAAGTTTGAATCACCAAATATTACTTTGGGTCCAAGTTTGGCTTTGAAGGAAGTGAAATTCTCCTTGTTTCTGTCATGTGCTTTGAGCACCCACTATCTAGATACTATTGCTGGTTTGATGTTGGATAGGTCTTCACCTGCACATAAAACAGTTTATTTGTTTTTGACCCAGTTTACCTTGGGCCTAGGTTGATAACCTTTAAAATCTGAAATAAAAGACATCTCTGGTTGACACTTGTAGCCTTCAGGTTGATATCTCCTAGGAGGTATTATACATTAAGTATAAGGGTTAAACCATTGAGACGTAGGACCTCTAGGATTGAAGTTTGATTTGCCTTTGAAGGATTTTACAAAACTCTGAGCTCTATTCGACGATCTCTGAGCTGAGTTCGACGATCTTGGGGCAGATCGTCGAGCTCCGTTTGAAGATCGACTATGCCAGAGTTCAGGGTTTAGAGATCGTCGACCTGAGTTCGACGATTTAGCCTGAGATCGTTGAGCTCCACTCGACGATCGTCGAGCTCCATTCGACGTTTTCTGTTGAACTTTTATTTTCTTAGGTAAATCAGAATTCTTCCGAGCCACCTCCACAACTCCCTTATCTTTATCTGAGAGAAACTTGATTGGGGTTGTTAATATGATAGGTTGGCTGGATGAAGCACCCAAGCCCATTGTACTATTGAATCTTGAGTTCATTGTGCTTGTGATGTCCATTAGTTTGATACTTCTCCCATTGAGGGATTCTTCAAACTTCTTGGCCTCTGATAGTTCACTTTTCAGTGAGGCTATCTGCTCCCTACAGCATTCCAACTCCTCAGAGAGTTTGAGGTTATCTGATTTTAAGGTGCTTTGTTCAGATAGTTGATTTTTGAGAGAAATAATTTCTTTTTCAGATTTCAATAGATCTAAACAAAGTGCCTTAAATTCACATTTAAAGTCCTCTGAATTAAAATCAAATGAGTCCATTACCTGATCCTCTTTAGATTGAGTTTCTGACTCAGACATTGACTCTTGTTCTGCATCAGTACTATGTTGAGAGTCATTGATAGCCATCATGCAGAATTCCTTTTCTTCAACATCATCTTCATCATCACTTGAGCTGGATGAAGCTTCAGATTCTTCATCTGTTTCTCTCCAGGTTTCAGCTACAAACCGCTTCCTGGTATGTTTGTTCTTGCTGAAGGAGGGTTTGTCATTGCTGTTTTTCTTGAAGTCTTTGTCTCTTCTCCTTTCTTTCCTGTCCTTCTTGTCCTTATTGTGACTTTTTGGACAGTTAGACACAAAGTGGCCTGGTTTCCTACATCCAAAACAAATAATTTCATTGTTATTGGACTTATCATACCTTGGCTTTTCATGCCCTCTGGATGACTTTTTCCTGAAGTCCTTCCTAGCCATTTTATAAAACCTTTTGGCCAGTAAGCTTAGAAGCTCTTCATTGCCTGTGACCTTGTCTTCAGGCAAATCTTCAATAGCTTCGAATGTTATTGATTTCTCTTTTCTGATTGCTGGTGAAGCAGCCTTCTGCTCTTCTTCTCTGTTCTTGATGAGCAGCTCATAAGACTTGAGCTTGCCCAAAAGAGCCTCAATGGTGATCTCATTTAGGCTTCTGGCATCCTTGATTGGCCAGATCCTTGAGTCCCAAGTGCTGGGGAAGCACATTAGGATTTTGTCATTGAGTTCAGTCAATGAGATCTCCTTGTCCAAGGTTTTCAGTTCATTGTCTATAAGACTGAGTCTGTTATACATATCAGCAACTGACTCACTTTCTCCTTTCTTGAAGTTCTCATACTGAGTTATGAGATGGGATTTTCTATCTCTCCTTTCATCTACAGATCCTGATACTATTTCAGATAGTTTGTCCCATATCTCCTTTGCTGAGTTGCATTCAGCTACTTTTTGAAATATTTCATCAGACATAGTATGGGCTAAAATATTCATTGCCTTAGCATGTGCCACTTTCCATTTTTTGATTTCTGCATCTATTCCTGAAGGAGGTGGAACAACACTTGTACTTGTATTTTCTGGGGGTCTTGGACACACTGTCAAAATAGAATTAAAGATATCTTCATCAATAGAGTTCATGTACAATCTTATCCTTGCCGTCCAAAGTGCAAACTTAGATAGATTGCACACTGGAGGTCTGATGCTAGCATAATCTTTGTTTTGGGCCATGTTCTGTGAAGAAATAAATCTAATAACAAACTTAAAACAGATCTAACTAGAGGGATCTTTGGGTTCAGGTGTTAGCCTGTGCAACCACTAAGGTGTCGTATTTTAACCAACCTGGCTTTGATACCAATTGAAGGTGCAGGTTAGATCTGATATACTCTAGAGGGGGGGGGGGTGAATAGAGTATGATGCTCACTAAAAAATTTTTACAACCTTTGTTGTATTCCTAAATGAACAGGGAAGCAAATAAAATAAAGTAAACACAACAACTAACTAAACACAGAGCAATCACAGAGCACAGCCAGAAAACAAAAGAAAAGAGCAACCAGAAGACACAAGGAGCTATAGTGGTTCCCCAATCGATCTGGGTACATCCACTCTTCTACCACCTTAGGTAGGAATCTACTACAGGATGAGTTGATCAGGTGTCCTGGGCACCAATGAGCTTTTGATAAGGTGCTCAAAAACCAACCCTCAAGTCTTTTGGAAGGAGACTTGCAACCAGAATAATTTTGAAGGGATTTAAAACCCTGTATAGGAATTGGAAAGAGGGTGATAGTGTCTTCTCTATCAACAATCAGAGAGAAGACTTGTGGATTGATTGTAGCAGATCTTGCTCCCCCTGAGATCTTGAATTGGTCAGGAATGCTGGAGCACTGCTTCAGGGTGATACCTCTTCAATGACCTAGAATGCCTGGACCAGAAATACTTCAGGAACTTCTTTTGACAGATAGAACTTTGTTGTCCTTTGAAGTTGTCCTGAGAATAGAGAGAAGAAGACTCTTGATTGAATTTGAGTGTTCTTCTTCTTCCTCTTGAAAACGTTCTCTGGTCAAGGCTGATTGCAGTCAAGAACTTTTGATTTGAGAATGTTTGTTCTTTTCTGCAACTTCAGAGTGACTGTCTGATTGAGTGTATTGCTTGCTATATTGTGTTCCTGTTACTCTATCACTGCTTGATCCTTTTCTCTTTTTACTGTGTGTAGTCTCTTTCTGACTGAAGAACATTCAAACTTTTTTTGAATGTCGAGCAGTAATTGTAGCCGGCCTTGGAAAGAATCAGCAATCAATAACATTCCTAACTATCCCATGGAAAATAGCACGTAATCGTCCATAGTCAATGTGTGTTCCAATGGTAACATTCCGAGAAGATCTGGCATTAAATGTTCAAGAATCATCGCCAAGAAAAGGGACGGGAAACTAGAATAAAACCTAGTCTGGATTCGTCGAACGAAGAACACAATTCGTCGAGCTGCACTTGTGTTCGTCGAGCTATGCTTGAGTTCGTCGAGCTGAGCTTGAGTTCGTCGAGCTGAGCTTGAGTTCGTCGAGCTGAGCTTGAGAGAGTTCGTCGACTAGACAATCTTCATTCGTCAAACAGACAGTCTTCATTCGCCGAGCTGAGAAAAGTTCTGGACTTAGGCAAACTATACTGCATCTGCTGAAATGCTGTGTCGACAGAAGTTTGTGTCGACAGATTGATCTTGGTGTCGACACAAAACCTAAGTTTCGACATAAGCTGGTGTCGACTGATATGCTGGTGTCGACACAAATCCTCTGGTGTCGACCTAAGCTGGTGTTGACACAAATTGTCTGGTGTCGACACAAACCCTAAGTGTCGACACAAATTCTCTGAGTCCAGAAATCGTCGAGTAGAGTGTACCATTCGTCGACCTGAGAGGCAGAGTTCGTCGACCTGAGAAGCTGTGAACTTGAGGTCCAAGTTCATCGAGCTCAGGATATAATTCATCGACTGAAGCTTGAAGCTGGACTTAGAAAAATTTGAAGTTCTCCTGACTTTGGCTTGATGTAGAACCTGAGTATTCGTCGAACAGAGAACACAGATCGTCGAGCTCAGCACTAAGAATTGCCTCACGATCGTCGAGCGCAGAATTCCTTTCGTCGAGCTTAGTTCGACGAACGTCGAAATCACTTTACTTAGTCTTGAAAACTTGTTAGACTGGAGTCTCTGATGGTCTTGTTGAAAGCTGGTCCATCTGGAGTTGAGCCTAAGGACTTGACCTGGACTCTAGGACACAAATTCACCTTGGCTATACATGATGGGTCACATCCTAAGTCAGTGAACCTAGCCCAAATCAACTTGGGATCTAACAGGAGTGACCAACCCGTGACATGAGTTCTGAGCTCGACGATCAGCTTTCTGATTTCATCGACCATCGAAGGTAGTCACGGGCGTGACGGGCCGGTCACGGGCGTGACCAACCCGTGACTCGGGATTTCGGTTGACGTTCGTCGAGCTGAGGTCGATGGTCGGTGGGGCATCACACCCTAGGTCACGGGCGTGATGAACCTGTCACGAGCGTGACCATCCCGTGATATGAGTTTTGAGCTCGGCGATCAGCTTCCTGATTTCGTCGACCATCGAAGGAAGTCACGGGCATGACGGGCCGGTCACGGCCGTGACCACCCCGTGACTCGGGATTTCGGTCGACGGACTTCAGAGGATTGCGTCTTTAGCTAGCCGTCATGCCTGAACCTATTTTTAGACCGGTTACTGTCAATTTATTGGGTTTACGGGGGTTCTGTCACGGCAGGCCGACTCTTAGGGGTCTAGACGGAAATGGGATGTTACAAGAAGAGCCCGCAAAAGATTCCCTTCTATGTTAGCAGACACTCATCAAATATACGGGGTTGGATGATTCTTTCTAACCTTCATAGAATCTTACAAAGAGTAGGGATTGTGTACAACCACGTATTCAATGAGTGGGTCTTCTCTCCCCTACATTCAGGGTACCATTGCTTCGTGGGATACCCAGGAGCGAGACCCTTCCAGTGCTCGCCGAGTGCACTCAAGATTTCTGCTCCTTGGCGTTGAGTGGAGCCAAGTGCATTTGGCGTCTTCTATTACTTGGCATTGTATAGTGTGGGGATCCCTACAGAATCATCCGCAGAGGGGTGCCGCGGAGGCGACTGCCTGGATCCACCCAACAATCGCCCCTTTTGGCGAGTGGTTCCTCTACGGACCACTAGCCCAGTGAGGTGTCGAGGAAGCGAGTGCCTGGCTTCCCCAACACTCGCCCCTTTGGTCTAATGGTGCACTCATGGACCACTCGCCCATTGGGGTCCAGAGGTGAAATTACCCGGTCGCCCTTATTGGGATATATATAGCCGTTTAGAACAGTGAGGTACGCTATTTGCAGACCATTTTTAGAAAACTATAAATAGACACATGGGGGTACCTCAGAAGGCATTCCTACTTGTGCTCTGGTCTTCTTATGCTTTCTGAGGCATACTTAGATCAGCACTTGGCTAAGGAGCGGAGGCACTCTAAGATCTTTCGGTTGTGTGGTGGGACCTCCGTGCTGGTGCCTTGGGTTCGTTTCTTGTTCTAAGTCTCTAGCTGTTTGAGTTTGTGAGGAAAAAGTAAGTGCGAGATCACCGCTTCCCCAAGGTTTCGAACTCCACAGAAGCCGATTTTCAGTTTCAACAGGGTCCTTGGTCCTTGTTAGCATTAACAACAACATCTTTGCTGAGAGCTACTCTAGCAGGATGGCTCTTCTTTTCCCATAGCAAGGATGGATTGTGCCAACAATCTATGGCGAAGTGACTCAGTTTACTACAGCACGAACACTCAAAAAGATTGTATCTCCTCTTCTGAACATTCTTGGAAGTTGAAGGCACGTGTGAATATCCATATTTAGCAGAGAAGGCTACTACATTCTTCTTATTCCTCTCAACAATCACCTGGTTGGGTGCACGATGATAACTGATCTTACTCAACGATATCGGGTTGACATCAACAAATGTCGGATTGATAGCTGACATTGTTTTGATGACATCTGATATTACTCTATGATAGTGAGTTACTGTTGTGCCAACAACCTGCTTTTTCATTTGAGTGGATTGTGAAGATACAACTCTTATACCCTTGAGTAAAGGGGCCGGTATACCAAAAGCAAATGGTTTATATTGAACCATTTGAATTTCCTCATGGGGAGATTTCATTGCACTCTACCCCATGCCCTTTTTACCTCCACAATGAGGTGCACAATTGCCCTTATTGTAGGAATTTTCATTCTTCTAGTGATCATACAAGATATCTTGGTCATACCTGTTGGAAGGAAATATTACTTTTTGAAAGGTTGTTTGAGTGACTGCAACCCTATCTTTTCTCATATTCTTTACTACTACTACTTTCATATTGAAGCCATCTACCCTTATATTATTTTGGGAAGAGAAGGAGTCAATAAATGACAACTTAAATAGTGGCTTGGAGATTTGAGACACTAGCTTCCTCTCCTTTAGGAGCTTTTCTTCAAGATCCTTGATGATCATGTTCTTATGACTGATTGTTCTTGCTTGGATGATTGTTATTCCTTTTAGCTGGCTAATGTTTCTACTCATTTGTGCTAGAATGGTAGCCGACTCAGAGTTTTTAGATTTGGCTTAAGGGAGGGATGCAATTTCCATAACTTCCTTCTTGAAAAGCTTCTTACTCTTTTTCAGAGATTCCAAGAGGGCATCATTGAAAGATATTGTACCTAATCACCTAGAGGGGGGGGGGGGGAATAGGTGACTTAAATCTTTTTAACTTTTTAGTCAGAATTCAGATTTTATCTCAGAGTTTTATCTACTTTTACACAGCAATTAAACAACAATCATAGAATATGACAAGCATACAGTAGACACACAGATTTATAGTGGTTCCCCAAGATTTGGGTACATCCACTTTTCCCCTTCGCCTATCTAGCAGTGTACTAGATTCGGCCAAATTCCTCCACTATCTCAGATCCTCAGATCTTACACTCAGAACCCCAAACCAGGTTCCTACAACTCAGGCCCAAGGCCCTACAACTCAGCTTCTTCACAAAACCTACACTCAGCTTCTTCACAAAGCCTACACTCAGCCACCAAGTCCTACACTCAGCCACAACAGGCCTACACTCAGAGATACAAATCTCTGACACTCAGGCACTCAGGCCCTACACTCAGCCTTTATAATTACAGGCTTACAAACTCAGATCCCTAAGGATCCTACGGGATAATATGAATACAAAAATGTAAACTCTACAGCTCAGAGAAAAGAGAGAAGAGTTGTGAGTTTCTTGATGAGTTCTTGGAAGAACTCAGCTGAAATCAACCTGACTTGGCTTTCTTCAAAACTTCTTGAAAGTAGAACACAATAAGATTGATCTCCTCTGCAGTTGACCCTTGATCTCTGCTACTTAAGATTCAGAAAAAAATCTGAACCCTTCTTCTCAGCCTGGTTCCAACGGCTAACTTCTTGGATGGAGCTCTCTCTCTCCAACTTCTTAGATCTTCACTTGATTCTTCAATGAAAAGCTAGATCTTCTTTGTATATTGATCACTTGAACAACATCTTTTGTAGACAGTATAAGCCTATTTATAGGCCTTCTTCATGGTAACCGGCTGGTCCGGTTCATAACTGATTTCTGACAACTCTGACAGGTGCAGTAGACCGGCTGGAATGGCAGCTGTCAAGTCATCCAGTCAGTTCTTGAAAATTCTATAACTGTCTGAAAGTGTCGAGACTGTCTGTCTTTAAGTGTCGACACTTATAGACCAAGTGTCGACACAAGTTGTCTAAGTGTCGACACTAGCCTACAAGGTGTCGACACAACTCCTTGTGTTGTAGACTTCACTTCTCGACACAGCTTCTTCTTCATGTGTCAACACTGATAATGTGTGTCGACACAAGTAGTTGTACTTCAGTATATTGCTGAATTCTTGTAAGTGTCGACAAATCTCCTTTGTGTCGACACATCTTCATGTGTTGAAGTTGTTCAGTGTCGACACTTCTTCTTGGTGTCGACACATGCCTTTAGTGTTGATACTTGCTGAGTGTCGACACAGCATCTTGTGTCAACACATTCTTCTTGTGTTGATACTTTAGCTGAGTATGATCGACACTTGGCCTTAGAATATTGTTGAACTTTGCTAAGTGTCTACACAGCTCCTTGTGTCGACACTTTCTTCAAGTGTTGAGTCTTCAGCTGAGTGTCGACACATTCTTTCTTATGTCGACACTTTCTTCAAGTGTTGACTCTTCTGCTGTATGTTGACATATTGCTCAGGGTGTCGACACTTGTACTTAGACTCTGCTGACTTTTGCTAAGTGTCGACACAGCCTCCAAGTGTCGACACTTTTTGATGTAGACACAGTTTCACTGGGTGTCGACACAACTGCTAAGTGTCGACACTGCTTCACTGCACTTTTCTTCATTGAGTGTCGACACAGCTCCTTTTGTCGACACTTTCTGTCTGGTGTTGACTCTGCATCCCTGGTGTCGACACAACTACTCCAAGTGTCGACACTGCTTGCCTGGGTGTCGACACAAGTCTTCTTAAGTGTCGACACTTTGCTCCTGGGTGTCGACACATGAACTTCGAAACTTTTTCATCTTTCCTGCAAATACTTAACCTGCACAAGTAAACTCAAAACACATCAAATACATTTTGATGTATATCATTGAGTTGGGCGAGGCTTCTTCAAATCAGGTACATTTAAACCAATGTACCCAACAATCTCCCCCTATTTGGAGAGGTCATAACCCTTAGTCAATGATTACACCATACAGAATATAAATCATAGCATGATGTAAAGCAGGATTATACAACAGGGGAAAATACATAACATGTATCAAACAAAACATGTATACACAGATAGCATCTCAGAACAATTATGAAATAGATTTAAAACACATCATATTGTTCTCACAACTTTGTAATATTCATTATACAAAAGTTTTACATAGTGTTTAAAAAACACAAGATTACAATTGTTAACTGAATAAAATTCTATTCTATTTTTGTTCAGCCTCCTTAATTACTATTCCTTTTCTAGACTGTATCTTGGCTTGCAAAGGAGTTTCAGCAGCTTCAGTATCAACAGGTTTCTTCCCTTTCAGCTCCTTCTTCTTTTGCTCTTCAGCTTTAATCTTTTGCCTTTCAAAATAATGATATGGCTTGGGAAAGTACTTGCTAGGCTCCTGAGCAGTAGGAGGTAGCTTTCCCCTCTTGGCATTTCTTCTGTATTGGACTATGGCTTCTTGCCTTGTCTCATGCTTCCTCCATTCCAATTCAGAAAACCACTTGTTTCTGTCTTGTATATTATCTTTTGCAGCTTTCCAGGCAGAGTTAAGATAATGTTTCTTGAAGTGGGGCTCCACTGCTCAAAGTCTGGTCTCTGTTCAGCTTGCTCCCTGAACCTTTTCTTAGACAGTCTGGCCTCTTGTTCTTTCTGCAAAGCTTCTTGCATAGCCTCAGATACTGGCTGAATCACCTTTTCTATAATGACATTTTCCTTTCCCTCAGGTGGGCTATACATGGATTGTATATCAGCTTGAACCATATCAAAATCTGGAGGAGGGTAGATCACTTGAGCCACTTCAGGTTGCTCCCCTCCTAGATATGCAGGGTTAATACCAGATTCTGCTACATTGTCATCATCACATAGAGGAGGATATTCAAGAGTTGCTCTGATAGAATTTGAAATCCACTTAGCATGATCAGAGCTGGCTTTGACTAACACCCTCTCCCCCTTTATGACTTCTCTAACCATGTGATCCCTCAGATCATCCTTTTGAAATCTTATTTGGGCATCCAAATAGTTGACTCCATCCTTAAAGTAAGGTTTCAACCTTTGAAGTTTGTCAGTTATAATCTTCTGAGAGTCTTGTATGGCAGTCTTAACAGCAGTTATTTCTTCTTGGAATGCTTTGTCAAAGTCTGCTTTAGCTGTAGCATTAGCTGGAGTCTGCCCTGAAGCTAGATTCTTCATCTCTGTTACTATGGCATTGTGAGAAGCAGTAAGTTATCATTCATTCTAATTTGATTCTCTAGTACATAGCCTTGCTTGACTTCAAGTTCATCCACTTGAGCTTTTATCTTCTCCTGATGTGTAGCCAAGTAAACTACTGCATTCCCTCCCTTGTGGAAGCAGTCAGTCATCTCCTTCTTATTGAGATTCATCTCAAATCTTATGGACTTAATATCTTGTGCCAGATCAAACTGAAGAGATTTGTGCCCTCATCCACATATGTTTCTATAGCTTTTCTGTGGCTCATCAAGTTTTATTTGCATAGCAACCATGAGAGAACTTTAATCTACAGATGGTGCTGGTTGAGATATAGGCTGTGGAGCAATAGTTTGCAAGGCCTTCTTATAATTCTGGCTTCTTCTTTTAAATACTTGAAACTTCTTTTTCTTAGCCCTTGCTGCCTCCTCATCTTCAGAAGCTGAGGTGCTGGCTATGTCTACCCTCTCCCTAGGGGGCTCCTCAACTTCCTTTTGCTTTTCAGGATCTTTACTTGTAGGTTCTTCTAGAATTTCCACTAGCTCCCCCTCAACAGGAGCATTTCCCCCTCAGCAGCAGCACTGTCCTTCTCATGGTCTGCTTGATCCAGATTAAGGAAAAGATCTTCCATTGTAAATTCTTGTGGAGAATGAGCTGAGCTGGAGAACTCTTGGCTCATCTACTACTGGATCAGATACAACTTGAACTGGAACAGATGTGTCCTTCATGACAACATCTGGGGGTAGACTTTCAATCTATGGTTGCTGATATTAACATGATTTAATGAGTCAGACAAATCAGTGTCCTCTATAGGAAAATCTAAAGCATTAATCTCAGTGATTACCTCAAGAATAGTGTTTGTAGCTTGTTCACTTTCCAGTGGAGTTGGCTCTTCCACTACAAGAGGCTCCCCTGGATAGAATCCTGGTGTAAGGGGCTAGCTTGAGGTAGCTCCCCCTACCTCTCTGCAGCATCTTGGTGAGCTGGAGACTTCCCAGCATTTCCTTCTTCATCTTCATCAGGTGTAAAGACAACTTGCTCTTCACTACCAGAGCTGCTAGATGAATCCTGAGCCACTGGGGCAGGCTTCTTCTTCTTCTTTTGGGGAGTAAATTTCTCTGGAGTTATTTTCTCAGGGGTTGGCATCTCCTTAGTCAAACCCCTGTCCCATCTAGAGAATATCCTCATGTCCATTTTCCTCGTATGATTGATTTGATTTTACTGCCAGTAGCTTGACTCATAACTTCTGGTATACTACCAGCCAAGTATAGACTTAAGATCCTACACAAATTGGGCTTCTTCATACTCTCCTTGATCTTTTCAAAGACTACTACAGACCAATCTGTTTTTAGGCTGAATATTATCCTGGTCATGAGATTGAACATATGGGCAGATACCCTATCATGCCCTCCAGGCTTACTTAAGATTACCTTGCAACAATTTCAGAAAGAAATTTTCCATGGCTGTTCATCCCCTTTCTATTAAATACAGATCCAATTTTCAGTTTGGAATCTAGACCACACCATGTCAATGCTTCTCTGGTCTTAGAAGATTACTTGATCCTCTTCTTTTGTCCTTGGAAGGTTTAGAACCTTCTCAAACTTTTGGGAGAGACCTTCACTTTTTCTCAAAGGACCCTGGACTTGATCTTGAATCCAGATTCGTCTACTTTAGCTCCATTCAGGAATTCATTACTTCTTTCTTCAGATCTTAGTCGGCTCAGAAACAAGAAATTCTAACCCTGAGTCTATAACTAGGGTTACTACATCCTTGATTTCCTGTTCTGCTTCATCAAACGCTTGTCGCACCAGTTCGTAGCCTTCATGGACGTTCTCCTCGAGCTTTGGCGCCATTAGGGTTTGAAGAATTTGACTGGATAGAAGAGAGGTGTCGACACACAAGTTTTGTCTCGAAACTGTGGTGTGCGTGTCGACAGACAATGGAGAAATTCGATTTATACCTTTCTAGGTTTGAAGATTAAAGGCGGGTCAACAAACTTAAATTGTGTCGAAACTGTTGGAAAGTGTCGACATAGACTTATAATGTCTCGACACACTTTGTCGACACAAGTATAGTCGACAGATTATATGTGTCGACACTTGTTTATGTGTCGACACCACTTAACTCGACAATTAGTCGAGACTTTACTTAGATAATTCTGAGTAAATACTAAGTGTCGACACCACCTTGGATGTGTCGACATTGACTCTGTATGTGTCGATACTAATATTCTGAAGTGTCGACACCACTTTTCTGTCTCGACACAGACAACTCTGTGTGTCGACACTATTTTACTTAGCCATTTCTGAAAGTGAGGTGATAGATCTGATATGCTTAAGAGTTTTAGAAACTAAAATGCAAAATAAAATTCACAGCACATAAGGAAGAAAACAGAGCAAGCAAACCAGACGACACAAGGAAATTTATAGTGGTTCCCCAAATCTGGGTAATCCACTCTTCTACCACCCTGGTAGGAATCCACTACAGGATGAGTTGATCAGGTGTCCTGAGCACCAATGAGCTTTTGATAAGGTGCTCAAAAACCAAACCAGATTTTTTGATCAGTGTCTTGCCACCACTGAGTTTTGATAAGGTCTCAGAAACCAAACACAAACTTTTGAAGGGAGTTTGAAAAACCCTTTACAGAGGTGGGGATGAGAGAGTGATGGAAGTCTTCTTTTCTCAATCACAATGAGAAGACTATGTGGATTCAGTGATGTTGTCAAAGCTCCCCCTGAGATGTAGAATAGTTCAGGAGTGGAAGCTTTGCTTCAGGGTGTAGGCCTTCAACTAGATGAAAATCTCCAGCAAGCTCTGTAGACAAATCTGAATATGTTGTCTCTTGAAAGCTTTTTCTTTCTCTGTCTCTTGTTGTTATTTCTGAGCCTCTCTATTGTATATCTTTTTTTTATCTTTTGTATAAAAATATATATATATATATCCACTGGGCTGAGGAAAGTCATTTGAATTCTTGTCTGATGCGGTAGAGACATTTTCAAGAAAGGAAACTGTCTTGGAAAGGTAATTGACAATAAACCTCTGAATTGATTCAAATTTAATGCAGCCTCCCAACGCTATATTCATAAGAATATTTAGCATTAAATATATTAGCTATAAATTCCTTTACTTAAGCCTTGAATAACTCTAGCCAGCTGTCTCCAATAACTGCACAGGAAATCACCAAAATTAAATTAAAAAGCTTCTCCAATCTGCGTTCGACTATAGTTGAACTCCGTTCGACTATCGTTGAACTCCGTTCGACTATAGTTGACCTGCATCTGAGTTATCTGTTCTCTTAGAGCTGAAACAGAAAAAATAGTTGAACTCCGTTCGACTATAGTTGAACTCCGTTCGACTATTTCTGGACTGCAATAGTTGAACTCCGTTCGACTATTTCTGGACTGCAATAGTTGAAACTCCGTTCGACTATCTCTGGACTGCAATAGTTGAACTCCGTTCGACTATCTCTGGACTGCAATAGTTGAACTCCGTTCGACTATCTCTGGACTGCATAGTTGAACTCCGTTCGACTATCTCTGGACTGCAATAGTTGAACTCCGTTCGACTATTTTCTGGACTGCAATAGTTGAACGTTCGACTATTTCTGAGAGCTAAAATTTCTGAACTTCAAAATTGATTTTCTCTGGAATTCTTCTGCACTTCTTCTGGGATTCTTTCTGAGGAATACTTGGAAAGCCATATGACCCTTAGACTATACATTTTGGGTCAAACTAATCAGCCTAATAGTGATCCTAACCCAAATCAGAACCTAAGGTTCCAACAATCTCCCCCTATTTGGGTGAGGATACTATTACATAAAAACAAAATTCAAAGCAAAAAGATCTGCCTGAATTATAATAAAATAGCAGATGTACATGAGTGCTTTGTTAAAAGGGATTCAAAATAAAAGAAATACAAACAGAAACTAAGGGGCAGCTGCATAGAATCTAATAAGGTGACAGCTGCACTTTTGTTCATTTTCATTCTGAGATTCTGATAATCTCCCCCTATAGTTGTAGCCTTCTGAACAATTTTCCTGAAAGGAGATGTTAGGAATTCTGGACCCAGATTTGCCTTGGGTCTTATTTTTCTTTCACAATAATAATTTGAAGTAAAGTAATATCCAGGGAAATCTTTATAGCCAAGTGGATGAAGTTTCCTAGAAGGGATGAACCACTGGGTATAAGGATTTTTAAATTTTTGATTATGAAATGATTTAATATTTTTCTATGAAAATCTGAGCTCAACGAAGAATATTTTTGTCGACCTGAGCTCGACGATTTATAGTGAGATCGTCGATCTCGGTTCAGAGAATAATATAGGGTTTTTCTCTGTTCCAATTTCGTTGACCTCTATTCAGAGTTCGTCGACCTGAGTTCGACGAATTATGTTGAACACAGATTTTCTGAAAATCTTTAACTGATTTTAATGAGGCTATATGATTTAAAGTAATTTCTAAATCTTCATTGAATTTTATGTTTTTAGAAGAAAGTTTATTTACTTTCTCTCTAAGAAGTTTTATTTCCTTCTTAGATTGAATCAGATCTTTACATAATAATTTAAAATCTGTTTTAAGTTCTTCTGATGAAATGTCAAGGGTAGAGATAACTGATCTTCATCATCATCTGATTCAGATTCTTTATCTTCATCATACCTTTTGCAAGATGCATCTATTGCCATTAGACAAAATTCTCTTGCTCTTGCTTCTTCTTCATCAGTTGTGCAAGATGAAGCTTCAGAGTTACTCCAGGAATCAGCATTTGATGTTCTTTCTTTTGCTGATCCAGCAGCCATTATTGTGAGAGAGTCCCAAATTTCCTTTGCAGATGAACATTCAACAATCTCTTGAAAAATGTCATCAGACATTGATTCTGCAAGAATGTTCATTGCTTGTGCATCAGCCATCTTAAGCTGTTTTTGAGCTTCTGTAGCTGCAGATGGTGTAAAGGGACCTGACAAAATAGAATTATAAATGGCTTCATCAATAGAGTTCATAAAAAGCCTAATCCTTGCCTTCCATAGTGCAAGCTTGTCCAGATTGCACTTAGGAGGTCCAGTGCTTGACCATTCTTCATTTTGTGCCATGAAAAAACTCTTAAGAACAAAAAGATCTATCAAGGATCTTTGATTCAGGTGTTAGCCTGTACAACCACCAAGGTGTGGTATGTTTAAAACCTCGCTCTGATACCAATTGAAAGTGAGGTGATAGATCTGATATGCTTAAGAGTTTTAGAAACTAAAATGCAAAATAAAATTCACAGCACATAAGGAAGAAAACAGAGCAAGCAAACCAGACGACACAAGGAAATTTATAGTGGTTCCCAAATCTGGGTAATCCACTCTTCTACCACCCTGGTAGGAATCCACTACAGGATGAGTTGATCAGGTGTCCTGAGCACCAATGAGCTTTTGATAAGGTGCTCAAAAACCAAACCAGATTTTTTGATCAGGTGTCTTGCCACCACTGAGTTTTGATAAGGTCTCAGAAACCAAACACAAACTTTTGAAGGGAGTTTGAAAAACCCTTTACAGAGGTGGGGATGAGAGAGTGATGGAGTCTTCTTTTCTCAATCACAATGAGAAGACTATGTGGATTCAGTGATGTTGTCAAAGCTCCCCCTGAGATGTAGAATAGTTCAGGAGTGGAAGCTTTGCTTCAGGGTGTAGGCCTTCAACTAGATGAAAATCTCCAGCTCTCTGTAGACAAATCTGAATATGTTGTCTCTTGAAAGCTTTTTCTTTCTCTGTCTCTTGTTGTTATTTCTGAGCCTCTCTATTGTATATCTTTTTTTATCTTTTGTATAAATATATATATATATATATCCACTGGGCTGAGGAAAGTCATTTGAATTCTTGTCTGATGCGGTAGAGACATTTTCAAGAAGGAAACTGTCTTGGAAAGGTAATTGACAATAAACCTCTGAATTGATTCAAATTTAATGCAGCCTCCCAATGGAATATTCATAAGAATATTTAGCATTAAATATATTAGCTATAAATTTTTACTTAAGCCTTGAATAACTCTAGCCAGTCTCCAATAACGCACAGGAATCACCAAAATAATCTAAAAAGCTTCTCCAATCTGCG